>OU015501.1:26689082-27102597 GCA_907164885.2 Dolomedes plantarius | reverse complement strand
ACAATTGTCACAATAGATGACTCATGGGTGTATTAATGATTGCAACAAAAAAGAGCCATTATTATCATAAAAGGGGAGAAAAAATTTTAAGTGCATGGTTCAAAGAATCGAAAGAAAGTTTTTCTAAGGGATTCATGATTGTTGCTGGTTTTTCTTATAATGGCAAGTTAAAAATAAAGAGAGTGGAAAAAAATGTCAAGATTAACTCCAAATACTATCAGGAACATATTTTATCGCCAATTTTTCTGAATGAAATACCATCGCTTTACCCGCAGTGCCATCAATCTCTGAGACTCCATCAGGACAAAGCTAGCACTCACACATCAAAATCCACTGTAAATTTCCTAAAAGAAATGGAACAAAAAACTGGTGTCAAGTTCATACCCTTCACTGATATCCCTACTAAATCTCCCGATGTATCACCTATGGATTTTTGTGCTTTCGGACTTTTAAAATCTGCATTATCCAAACGTCGTCCCAAAACCCTTACAGGACTCTGGAAAGCTGTTCAGGAGGAATGGGATAGAATACCTCTTCTGACACTTCAAAAGGCATTATTATCCTGGAAATTGCGGTGTCAAAAGATAGTTCAGAATAAGGGATGTCAAATAGAACATTTAAAACACAGGAATTGTATGTAATTTAGTTTTGTGAATACAATATACATCGTCTAAAAAAATGTGTGAACAGCCTCTGTATATATATATATATATATATATATATATATATATATATATATATATATATATATATATATATATATATATATATATATATATATATATATACATACATACATATATTATATACGTATATATATATTCATTGGAGTATTTTTCCGAATTTTACCACTCTAAACTAAAATAATTCGTTACTGGAAAAATCTATATCACTCTGCTGGTGTATACAATTACGCCACCTGTGTGTCGGGGATAATAGCATCCTTCTTGAATCTTCCTGAATACACTCTCTGCGTATTCTTTCTTAAAAATTAAAATTCAGTAATTTAAAAAATATGAACACTATAACAAAAATTAAATTACACATTATGTTGAGAACATAAATTTAGACAGGAATTCTTAAAACAAAATAAATTTAAAATAAAGTAAACAAATAATGAAAACTTGAATGAACACAATGGATCAAACTGCTCAACACAGTGACAACGGTATAAATAATCCAGACGTATATAATTAATGAAGATGATGAAAACAGGAAAAGAAGATGTGAGTATTTATTAACATCTTCTGATTAGTTTAAAGTCCTAGCATGAATCGGTCAATATAAGAGGGTAAAAAAATTGTATCGATTTTATCAATTGTATTTCAACAAATTCTACAATATAGTGTCGAATATGGTCTCTCATTTGTTAGAAACACCCCTCTCCGCTTCCTGCAACACCATTTACATCCATCCAATATTCCCATGCATTCAAACAAACGCATACTGTCACCACATTTTGAACATTTATACCTAAAGGCAATTAATTCACTATTCATGCACCAATTTATCGCCTCTTCAATTTCAATGATATAAAATTATTAGTTGTACACTCACATCTTTCACTGCAGTACCTTCATCAATTTCAACAATAAGTATATGAAAGAAAATACGCAAATATAATGGAAAAATTCACACAAACGCATGCTCTCACCCCATTTCGAATATTTGTAACTAAAAGCAATTAATCTACCATTCATGCACCAGTTTATCACCTGTTCAATTCCGATGATGAAAAAAATTTAGTTGTAAACTCACCAACATCTTCACTCTAGTATCTTCATCAATTTCAATTCAACGATAAGTATATAGAAGAAAATACGCAACAATAATGGGAAAATTCACACAAACGTATACTCTCCCCCCATGTCGAATATTTGTACCTAAAAGCAATTTACCCACCATTCATGTACCAGTTTATCACATCTTCAATTCCAATCATGAAAAAAATTTAGTTGTAAACTCACCAACATCTTCACTCTAGTATCTTCATCAATTTCAACGATAAGTATATGGAAGAAAATACGCAAATATAATGGAAAAATTCACACAAACGCATACTCTCACCCCATTTCGAATATTTTAACTAAAAGCAATTAATCTACCATTCATGCATCAGTTTATCCCCTGTTCAATTCCGATGATGAAAAAAATTTAGTTGTAAACTCACCAACATCTTCACTCTAGTATCTTCATCAATTTCAATTCAACGATAAGTATATAGAAGAAAATACGCAACAATAATGGGAAAATTCACACAAACGTATACTCTCCCCCCATGTCGAATATTTGTACCTAAAAGCAATTTACCCACCATTCATGTACCAGTTTATCACATCTTCAATTCCAATGATGAAAAAAATTTAGTTGTAAACTCACCAACATCTTCATTCTAGTATCTTCATCAATTTCAACGATAAGTATATAGAGGAAAATACGCAACAAAAATGGGAAAATTCACACAAACGCATACTCTCACACCATTTCGAATATTTGTAACTGAAATCAATTAATCCACCATTCATGCACCAGTTTATCACCTGTTCAATTCCGATGATGTAAAAAATTTAGCTGTAAACTCACTAATATCTTCACTCAGTATCTTTATCAATTTCAATGATAAGTATATAGAAGAAAAAACGAAACAATAATGGAAAAATGAGATACTCAGTCATCTTCACACAAGCAGCGTTAGAAACAAAATGCATGGCATTTCACAACGCAGGCACTTCGAAAAATTGCAAACAAAACTTAAAAATAACCGTTATATGCAGACATTTTTTTAAAAAAATGCTGACAAAATTTTAAAGAAGTGCATAATACGCTGACATTTTTAAAAAAATGTTGACAAAACTTAAAAATATGCGTTATAAGAAATTTCAAAATATGCAGACTGGAACTTCAACAAGTACTGCAAGCACGACAGCACAAATACGTATAATACATGTAGAGATTTCAAGTTTCCGGGAGCGCATTCATTACGCAAGTAGCAGAGGTTGCCAATTTTGGTACATTATCGTCCTCAAAAAATTTCGCCACTATGTAGTGGGCTAAACTACATTCAACCCCTCAGTTGTACTAAAAATATGTACAGTGCAACTATGGAGTGTGCTGGGTGCACAACATGTCTTAATATAACAACATGCAAAATTTCGGAAAGTTTCCCTACTTACCTCACAAGTAATGCCAATTTTCTAAGTTCATACTCTAAATTTGTACATCAGTATATTTCCTTTATACTACAAGTAAATCTCAATCTCATCAAGGCATCTAGTAGTTTGAGACAAAATAGAGACTTCAACTATCACTGGTGCTTTTATAAGTTTTAAGGATTAAGGTTTTCTTATTTTTTTTAATTCCTTTTATACTTGAAATAAGTTGCAGCAGCATATGCAACTACGTTTGAATCTCAAAATCAGCGAACTTTTGATTCTTCTCAGTGGAGATCCCTTTCTTTTCGAAAATAGATTATTTAGTTTACGAATTTCTTCAGATCAATTATTCTACGTATTCCATTTTAAAATTCATCATTCCAATCTGTTCCGTAATCAACAGTTCACTTCCTCTCCAGCCATTTTTTACGTTCCGTAATCTTGAATCTCTGAGATGGGACGGTGGTTAAACTTTAATCTGAATGAATAAAAGTATTTTAAAACGTAAAAGGTATCTTCACTAGGTTACATTGAGGGACTGTGGCTCAACCACGAATTAAATGTGAACATTCTTCAGGATAGCATGCTGGGAGCGTGACATATATATATATATATATATATATATATATATATATATATATATATATATATATATATATATATATATATATGGAGGGTTCAGGGTTAAAGTGAACCAAGTCCATGAAAGTCGGTTCTGAGAAAACTGACGTCAACGTTTAACGATTATAATTAATTAACCATTAACTTATGGTTTTTTTTTTCCTGCCTCAGCAACATAGTGTCCTGTTTTATTTAAATTATTTAATTGATATTTTCATACAAAATATGGCTAATATTAAGCCACCACCCATAATTTGAGTGGAAGCTGGACTAGTTTCACCTTCCCTCTGAAACTATATGCTTTGGGAGATTGTTATCATTAAAAGCACTTATGTCAGCAGATAGTTTCAGCAAAACAAGGGTCAATTTTTACATTTCTATTAAGCCCAATGGACAAAAAGGTTAAGTTTGCAAGTTCACGTACTTTCTCTTAAATTGTCGCAAACACAAGAGTAAAGATCCTCAAAACCCCTTCCTCCCACAGTCTCGTCCCAGACATGCATCTTGCCACTTAAATCATTGAAGCAGGAGACCAAAATTGCATAAGAACATATTTCTTTTAGAAAAGGCAGTTTTGGAAAAACAATGTCTTTTGAAGATTAAATATGTGCCAACATAAGTCTCATTTGAATCTGAGTTGCTGTCATTTTTAAAGACTTGCCCTGTCTTTCCTTCTCGAACTCAATGTTTTTTTTCAAGTGTTTGTTTTCTTTCAGGGTCATGCTTACTTTTTATTTTATGCATAAACTCATCATACAACATACAAGTGCCTTTGGAAGGTACTTTAAAGTATAAATTGATTTTTTAAACGCTGGATGATAGTATTTTTTCTTTCAATGCCTGTTTTCATGAGCACACTTCACACCATAAAGATCATACACCCATTTCGTGAGTAGTAAACTCTTGTAGCAAGGGAAAGATTGGATGTGGGAAACGACATCAGAATCATCAATCATGTTTGAAGTTGCCCTATCACTTTTAATCACATCAAAAACCTCTTTTTTATTGACTTGTTTATACACCCTTTCCTATCTTAATTTTAATATTCTGGGAAAAATTTCTTGTAAACTCTCACATTCTAATGTTTATAAAATAGTAAAATTCTCTTGTTTTATCTGAACCACTGCCATCCTTTAGATTTGATCTCACAGTCTTATCCAAGCTCTGTAGAGACCGTCATAAGACTCTCAGATATCTGTATTAACACACGGGGGAAAATGTTCTGTTTAGAATAGTCTGACAACTTCCTAAATGATATAAATAGTTTCTCTAATACTGACTGTGAGGTAAATTTATGGCATTGAAATAATTTAAATCACAGAATACAGGGGGATTTAAATACTTTGCGTGCGTTCTCTAATGCATATTTTAATATTTCATTAAAATAATTCAGTCTTCAGTTTCATACATGATTAGGAACAACTGTAGAACAAACAATTGGTTATTCATAACCCACATCTAGATTAATTAACTTCGAACTTCTCTAACACAGTTGATTATCAGCTTCAGGAGCTCTATAAATGGAATGTTTTACAGTTTTTTCGATTTCTGTCGATGTTTATTTTATAATCGAACATTTCAATCAATTATAATTCTAAATGTTTAAGGGATTGTTCTTTTATGGTAAAAACTGACGTAAAGAACTCAATGCTAACGTATATTTATCTTAAGGATACTAACAGCTTCATGTATAGGTAATTTGAGGATTAAAAATCATTAGTTTTGTTTCTAGAACACAATTTACTGAAAGTTTCTTATTCATGCATTATCTCATTAGGAAAAAACTATTTAGAATCTTTGACTTGGAGTTTTACAGCATGTCCTTATTCACAACTCTACTACAGCATGTCCTTATTCACAACTCAGAAAATGGACTTGATCCACTATAGTTCTGAAAAGGAATGAGTTATTATTCAGTGGTACATAGAACTGTTGCCATCTGATGGTTAAAACTTATAGGACAAACTCGGTTCACTATTCCATTAAAAAATATAATATTTTTTATTTTATCAGGGAAGTGTTAGTACGAAACAGTCATGATGTAGACTTAGTTCACTTTAACACAAAGCCCTCCCTCCATATATATACCAGGTGATCATAATTAAACTTGGTCTATTCAGAGACCTCTGTAGCTGTAACTAAAATGAGGATTGAGCTGAAATTTTGCAGATAGACAATTCAAAGGATGTGCTGAAAGATTCCGCAAAACAAAGTTTTAAAAAATGTCCATTAGGGAGCGCATTACAGCCTAAATGCTTGAAAAGTCATGCAATAAATAACTGTGCACAGTAAAAATGTCATTTAAAACTTTTATTGTTACATTCTCAAGAATTATGATGTTAAAAACTGTTATTTTTTACATTTTGAAGCATTATGACGGTACAAAAGTTGATAAATGTGGCACTGCAAGTGAAGAAGAAAACAATCTGATTTGCATAAGCATACGAATTCAAAGTGAATTCTGGGTATAAAAAGGATGAGATTAAGTGAGTATCATTCTTTCAGTTACAATGGCAATTAAATTACAAGAACGTGCGTTAATCGTAAAACATTTTTTTCAAAACCAGGGAAATGCTGTTGCAGCTCTTCGCGAATTTCGACGTCAAAAGTAATTGCGTCGGGGTCCAATGTCTCCCCATGGTGTGAGAGACATGATATCTCGATTTGAAAACACTGGGTGTTTAAGCGTTCAACGTAGCAGAGGCGAAAGCCTATCAGCGAAGAAGTCGTTTCAGAAGTTTCAACGGCCATTGTCGAGCAGTCACTGACAAATGATCATGGAGTCAGAAGTGCACGTGCAGTGTTTTTACAATTAGACGTACCGTATAGCAGAGTGCAGATGATCCTTAGAAAAATAGTGATTTTTTTTCCGTATAAGATCAGCCACAACCAGCAACTGCTTCTTACCGACAATGATCGTCGCTTATCTTTTGCCCTGACTTTCCTTGCCCGAATGGAGGTCGACGACTCCTGGCCGTGGAATATTTTCTGGAGTGACGCGGCTCATTTTTATCTGAACGGAACAGTGAACAAACAGAATTGTCGAATTCGGGCCTTGGAAAACCCACGTGCCTTCTACACAATTCCGCAACACTAGCCTAAAGTTACCGTCTGGTGTGGATTCACTTCCCAATTTATCCTTGGACCATTCTTTTTCGGAGAACTTAAAGATAATGGCCATGTCACATGTTCTGTAACAGCGCTCAGATATCGTGACATGCTCAGCAGTTTCGTTTTACCTCAACTCCAGCAGCGACAATGCCTTCAGTCTATTACTTTTATGCAGGATGGTGCCCCTCCACATAATGTACTCTGTGTGCGGAGGTTTTTGCGACAACATTTTACAGATGTCAAGGGGATTAGCCGATCGTTTTCTATTCCTTGGTCGGCCCATTCTCCCGATCTCTCTCCGAGTGATTTTTGGTTATGGGGCCATTTAAATCACGTTGTTTATAAGGGGAATGTTACAACTTTGGTTGACCTGAATGATCGTATAACATTGCATGTTAGAAATATTACTGGCGACCAGCTGCGGTCCGCTGTTGAACACGCTGTTCCTCGTCTGCACATTTTGCATACTAATGAGGGAGCAATTGAACAATTTTCTTTACATCGCTAGACAGTGTGTAACAAATAAATTATGCTTGAATTCGAATTTGTAGCTTGTTTAAATTATTTCCATGTAATGCGCCCCATAGCGGACATTTTTTTAGCTTTTTTTTGGAATCTCTCAGCACATCCTTTGAATTGTCTATCTGCAAAATTTCAGCTCAATTCGCCTTTTAGTTATAGCTACAGAGGGCTCTGAATAGGCCAAGTTTAATTATGATTACCTGGTATACACACACACACACACACATATATATATATATATATATATATATATATATATATTTATTTTTATTTATTTATTTATTTATTTATTTATTATAGAGTGTGATGGAGGGAGGGAGAGGTTAATCAACCATGATCTTACATTATAGTCGAAAAAATTGACTCAAGTAAAACCAATTGATTTATAAGGGATAAACCTATCTAGAAAATTACCTTATTAGAAAGATGACTAGTTTAAAAATAAGTTATAAATACGACTTAAAATAATAAATATAATCAGTCATAAAATCCTTCAAGGATAGAAAAAAAATCAAACTATGAAAAATACTCTAGATATTCTTTAAATGGCTTTGCAAATAAATTTTGAATAGTCTTCTTCGTTAAATCAGTTTCATGCGCAAATGCTTATCACTGTAGATTTGATATCGATTAAATGCTTTTTGACATCTGGAAATCATAAATTATTAAGTTTCCCATTAACTTTTCCATACGTAAATTGACACTATTCCAATCCAAATTTAACGGTATTGGAAACTGTAAATGAGATTATAATGTGAATACTTTGCGTGCGTTCTCTAATGCATATTTTAATATTTCATTAAAACAATTCAGTCTTCAGTTTCATACATGATTAGGAACAACTGTAGAACAAACAATTGGTTATTCATAACCCACATCTAGATTAATTAACTTCGGACTTCTCTAACGCAGTTGATTATCAGCTTTAGGAGCTCTATAAATGGAATGTTTTACAGCTTTTTCGATTTCTGGCTATGTTTATTTTATAATCGAATATTTCAATCAATTATAATTCTAAATGTTTAAGGGATTGTTCTTTTATGGTACAAAACTAACGTAAAGAACTCAATGTTAACGTATATTTATCTTAAGGATACTAACAGCGTCATGTATAGGTAATTTGCGGACTAAAAATCATTAGTTTTGTTTCTAGAACACAATTTTCTGAAGGTTTCTTATTAATATATTATCTCATTAAGAAAAAACTATTTAGAATCTTTGACTTGGACTTTTTTTATCGAAAGATGCACACAGTATTGTGTGTGATATTGCATTAAATAAATATTCCAATTAGATTCTCTCATAAGAAAATTAATGTAGTTTTCTTAAAGTTAGAACTGTGCGAATTAATAAATGGACTGTTATCCCTATATTCTTCATTTGATTCAATGATATCAAAACGTATGGTTCAAAGTGATGCATATAAAGTGGAAAGTTCGAACACACCTAAATACTCTCCATTTAAAAAAAATTCCCCTAATAAGATTGTAAATATGGTTGATTTCTCATAGAATAGAGAGAATGCAAGTAACCAAATAATTTCATGGGATATAGAGATAATACAGGACATAAAAACTGATGTATCATCAGTCCTATAACTTTTCAGGCATTAATTACGTTAGGTAAAACTGTTTGTACATGCAACGAATTTTTAGAAATTTGAAGCGAGAACATATATGTAATCAAAGGTTTTTGGGGAACGTGTCTTGAATAAAAATAAATTCATAAATACCAATAACCGCATCTGGTCTAATGTTCGAAGGTAGTTTTCAAATATTAAAATTCGGAACTGTAGTAATTTCGATATGATACTTTTCTTATGTAGTACTAGCTATTTGAACGTTTTTAAATCAAATTTCCTAAAGAAAAACTATCTACTTACATGATAATCTCCATCGTCACTTTTTGTCCACTTTTTGGAATGTTTGAAATTTTAGTGTCAAAGCACTTAAGTTGACTCCTAATTTTTTACATTCATAATGAATTTCCTATAAAATGACCACTAAATGACAATTTTTTTGGCCATCGAGTAATAAGTAGCTTTTTTCAGAAGTTAATCAAGTTAAGTCCACACTCTAATGTAAATCTTTGTAATAATGGAATTCAAATGCTGAAGCAAGAACTTGGTGATACCGGTAAATCGTTTAGTTTTGTTTCATCACAAAAAAGTGAAATAAATTTGTCAGTTACAGTCTAACTGCTGCAGAAGTAAGTACTTTTGAGTTGTTAAACAATTATTTAATTTTTTTCTGTATTAAAAAAATAATTTGAAGACTAAATTGGATGTTATTACTTTTTTACACTTGCAAAATTGGTTAAGCCCCTTAGTCACGCAAAAATTGTAATAATAATAATGATTACTCCAAGGACATTCTATCGTATAGATTTCATATGTCAGATAAAAGCTACATCTGCAATAACACAATCTGCAATGTTTATTTGAATATATGTTTTCAGGGGAATTTTAAAAAACAATGTATATTATTTTATCACTTTTCTCCCTCTTTTTACCACGTTTTTTTAACTCGCTTCCTTGTTTGTCCAGTACAAATCTTGCAATCGATTTTTAACTAACTTACCGACTAGCTAGACATTTGAAACTTTTAGAATAGCTGAGAACACGATGACAATGCATTCTTTTAATACTTTTAGCCATCTTTAAGCAGAAAAATCCTCAAGGGTAGTGCTTCGATCGAATTCAATGCTTGCACTTTTGCGTAATGGCGTTTGACGATTTTGAAAACAGAATACATGTGAATTTAGTTTGTTTACAAAAATATTGCGCAGAAAATTAAAAAAAATATATATAAGTTAGCAGTTTATAGAGTCTGCAGATAGTGGAAATGACTAAAAAGTGATTAAAATTAAATAGAAGAAAGTGAAAAAGAATAATTAAGTGAAGGTTTGTGCAATTAAGAGAGAAAAGAAGAGAAAAATATAAATAAATACAAGTGAAAAATAATTAAATAGGAAAATATTAAAATTGTGATTTGGCGAAATAAGAGGTCTTTCCAGTAAGTTTAGAGCAGTCAAACTCTTCGTTGTGCAGTCCTTCCAAGGTTCTAACTCGGCTTAATTAGATGGAAGCCTGTCCCTTGGCGAAGAGTTTTTTTCCGAGGTACAGAACTGCGTGGTTCACGGTACATCCTTGCATTTTGTGCACAACAAAGGCCGATCATTTTCTTTCAAGTTCATTAGATAATTCATCAAAAAAGGTAAAAAAAAAGTATTTATTAATACATAGAATTGTCAAGTTTATATGATTCAACAGAAAATTTAAAAAAGTGGTATATAAAAAGTTCTTTTTATCTTGTAATGACTGTTTTATGGAGTAAACCGATTTTGCAAGTGAGCAACTCATATTATAACAGAAATTGGATGTTACATAGGCAGAAGTGGAAAACTTAAAACTGTGAATCTAGAAGTATAATTAATAATTACGTTATAACTTTGTTTTATACTAGTCCCATAAAAAAGGCACATTTCTTGGAAAGTTTTGTTTGCATTTTCAGTTTTATATAACGTCTACGTTACAAATTCTCTGTTTTCATAACTTCTCTATCTTAAGTAACAAAAGATGATCGTAGCGCTCGAATACCAAACAATCTAGTCGAATACAGTAAAATCTTGTTTATCCGGCCCTCGTTGATCCAGATCTCCGGATAATGTACAATGAATTATGGTAATAAAATGCTTTTTGTTGAGTTTAAGAAAGCTTTACTGGACGTACCAATTCTTTGTTAAGAAATGATGTGAAAAGTTATTTATATATTTTTTAATGTCTTGTAAACAATATTAAGTAATTTTGTTACAAAACATAGTTTTTTTTATAGTAATAAACGGTGAGTCTGCTTTTTTAAGGATTTTGTTTTGCTTATTACTCATATTACCCGGATTATCCGGATTTTCGATTGTCCGGGTTGCCTATGGTCCCAGCTAGTCCGGATAAACGTGATTTTACTGTACAACTTTGAACCTTTCCGTGATTTTTAGCAAACCCACTCCATTAACTTTAGAATGCTAATTCAATTACATTGACAGAATAGCTGAAATGACTCCCATTTTTTTCGACACTTGTTACAAGGAATTCTACTCTGTTTTAAATAATGGTTAATAGGTTCATTCAAAAAATGCATCCCGGAGTTTATTTTCTTTCAAAATACTTCATTATCACAATTAAAGGTTTACACAAAGTAATATTCTAATTGATGCTATCGAAATTCGCAATACAAAGGTCGTTGATTGTGAGCTTTTAAATGTTTTAATCTAGGGATATCGGTATTACTGTTTTAAAATTTCGATCAATTGATAAAAATCTTAACGGTAAAACTTTTATGTTATTCTGGATAAAATTAGCATTTTAGCAGATCGACTTCGGGAAATCATTTGTAAAAAAACTTATGAAAGAAATCGGTGTTAGATATGTCTTTCTTTTCAGCAACTGGCTGAACTAGTTGCTATATTACTCGTGCATTTACGTGAGCATATGTTGTTTAAATTTAGTTAATAAGAAGGGATTTTTGCCTCCGAGCTACTCAGATGTCAATTCTCGAAACTTGTTTACAGTTTAAGTATAATACAACTAGTATATTTATCCAAGCAGTTGAGAATACCTACTCTTCAAATAATAATTTAACATGTCATAGATTTTTCATGCATTACCCTCTCTATCGGTATTAATCGGTATTAATCTGTATTAATCGGTATTGTTTTTAAATCATCTAACTTCCCTCCGCCATTAAAGAACTTGGAAGACGCGATATTCTAGAACTCAACAAATAGGTGGTCTTTTAAAGTACGATGCATGTGATTCATAAGTTCTAAAAGTTTTTTATCTATACTAAAGTAAATCATTTCATGCAAACTGAACTTTTTATTATAAGGTAGAGGTAAAAAAACTGTCCTTTACCAATCATTTCGGTAGAGAGTGTTGTCTTTTAAGAATGTATTGTGCGAGCGAAACCACTTATTTATATTTTTAATCATTACGTTATTATTTTTTACAAAGAAACTATTTAAACAAATATATGTCTATATCTGTAGAAATGTGACTTAAGACACATAGGCTACTTTTGTAGACGTATAACACTTTTCATCAAATGTGATTGACTAAGTAGTCAATAACGTTTGATGAAAAGTGGTTGGACAGAGATCACAGCATTATCTCTTAAAAATATTAGTTATATCTGCCAATGTGAACATTTATAAATTAAGTTGACATTTCTCTTATCATCGCATATTTACTAGTGATTTATCGGAAGAATTCTTTTGTAAACTTTGGCCCATTATTTTATCTTTTATGACCATTGAAGACTTACCTCATCAAACAAGCTCTTATTTTTCAAAGACAAGGCTTTTAGGCTGACTGAGCTGAAAATGTTAAAGGAATTTGTTACTCGTATCTCAAATTTGCGCTTAAAAACATGCTGCCTTCAATATGCTTGGAAACACAGAAATAATTTATTAGGTAGTTTAGAAAGCAATATCAAAGTTATTAGAGCTTATATCTTCGTTAGGGAACAAACCAGGAGAAAAGTTTGATTATTGCAAAATTATGTTAGTATTTTTTATCGAGATTTTCACTTTATTAGAAACAAATGAAATATCAACACTTACAAAAGAATTGATAACTTGAGGAAAGAATAAAACCAAATACTGAAATTGCAAAATGGAATAGTGTTGCTACAGTTAAGTTGTACTCTAAAGAGATGGGAACACAAGATTTGGGGACATTTTGGAATGCATCGGATGTACAAGGAAAATTATTCTGGTAAATATAAGGTTTAAAAGCCTATTTGAAGAAGACTGCTAAAATTCTCAATATAGATTATTTCCTTTATATTCTCCCATTGTAGTATTGACGGATTCTCTCGATTGTTTTTTAGACAAGCTTTGGTGCATTAATTTTTAATAAAAGTTTGGTTAAACCGGAATATCCCTAAAAGGGAATGAGAATACTACCTCAAAGCCTGGATTTCATTCGTATTAAACATTTTTATTAAGGATGCTATTATGTAAAATTTATAAAAGAAACAAAATTTATAAAATAAATGAAATCAAGCTTTCCAAGGTGCATAGCGTAAAACTCAGTAAAAGAAGTTATTGATAATTCCGTATCTAAAGAAATGAAGCAACTTTAAAATGTTAAAAAAACAAAATAATTTTTAACGAATAATTATCAGAACCTCAGCTCCTGGAACCGTACTGACTTTATGCAGATTTACCATTTGCTTTTTGATCAAAAAATAAAAGTGCATGGTTTTTTGGTTGTTTGGCCCATCACGGCGAGGGATCTTTGCATTTTGTCATAAACAAATAAAATCAAATACCTAAATAAGATGCAATTATTCATTTTTGGTCTCATTTGGTCACTTTTATGTATTATGTGATAGTAAAGTGTATCCCTTTGTTAATAACAGCGTAGGATGAATATCTTGAAATAAGTAGCTCTAGATGCCTCTGAAAACGAAACGTTCAACACGTGATTTATTCACCTACAAAAAGTATATATATTTTTTTTCGATTTTTTTTTCAATGCTGCTGACACTTAACCTGAGTATATTTCTTCATTTACAGATCATTTTTGCTGATTACTTCATTAAGCGAGGTAAGTAGGAGAATCAACATTGCTTCCTATGAGTATACAACTTTGAAATATCCGTGGGTTAGCGGAGATTAGAACCCAGGTCCATGCGCCGAAAGCCGACAAGGTTAATCCACTGTGCAATAAGATCAACATTACGAATATTCACCACGGTGATTTTTATCCCTTTTCCAAGATGCTTCAGAGACTTTATAGCTATGCAAGTCATTTCTTTATTTCTAATAGTGGGTTACAAGACTATATATATACTAGCTGAAAACTCGCACTTCGCTACGGAGTACATTCAAATTGAATACAATGGTCAATGTATGCAATTAATGCCAAAATATATATATATATATATATATATATTTATAATAAATACGACGATCAATGTATACATCAATGTATCAATTGATGTAATATATATATATATATATATATATATATATATATATATATATATTTATAAAAAAAGTAGTAAGGGATATTTTTATAGACAAAATAATATAGAAGAAAATATTCAAGTTAAATGTAATAGGACATACTAAAGAATATAGTACAGTTAATATAGTGCAGTTTGAGGAACATATCTTTTACTGTATTTTAATATTTTTTTGGATAATGTCCAATCGTCTGCCGCATTAGCAAGAAAATTTTTATTTGTCTATAACGTTGTCATGCACGAAACGATAAAATAATTTAAAGTACCAGAAAAAGAAATCACGTGATCAGCATTTGATAAATTAAATTCTAAAAATTAATCTTTAAAAATTCACCAAAAATCAGAAAATGGAGGTAAAGATTCGAAAAAGATTTCATTTTAAAGGAATTTTTAGTATCTTTCTTGTGATATAAATTTTATAACCCTCAAATTATTATTTTAAATGCAAACTTAAAAAAAGTCACTAAAACAGTTTAAAAATTTAATTTTAAAAATCTAAGAAGAATTTTTTTTTAAATCTTTCTTAGTGCACCCCTACAAAATAAGAAGAATTGCCCTGCAAAATTTCAGCCTTTAGGTCCAGCGGTTTGGTCTGTGCGTTGTATGTCAGTCAGTGAGTCAGTCAGTTACGGAACTGTTTTATTTATATAGACTGTTATATATATCGGGTGGTTATAATTAAACTTCCCCTATAAACGGCATCCTACAGCGCAAACGGGTGAACGGAATGCTTTAAGTCATTCAACGTCGCAACACCTCCACGATACACCAGACTTTTTAAATAGCCCCATAACCCTATACATCGTCCTGGACACGATTAACAACTGCTCCTCTTGTGCAATTTCGTCCTAATATGTTCTTGTTTCTGCAAACTGAACTGTTTTTGTTTCTCCCTTTACTTAATGTGGTTCGATGACAAGGTGATCAGAAACTAGTCAATAAATGTTAATATTGTTTCTGTATTCCGTTTTGGTCGTTTATTGTGTTAAATTTCATGTTTTTCCCGAAAAGGCGCCCTCTGGGGGACATTTTGGAACTAAATTTTTTTTTCGAAATTCCGTGAGCGCATCTCGTGTATAGATCATATACAGAATTTCGTTGCATTCCGTTCACCCGTTTGCGCTGTAAAATGTCGTTTATAGGGGAAGTTTAATTATAACCACCCAGTATATATAGATTAAAAAAATAAGAACAAACAAACAAAAGCGAACTAAAACATTCGTGAACCCAAAAGTCTCCTTGCTATTCAAAATCTCTCCCACACTGGAGCTGGAGGAAGAGCGGGGCAAGACAGTATATGGGTAAAGCCCATGTCCTCTGGTTGAATACAGAGCTTGCAAAAGGGTTCTGGAACGACATTTATATGGCAGAGATGTTTCAATAGGCAATCATGGCCTGTCACTTGTCGAAACAAGACGACTGCTTTCTGCTTTTGTCATTCTGGGACTTCAGGAATTTTGCTCCACCATATCTTATTTGAACTCCTCGACAACAGCTCTTGTGAGAGGGAGTTTCTAAAAGTCTCTCATACAATCAACTTTCGCGAGTTGTCAAAGACCTCATTATTGGAAGTTTGTAGTACAGATGTACCCTTTTTTGCCAGGGTGTCTGTAGCAGTGAGAGTTATAAAAATTAAATTAATGATTGGGAGTTATTAGATATATTAATTAATACTTATTAATGATGATTTTATGATTTTTAAATTCATTGCTTAAAGATTGTGGCTAGTACATTGGTTGATTGTGATTCCCAAATAATGGAAATAACTCTGGTTTATATTGACAAATCAATTTATTGATTATTAACACATAAATAATACGCTTCAAGTTACTAAATATTTCCTCCGGCATTTACACATTATTCACAATTCTTTACTACTAACTTAATTATTTACGACACATATATTTAACTCATTCAATTATTATGACAATATTTCGTACTGCATCTACACATATTACTTTCAACTTCATTCCTACTGAATTAATTCATATATATAAGCATAACATCATATAAACTTGTTTGTACGAATTATCGGTCAATTCATTAACATCTTATATTCAAACACTATACTCATCGCGCTCTATATTAATTATTATGGCTACACACTCAGAAGCAATGATAGCAATATAAAAAGGAAACTCAAAGTCGGTACCTCGGAAGATGACTGTTGAATCACCATGGGCAGCTGGCACTCGTAATGTCGAACTTCGTTGTATCTATCCTCGCACGGAACTAGGGCACTTTCTTGTCTGGTATACGGCTCCGTCATTCATGGCAAGCACTCTACACGGGACACTTGGGCACTGTCATCATCGGTTCTCTAACTCCATCACTTCTTGCAGACCCTCGGCACGGGATACTGGGCGCTCGGCAACTTCTATCTCCTAACTCACCCTCCTCATAGGTATATGGGCCTTGACAACACTTCTATATCTCAACAAACTTCTGACTGACTCTGACCTCTTAGGTTATCTCTGCCTTCACATTATTTCTTATTTCATATTATTTTCTTATTAATGTCTCCGCCTCTTATAATTTCCATTGGTCATATAATTATCATGCCATCGCCATTCGTCCGTGGCTGCCTCTTCTCAATCCCCTTTTTACCAATGCGCATCGAGGGCGGGATTTATAAATTCTCCCTCAAATTTAACTTTTTTCCCATGCTTCGGCTTCAAGCAGGGTGGGCTGTTTTATAGCCATCATAAATTTTCTTTTATTCTCTTCTTGCAACTCACTCTCTTCAACTTTTATCTTCTATTTCTTGCTACAAACACAATCTCTAAATTTCGTTTCGGTCTATTGCTGGCTTTCTTCCCTTCTCTTTTATTGCCCGTCATTTGCCCTGTTTCTTTTATGCATTTAACAATTATTTTACTTTGTCCTGTACTTTTCAATGCTCCTGCCCCTGGCCGTGACACTCCTGTCATGTCCCTATGACAGTGTCGGCCAGCTCATTGCCCCGAATGCCACAGTGGCCTGCTATCCACTGAATGGCCATCTCCCTACCGTTATATGCAAGTCATTAACAATCCAGAAACTCTAGACCAAAATTCAGGGAGTAGCAACAACTCCGTGAGCATACTGATATTTCCAGATTACGAGAACGTGTTTTTATTATATTATCTGGGTTATTGAAAGTAGTTCAAAGTTTATTCAGTTTGTCATCACTAACCGAGTGGAAGTATAAAATGTTATACACTATCTGGCCAAAAGCATCCGGACACCCCCTAAAGTGGACCTGGCAGGTGGCGTAATTTGATACGTAACCAAAAGCTATAAATGTGTTGGTAGTGGTTTGTCAGGTCATATTTATGCGTTTGTGAGACAATGAGTAAGTCAAAGAAGATTAGTGACATTGATCGTAGCACTATATAGTGATGCCACCTTTGTGGGAAATCAGTTCGTGAAATTTCGGACATTCTACAGAAGCCAAAATCCACTGTGAGTGATGTAATTGTGAAATGGAAACGTCGAGGCAGTGAAACTGCAGAAAAACGAAGTGGCAGGCCGATAAAAATTAGTGAACGCAGCCGTAGATGAAACAAAATCGCAAGTCCTCGTTGATTAAAATCACTCAGTAGTCCAAAAGTTCATCAGGCGTCAGTTCTAGCAGCAAGACTGTTCGTCGAGAGTTAAAAAACCTGGTATTCCATGGTCGTTCAGCCATGGTCAGTCTCACAAGCCGAACATCACTCCCCAGAATACGAAGCGTCGATTGCAGTGGTGCAAAGCTCACCGTCATTGGATTGTGAACATGTGGAAAAATGTTCTTTGAAGTGATGAATCTCGCTTTACAATCTGGCAGTCCGATGGACGCGTCTGGGTTTGGCGGATGCCCGGCGAGTGCTTCTTACGTGACTGCATTGTGCCGACTGTTAAGTTTGGTGGTGGCAGTATCATGTTGTGGGGGTGTTTTTCATGCTTTGGCCTGGGTTCCTTAGTTCCTGTGGTTAGAAACATGAACTCTGAGATGTATGTGGACATTCTGGACAATGCTGCTCTCCCAACTCTATGGCAATATTTCGGGAAAGGCCCATTTCTCCTCCAGCAAGATAACTGCTCCATTCACACATCTAAACTTGCGCAGGCATGGTTTGAAGAAATGGGTGTTCAAAAACTGGACTAGCCTTCTCAGAGCCCCGATCTAAATCCCATTGAACACCTTTGGGAAGAATTAGAACACAGATTACGTAGCCAGCCAAATCGACCATCCTCACTGTCAGCATTCACTTCAGTTGTGATGGATGCCTGGAAGTCAATTCCTATAGTCACTATTATTCCTATGCCTGGAAGTCAATTCCTATCAAAAACTGGTTGAAAGTCCTCCCAGGCGTGCGCAGGCTGTCATCGATGCAAAAGGAGGACCAACATCATATTAATATATGCCTCAAGACTCTCCGAGTCCGTACCACTGGACGTCCGGATACTTTTGACCAAATAGTGTATTATGGGAAAATTTTACATAGAGAGAAAATCAGTCTGTTATCACGTAAATTGAAATTTTGAGCTTTATGCAGGACATCAATCACCCATAATAGTACGATAAACACAGAAGTGGTAATTTTTGAAACGTTTTCTATCTGTCACTTGTTCCACGCAAAAAATTAGATGATGATACCGAAAAGTTCTAAAAAAAAACCATCCAAAGAACGTTTAAGTCACTATGAGGACAAGGAATATTTTATTCACTATAAGATTCTGTATAAACAAGAGTAAATTTCTTTCCAATTCATCTCCCATAGTTAGTGCCACTTACCTGTTAAAATAATAAGTATCTGAGTTAGTAGGAATCCAATACTTTATTGAGCAAACAGAAAATTTTTTTGATGGTCACATATAATTAATCAGATAGCGTGACGGCTAAGAATAAACAATAAAGGATTTCGAAAGACGCGAAAAGAATCTTTTGTGCCGCTTTTTGGTTCAATCAATCTCTATTGAGCCTCAGAATTCTTAAAAACCCTCTTTAGTTGATTTGTTTCAGCTGCGGGATGTAACTATCAACTTCGGGAGATATGATTCGGATTTTTTTTATTCCACAGTATCAGAATATTGGTGAGCCAATTACTTGCAATATTAAGGGCATCATTTTATTGTTTAAAGAACTATAGATGAAAATGCTTCCAGACCGAACGTGCATGATAACCCAAAAAGAATACGTCAGTAAGATAAATGTTACAGATCTGTCGTCACAGGTCATATAGTTTTTAAGAAGCAAAAAAATACTGAAGATAACCCTCACCAGCTTTGCATTTTACAAAACTGTCAAATGACCATCGACACGTGATTATGGTCAAATGACCATAATCACGTGATTCGACTAAACTTACAAATAATTACTTAAGAAAATTTTCTCCATTGTTTTTTTTATTATTGTTGTTTAATACTCAAAAACAAGTTAACGAGAATGTAATCTTAAGCTCGCCAGCTTGAGGTTTCTTGAACATAAATTTTAAGGCGACAATGGACCATGAAAAAGTTTTTATTTATTTATTAACCAATTGCTATGAAATTTTTTGTACTTATACAGTGTTGGTTAGAGATGGAAATTCTAAATTTTAAAAAAAAATCAGAATGTAATTAATTAAGATATTAATTAATATCAGTTTGTTAATTACTCCATTTAAAAATGCTCCATGCGAATTAATTTTTGTTTCAGACATCTAATTTTCTCACTTAAGCTAGATTTATGTAGTTCTAATAAAAGTTAGTAGCAATATTTGATTTACAGTCATATTTATAAAAACTATAAAAGAAATCGATAAAAATAGGTCATTTATGCAAAATTTTATAAAAAAAAAAATTATTGTAAAAATTTTAAGCTATTTTAAAATAGTATAGTGAATTGATTACTAAGTTTTATTCTAACATATATAAATAATCATTTTAGGAAATTTTATGAAAATTCAAGAAAACTTATGACGCATGGAACATTTTGAACTTACCGAAACGACATGAAAGCTTGTTTTGAGAAAATGGCATTTAAAGTTTTCATTTGTCTAACATTTCCATTGTTTACGTTTGAAAAAACTACTTATAACTCGGTTAATAATGATCAGATCAACATACTTTTTTTTTAATTTAAAGCTGACGAGTTGCAAAATCATTTTATGGAAAAAAAATCGTTTTGGGGACATATTTTTGTCAATCTGAAGGTCCATTGTCGCCTTAAAAGGAATAGTAAAAACCAATTCTCATGACGAAAATAAATCACCTGTTGTACATTAAAATGCATGTTTACTCAGAATTTAATGTTCATCACATTTAATGTTCATCACATTTTAATGTTCTGTTACTTACGTACACGGAACATTAAAATGCATGTTTTTAATGCTCTTTTTTCCTTAAGACACTAAGAAAAGTATATTTAAACAAACTGATACAATTTGCATATCACTGATTCCTTCCAACAACGTCATATCTCAAAAATCAGCGATTTTTAGCTATGCTTGTTTTTAGAATGCTCTGAAAGAGTAGTATTTCCCCGCTAGATCGCCATATCTCACCGCTAAATATTCAGCCGCTAGGGAGCAGATTCTATATATATAAAACGCGTACGTATGCGACACAAAAATCAGCGATATTTCTACACTCCGAATGGCAACGGCTGCAACTGCCAGATGTAAACATTAGCGGCCGACAGCGTGTGTGTAGTGGTTTGACGATAGCACGTAATTTGGTACAATTTAATTGCTGTATTTTACACGGGAATAATTTTAATTTATTCACGAGATAATTTATTATTTTGTTCCATCGGCTTTTCTAAATGTATGTAAGAGGACAAACTTTTGACAAAATATGCTTCGACCTATCAAATCCACTGTTTAGTCATGGGCAGTTGTATGTAGGTTTATCTAGAGTCCATTCTTTTGATTCTGTCACTGTAGTATCTCCTATTTCTGAAATACTCAACTGTGTATATCAAGAAGTTTGAGGAATATCATAGAAAAATATTAATAATTGCATTATAATATCTTAATTGTAAGTAAGAGTTAATTGTCTACACTTTATTTAGTAGTACTTGCTGAATTTTTACTCCATTTTATAAGTGAAGAAATTTTCCCAACAATTTTTTATTTGGTATGATTAAGTGTAGATATCTGAATTCTGAACAATAATATATATAGAGAATGAAGTAATCCACACTATATTTTAGTACTTGCTGAATTTTTACTCCTTTTTTAATGAAAAAATTTGTCTCTAACCATTTCTTATTTGATGTAATGATAAAGTGTAGATATCTTAATTTTGAAAAATATTACATACAGAGAGGGATGTAATTTTTAAAATCATTGGTGTTCGGTTTTTCAGTCTTATCTTTACCTCTGTTCTGAAGTAATGGAAACTCATGTTTTTTTAATCACGATGTTTTAGAATCATCCTTATAGAGAATTTTGCAATTATTATAATATTTTTGACTGAGATCGCACTACCACTTAACAACGTATATTTATGATGACAGGTAATAGTAACATTCCTTACATACTTACGCATCTTTCAGTTGAGTTGTTTTGTAAAAGAAAATATAAAACTAAAAGCGATCATGCTGGTCGCGCAGCAGCTAGTTAATATTTATTTTTAAAATTTTAAGATTAAGAAAGTTAAAATCACTCTCCTGAAAAATCAGGTTTTTTGAGTTATGACGTTGTTGAAAGGAGTGAGCGATATGTATTTATTAATCATTTTTGTAGCTCTATTAAAAATTACACAATTGAATATTTTATCGGTAAAATTAAATTTAAAATTATAAAAAAACATTTTTCATTCCTTTTTTTCTTATTGATTATGGTATCGCAATTTCTAAGACAACGTAATTTATTTAATCAATATAATAACAAATGTAATAACAACTGGGTTTCTACGGCTCGCTCTGCGGCCAAGTTGATTGATATCGTGGTCTGTTGTCATCATACCATAACTTTAGAGAAAATATCCCTAATATGAAACTTTTAAATACGAAGTCGAATATAAAGATTAGTCTTCACATATATTTATATTTTTTCTAATGCGGAGGCAGTTTGTCGCATAGACATTCGCTTGTTGTTATTCACCACAGTTTTTGCCGACCATTTTATTATGGGAGCACCAGGCCCTGATTTTCCGTTAGGCCCTGTAGACCCGGGCCTAGGGGCCCCCGAATGTTGGGGGGGGGGCCCTCAAAAAAATTTATTTTAAAAGGAAAAAAAAGAAAATTCCCAATTATTTTTTTCATTTTACCTTTTTTAATAGCAAATTTTATATGCCCTTTCAAATTTGATTGATTGGTTCATCATATGTATAGTTATATATATAGTTCATCATATGTATGTTATGGTGTATATAAGGGCATAATAAGTTTTTCTGGTTGCATTGTATTGGTGTTTTAATGATGAAGTTAATATGTTGTATTCATTTTTGTTATTTGATAATGTTCTAGGCTGCTATGCTTCAAATAGCCAGTTTTTGGTAAACTGGTACTTTCACAATGATTCATGATTATTTTTTTGTGTGTCAATTTTTGAAATTTTACAACCACATCAGTGTTAGGGGGCCCCCATCCCGAGTTGTGCCTATAGTCAAAAATTTTCTAAATTGGGCCCTGGGGAGCACCATATAGGCGGACCAGCATTGCTCCCTATGAAGAGTCGACAGGAAAGTATTTTAGAGGCGCGAGCCAGGATCCGAGCACCCCCCCCCACAAATAAATAGAAATTGCATTATGAATATTGAATTTGCATTATACATATTTTTATACGTTCAACTCGCCCCCCCCCCCCCAATATTAAATCCTGGATCCGAGCACTCTCAGCACCGAAAGCCAGCGCGCTTTCCACAAGGCCACCCCGGCCTCTGACATATATATATATTATGTATACTTTAAAAAATCATCGCGTATGTTTAAGACCCTGCAAGTTTATTCTATATTAAAAAAAAACTTGCTCCAGTAAAATGTTTAAGTCTGTTTCATATTTAAAAAATAGTTAAATCTAGTAATATAATAATATTCTAAGTATAAAAGGAAGCGTGTGTATTGTCTTGATAAATCCTTGATTATATTTTAAATATCGTAAATCTTTCGAGAATCACGAACCTTAATATTTAAGTGTATATGAATACTTAATATTTTCGTATTAAGGGGACCTTCCAAACCTTCATTTTTCGTTTATAAGCAAGTATACAAAATCGTGTTCTCTCTAGTTTATTTTACATCATTTCTATGTTGGTTGTTTTATTGATTATTATGACAGTTATAAAATAAGGTGTCATCATATAATTTGAAGAAGTTTGTCTTAATATCTTTCTGTACTTAGAATTTTACACTAATAAGAATATAAATATTTTGATGAGGAAATTTTAAAAACAGAAACACCTTGTAGGTTGTGCTGGAGCCTTGTCCAAGTCTGTTGTTGTTGTTGTTTTTAAATAAATAAAGGTGAAATTTGTAAGATCTTAAATATCTCCAGTATTTGTTTTTAAATATCCTAAATCTATATCATTGTGAGCCCTTATCTTTAAAAAAGACACTGCATAGTTGATATAAAGGAGATTTTCTTTACGGTTTGATGACAACAGCCATTGAAACTGCTTGACTAGTTGCCAAACGAGCCGTAGGAATCCTTAGCTAACACGTTTTCTCAGTAGGCCTGTAAAGGAAGGGAGTGATGAGATAAATGTTTTTACTGTAATTGCTCTACCAAGTAAGTAGTCTTATAAGTATATGCGATTGTCCATCCTCTGTGTTTTTCTCCCGTCCATCCCTTCATCTTAAATAAATGAATTTTTTGTGATCTTATGGATTAATTCGAGCATCGGATGACTTTAGATTGACCAAGTTCAATAAAAGCGAATGTACACTATTTTAAACCATTCTTTTGAAAATTTAAGTCTGGCAAATCCTATTTTTTTTCAAACACAGATTTTTTTCTTCAAAACACCTTCTTTATACATATGCATACCTTCCATAACAGCAAATCTGACTAAACATACAACAGTGTACGACTCTTAAAACTACAGCCGTCACTCATGTTAAGTCTATGGAGTATTTTATGCTACAAATGCATTTTATAATGTGCAAATTGAACTAAGTTTTGGCCCAGGACGGGTGCTGAACATATGCGTAAATGTATAACGGAAGATTGCAGTACAACTGACTTTCATGGTTTACTGATTTAATGATGTTAATTCGGCTAAATAATTCATGTGTTGCAAAAGATGACCACAGCACTAAACCAACCAACCACAACATTGGCCGAATTATGAATTTTGAGTATTTTTTGCTTAATTATAAAGTTTTGTGCATAAATTTTTTACACGCATACCTACTTCGGAAACACACGCAACTCCATATGAGTACCACCCAAGTTCTAAAAAAGGAAAAATTCTTCATAAACAATAATTTACTCTTCGCAATATTTAAAAAAAAATAATAAAAAAACTTCCATCATTAAAATATGTTGAACAGCATGCTCTCCAATAAAAGATTGTAAAACTGCTGCTAGCACAACGTGGAGGTTATCGTATCGATTCCAAATACACGCACAGCATATTTAAATCTTTATTTTTTCCCCTGTCTATATCTTTCGGAGATATCAGATTAAATTGCTGATCAAAATCGAAATGTGCTTTGAATACGGTGAGTAAAAGCTTTTAACAGAATCCGAGAGAGAGAGCTATTAGGTTTCATAATCTAGCGTTGTGTTTCTTGCGGTTACCAAAGCGACAACGGCTCATTTTCTGCTTACTGTCTTGGCGTTACCGCAACAAGAGCTCTGGCACGCAGATCTCCCTTGGCTGCATTTGTAAGGACTTCAGAAAAAGGGCGCCAAACATGCATCGCATTCTGTATCTCACAGCGATTTGGGAGAAGAGAAAGAAAAGAGCTCGTGACAATAGAAAGGAACAAAATATTTCATGTTTTATTTATGAGGAATACACATAATAAAATAGATACATAAGAAATTAATAAACACTAAACATTTTCGAACAGGAATTCTTATCAGGGAAAGACTGAATATTACATAATATTAAAGTTATAATCAACCAAAAGTTATAATAAGACACAAATATATGCTTGATTGTTTACATGTTTAAAAAAAACTCTCTAAATATGGATTTTACTAACAAAATTATATTTCTATAATTTTATACTGGTGATTATAAAAGTACCTAAATTATCATTGGTTTTAAAATTTTCACTAGTGTTGAAAACCGATAATTAGAAAGGTATTTTTTAATACCTGTTAGAAGATAAAAAGAAAATTATATAAACTATACACCCCTACAATGTAGTTTTCAAAGATAAGTTTCATTTGAGATTTTATCTATAAAGTAGTTCAATCGTTTTCGAAATTAACAAAGCATATTTATTAATAAAATTATATTTTATTTTAAAAAATAGATAAATTTATTTATTTAGATTTTAAGCCCGAGGTAGCCTAGTTGTAGCGCTACGGCTTTCGGTGCTGAGGGTGATTGGATCGAATACCAACATGCCCCATTAAATATCTCTGTGTCTAGACCGGTTATGGTCACATTAACTCCGTAGGCCGGAAAGTCCCTCTATGAAGTCAGATAGGGTGGAAGAGGGTACGGTCCCCCAGATGTCGCCCCTGGGGGTGCTTAGCCGAAATTGAGGTGACAACTAGCTAAGACGAACTCCGACCCTTGTGGTGCTATATAAACCGGAGCCGCATCAGCTCGAAACCTATATGGACATGGTACGGAATTTTCGGCCAGGGGTTGTTAGAAACTACAGGATTTAGAATTTAATTTTGTCATAATGAAGCCCGAATCTTTTATGTTAAAAGAGGAAACAAACGTCCGGTGAATAAAATGTAAATTTAAATATTAATAAGAAAATAAATTCTAACATATAGCTAATTGAAAAATTTTATAGGAATAAATTTTTGCATGAAAACGTATAAATAATTCTTTAGGTTTAATTTGTCTCAAATTTTATAATCCAGGTTCTGAAGCCAAAGTTAAACGAGGCTTAAATAAAGATGGCAGTGGAAATATCCTTTAACAGGACTTAAAGAAGTAAGAAAATAAAACAAAACATGACAGATAACCAAATGTATATTAAGTTTTAGTTATTTTTTCTAAATAAATTATTATTAAATAATTAGCTATAAAAAATGAACATTCTAGGTATTTGAATCACGAAAAAGAAAGGAATTCAATTAATTCGATATTCTTTATTATTTTATAAAAAGGACAAAGTATGATGTGTTATTAAATAAATGTCGTAATTTTAATCTTTCTGACAAGAAGTTTTATATAAGCCATATATGCAACATTTAGGAATGCCACGACGGAAAACTTACCTCAAAGCTAAAGGGGTTTTATCGCAAAACCATGTCTTACATTAACGAAATATACTTTGTTACAGTTAAAGTTTAGTCAGAAAGACTGTTTTCACTCTGAAAATCAACACAATATTACAGATTTCAAATGTAGCTCAACGGGTTGATAGCGGAATCACCAGGGCGCTAGTCTTTAGAACAAAAGTTTTCGGGTCTTAATTCCCCGGTAGGCATGAGTGTTTGTGAATGCTTGGGATCGCTTTCATCAAAAGGTCTTTCATTTACCCTTTATTTTGCAATAGATACCCGTAGTTCTCCAAATCAACCAACCAATTATCTAATAAAGCAATCTAGTTAAATCTAGTTTTAAAATTTTCTTTAGAGATCGTACATTGAAAATACTTAAATTTCGTTTCATTCAAATTATTTTTTTCATTTTTTAATCCAACAGACAAAAATAAACAAAGTCAAATACTTTTCAACTATTATTTAAAAGAAAAAAAGAATTAAAGAGTTACACTGCTGGCCACTGTAAATGCAACACCCTGAAGGAAACATGCAAATAACATGAAATTTACAACATGCATTAGCGGAGGTGAGATATGCAAATGATTAGAATTTCAGCGCAGACGCACATCACGCGCGCCTGTGGCGCCACTTCAAAGCGCTATTTAAGGCTTGGAGATTTCGACGATTTCATGTTCGGCAATTGGGTTTTTCTTGTGGTTTTTTCAAAAAAACGATCAATTATGCCTCGTCGAAAACAGCGATCGTCTTTTGATCAAGTATCCGAGTTCGACAGAGGAAGGATAGTGGCCTACAGAGATTGTGGATTATCTTTCAGGGAAATCGGTAGTCGTGTTGGACGAAACCAAACAACTGTAATGCGGATATGTGATCGTTGGATGCAGGAGGGTACGACGGACCGGCGTGTTCGATCGCATCCACCTGAGAGCACCACTTCACGTGATGACAGGCAAATTGTGCGCATGGCAGTGACGGATCGCTCAGTCACATCACGAACCATAGCACAGCACATGCAGTCTGTAACGCATCATCCAGTGTCTGCGCGTACCATTCGACGCCGTTTACATCAGAGTGGTCTGTCCTCAAGACGTTCATTGCTTTGTCTACCCTTGACGCAGAACCACAGACGTCTCCGCCGCCAATGGTGCGATGACAGAAGGATGTGGACGGCAGAATGGAATGAAATTGTCTTTACTGACGAGTCACGCTTCTGTCTGCAACACCACGATGGTCGCATTCGAGTCTGGAGACACCGTGAAGAGAGGATGCTGAACAGCTGCGTTTTGCACCTCCACACTGGTCCTGCACCGGGTATTATGGTATGGGGTGGTATTGGATATCACTCTCGCACACCTCTAGTACGCATTGCCGGTACTTTAAACAGCCAGCGCTACATCTCCGAGGTGTTGGAGCCAGTAGTCCTTCCTTACCTTCAGAGCTTGCCCACAGCCATATTTCAACAGGATAATGCCCGACCACACGTGGCATGCATTGTCCAACGGTTCTTCGTCAATCGCCAGATTGAATTTCTTCCCTGGCCGCCTCGCTCTCCGGATCTTTCGCCGATAGAAAACATGTGGTCCATGGTTGCTCTACGATTGACCCAGATTCCATCCCCAGCTGCCACAGCAGATCAACTTTGGCAACGTGTGGAAGCTGCTTTGGTCTGCTGTACCCCAAGAACTCATCCAAAGTCTCTTTGAATCAATGCCGAGGCGTGTGGCAGCGGTGATCTCCAACAATGGCGGCTACTCTGGCTACTGATTTTGGCAGGAACCACACTTCACAGAAGTCTATAAATTTAATCATTTGATACTTGGTCAACATGTTATCTACAAAATAAATTTTGTTGGGATATCTCTTGTCTTTCTTGGTGTTGCAATTTGGGTGGCCAGCAGTGTAAATAACCACTGCTTATGATTTATGTGAAATACTTTATGTGAATAAATCTCTAAATGTATTATTGTTAAATAAATATCAATAAAAATGAAAATTCTAAGTATTTGAATCATAAAAAAAGGAATTTAAATAATTCGATATTCTTTAGTATTTTGTAAAAAGGACAAAGTAAGCTGTATTGTTAACTAAATTTCCTAATTTAAGTCTTTATGTCTAGAAGTTTTATATAGGCCATTACATAATACAGTATCTTTATAATACACTATCTTTTGCATGAGAAGTTTTAAGTAGAAAATTCCGGTGTTAATTACAAGATTTTTAGCGAAATATATATACAATTGAAACATTCAAAGGAAATTTTTGAATATTCAACTGCTTTTCAAACACTTATATAGCATGTAAATTTAGCCATTTGTTCATCTGTGATCATATATTAGGAACAAAATCAAAGTTCTAGGCATTCACTTTAGAGCCTGAACGCTGTTTCGTTGCAAATTAGATGTACTATTATAAGTAAATTGCAAAAAATTCCTGCACCATCTAGGTCGTCTTTCTGTGAACCGTGATATTCATTTGCAGTGGGTCCCTTCTTATGCGGGCCTATTTGGCAATGAGACGGCTGACATCATAGCAAAGGAGTGTATAGCTGAACGTTCATTAACTACATCGGCTCTTACTTATCTGGACATTTTTTCCGAAAGGAAATCTTTTTTCCAGAGCACTTGGAAATCTCCCAAGATCCATGAATAATACTTTTATGTCTGTCCTGATAGAGCTGAGTGTAGAAGTGAAAATAGTGTAATTCCCCACGGTGTGTGGACAATAAAGAATGTGTCATAAAGGATGCAGAGGCAGGGGCAAATACAGGATTGTAAAACAATAAAAAAATAGAAGAATAGCTGTCGGTGTGGCCAGTGATAGCGATCTGAAGTTTATATTTTACAAGATGGATGGTCGTTATTTTATGGCCCACAGTAAAAACGTCAGAGGAGAAGAATCAAAGTTGTTTTACAAAATAAACGTATGTGGGGGGAGGTACTATATAGCCTATGGACAGAGGCGGCAGAGGCGGTATAATAAAGGACCAATTAGGGATAGGAACCACTGAAGGAGAAACAGCCCACTGCCCAATGAAAGTGAGGGGCGTGCTAGAATGGCCCCCTGTAAACGGACAACAGTTTCGCTAAGGACGAGAGGAAGCAAAAAAAAAAAAAAAGGAGACGGTCTTCAGATTGGGTTCCTGAGAGTTAGATGTCGGAGGCTCTCGTCTGCCATATAGCCGTGGAGAAGTGCCAATATACTGCCAACGTTTTCATACACTGGAGATGATACTGGGTCCCGGTCGCCGATGCTACGATCGTCGTTGCATACATCCGTGATAGTAAGTGCCTCCCCGTTAGATTCTAAAAATCATATTTGACTCTATAGTTTGCCTCTGCTTCTGGGTATTGTACGTCAAAATTATTAACATAAAACAGATTGTAATACTATAGTTCTGACATGTAAATTGAAATTTAGGTTGTCTAATAAACGTATGTGTAAGGTCAATGCGTTGTATTCCTTGCGTATTCCAACCCTTGCATGCATCTATTGCTTCTAGGTGATTAACTCCTACACTGAGTGCTGGTAGAGGTCTTCAAAGATGATAGAGCTGAGCAAACTGCAATCTCTAGGTTTGCCAGTGACCTCTTGAGGTGCCTAAAATTTTATCAGCAAAACAAACTTTTTCCACTTGTAAAAAGTGTAATACCAAGCAGATCACCCCTGGCTATATCTAGCGTCTTATTAGTGCGACTTGCCATCATAGAGATCCTCTGAGGCAGAACTTTTCGAGGTCAATTGGGTAACCATGGAAATTCATGAACGCACACTTTCCCTATAGTTGCAACCATCGGGTTTCGAACGCCTAGCTTCAGCAATAATAATGATCTCAATGGTGATGATCCATCGGCTGAAAATAGTTGCTGGTTAAAACATAAAATAGAAATCTTTAAACACAAAATGCGATTACAGTACCCTAATGTCGATTTTAAGAAAAGAATAATTAGGCTGCAATTTTGTCTGGAAGTAGGTTTTCTTTTACTTATCATTTTATCTTTCATTTAGATAAATCGAGGAGTCTTTTCGGTCTTTTTTTTCCAACTGTTGGGATTATTTTTTATTAATCCTTTTATCAAAAAAAATCATCTTTTATTCGGAAAAATCAAAAAGATTTTTTTTTCTTCCTTTTCTCAAACGTTGGGTTTATTTTTGATGCAATACATCCATTTTAGGAAATTTGATGCTGTATTGTAACAAGATGACACTTTATTGTAACAAGATGTCTATGGTTTTGGATGTATTTCAACAATCAGAAAAATTACACGAAGTATTTTTTGATTTAAGTTGTGGATTTCCTAAATAGTCCCCTTCCATACGATCATAAAAATGTACATTCTCTTGTATTTTTCGCTTTATTTTTTATTTCTCGTATATTTTTTTTTCCAATGCGGCAGACGATTTCTTGGATAATACCGCCATAGTACACCGTAGTTAACCTACCTTAATAACTTCGTGGCTAATCGTTTGGAGGTTTGTAAGTGGTTAAATATATTTCAATACGAGAAACGCTGACGTTTGTAAGGTATACACAAGATTCGATTCACAAGAATCGAACTTTTGAGTGAATTAAAGAAGCTGCTTTAGATATGCTAATTTCGGCATACGCGCTTAGTATAAATACCACGCAGCGTCATTAATGAAAAGGGGAGGTTGTTAAGGTTGAAAAGGTGTTATCCTGCGCTAGTGTTTAGCGGGCCAGAAGTTTACATGGCAGTACTGCTGGTTTGACTTACTGTTCGTGAGTATAAAAATATATTGTTCTTGAAAGCTGTGTTTATACATTCCGTACAAGTAGTACGCATGCTTATTGCTGTAAAAGCCAATTATATGTGCAACGAATTCAATAAACATTGTTTCATGTATAAACTGTGTTTGCTTCAAATTCAAATAGAGTGCCACTTCAAATTATATACACCCAAGTCTGGGTAGAAGTGAGCATAGATTCTCTATACTGGCGCCCGAAAATATATATACCCTGGTAGTTAGCGTTAAATTTGTAACGAACAACATAATTGAAATTAAAAACTGTGTACTGTGTACTTATATTGATAAAATTGTTGCAAGTACTTATATACTATTTAAAAATGAGTGTTGTAGAACAAAATCCTGCTGGAAATTTTCCTCGGGTAATTATGGTTCAGCATTTTGCGCCATTCGAAGCCACCTTCAATGGCGGCCCCTCAAGCCAATTCCTAAAGAAAATTGAGCATTACTTTCAGCAACAATGCACCCCAGAGGGGGATAAACTTAAAATTGCTCTAGCCGCTTTAAGAGGTAGTGCATTTCAGTGGTACACATGCATGCAAAGCAGTAATCTGATTTTTGACTATTTGTCATTCAAGCAACAGTTTCTTAGTGTTTTTCCAAAGACCTTTAATCAAAGTGAAATTGAAGCGGAAATTTATTCGCTAAGGCAACGTGAAGGTCAGTCTGCATTAGATTTTGCTATGGAAAAGATTTCCAAGTGTGAGGAATATTTAGAAGGGGTGACGGAAGCGATAATCTTAAAAATAGTTATCCAACGTTTGAAGCCAAGTGTTCAAGATTTTTTAGATAATCAAACAATTACAAGCAAGGTTACCCTCCTTCAAGCTTTAGCTAAATATGACAATAGACATTTCTTCGCTACCCCTCACCGTCATTCAGGTACGAGAAGTTTTATACAGCCGCGCCAAAATTTTTCGCGAGTTTCAAACCAGCAGCGTAAGCAGTACCGCAGGCAAAATAATAGAAGCGCACGGCGTTATAATGAAATTAGTGCACTTAAAGAAAATAATATGCAAGCACCTTACTTGCACTGGCAAGTTGATTCACATGATATGGTTCAACCTGTTGAAACTGTTTGGACAAATGTATTATTTTGTCCGAGTAGTAATCATTATTTTAAGAATAGTGAAAGTCAGGGTATTTTTGTGGCTTATAAAGAAAGGGAGTCTAGCTGGAATGATGAGGTAATTCCAGTACAAATTTCTGAAAATAGTGCCGATACTAATGCTAGTGGTTTAGAAAATAAATCATCTGACACTTCTATTAATGCTATACCTGATATTATTGATGCTATACCTGATATTTTAGATGATATTCACACATCTGTTAATGAAGGAAATTTAGTAGATGACGAAGTATGCGTTACGGAAGTTAGTGAATACTTATTAGTTGACGACAATAAAAATTCTTTAAACGATATTAGGAACTCGCTAGGTAATGATGATATTATTTCAAGTTCCCAGCCGAATGAGGATTGTGTAGGCCAGGTTGATAATATGGTTTTAAATAAAGTACATGAAAACCAGACTGAGAGTCAGGATGAAAAGTTGACACAGAGTTATACTGTAAGTAGTTTAGCTGATGCTTCGGAAGTTATAGACGCAGGTTGCATTAAAACGCACCAGTACGAAAAGCTTAATCTTCCTAAAACTGAAGCAGTGTTAACGAATTTAAATGATAACGATTCTGATATCGCAAGTTTCAAAGCGACTTTTTCGTCAAAAGAGGATAAAACTAAAGTTAAGGGGGATAAAAAACGTGAAAAAGAGCCTTCAGGTTCCAGCATTAAAACTGCTAATACTGAAGTAATTAAGGCGGTAAACAAGAAGTCGCATAAGCACCAATACCAAAAACAGAGTCAGTTTGTTGAAAAACATGACACAAGTAGAGAGATAAAGCCAGTAACTAAACACGTTGGTGCGGCGAATAAATTTGACAAAATAGAATCTGCATTAAAATCTAATACCGATACAAGCAAAAGTACGAAGAAAGGTAAAGTGTGCACTACAAAAACTCCATCAAAGGATGAACGTGGTACACATAAGGTACACAAGGTTATCAAATGGAAGAATGACAATTTTAAAGCTCCTTTGCATAAGTACAGGAAACGCAAGATATCAGCCGCCCAGCAAGGTTGGCCTCCTCCCAAGAGACCTCCTGTCCATCGTCAAGCCGGACCAGCGCCTCAGGACCTACGACCTGCTGCACGAAGGATGCCCACACGGTCAACAAACCCCTTTACTAGGACTGCGACCATCAAGAGAGGTTCCACGGATTGGACAGACTGGTGCAAGGAAGTTGCTGCATTCATGAGGAACAAGTCTTGTATCAATTCTCTTATTCTAACTCCCACCCTTTAATAAAACCGAACCAAATTGGTTTGAAGTTCCCCATTGTATATACTGTGTAAACATTTTGAGGGGAAGGAGTGAGCCACTGAAAAAAAACGGCATACTGTTGTTTTATAAATTTTTGAAGGGGACATGTAGTGACTAGGAAAAAAATACATACTGCACAATATACCAATTAACCACTAATGTACTAACTTCACAAAAAATAACACATGTACATTATAAATTGGGGGAGAGCAGATACAGTCAAGAAATGTCATGCTGTGCAATTGTGTTGTCACTTTTAATTAAAATAGATATTTTAGGGCGCAGTTGGCAGCCCAGTATCCGCAACTCTGCAAATCCACTGTTTGATGGTGTCACCTGGACCCTTCGGGGTTAGTTTTGTAAAATGGTAGTGGCGTTTTTCTTCCACACAACGTGTGGAAGGTTTTTTTGACTTTGCCACCCATTATGTCAAAAGTCAGACCAGCACGCGCTTTCAATTAGTTAACTGAAGCCGTTCAGACCTCAGTTACCTAATTTTTTTTTTCGAGGGAGGCCAGTGTAAGGTATACACAAGATTCGATTCACAAGAATCGAACTTTTGAGTGAATTAAAGAAGCTGCTTTAGATATGCTAATTTCGGCATACGCGCTTAGTATAAATACCACGCAGCGTCATTAATGAATAGGGGAGGTTGTTAAGGTTGAAAAGGTGTTATCCTGCGCTAGTGTTTAGCGGGCCAGAAGTTTACTTGGCAGTACTGCTGGTTTGACTTACTGTTCGTGAGTATAAAAATATATTGTTCTTGAAAGCTGTGTTTATACATTCTGTACAAGTAGTACGCATGCTTATTGCTGTAAAAGCCAATTATATGTGCAACGAATTCAATAAACATTGTTTCATGTATAAACTGTGTTTGCTTCTAATTCAAATAGAGTGCCACTTCAAATTATATACACCCAAGTCTGGGTAGAAGTGAGTATAGAATCTCTATACGTTGACGGATTCTATGTGAACAGGCCCTAAGGACATCCGCACATACACACCCGAGATATGTTAGCTACTTCATCCAATGTTGCCTTCCATGAGGGTGCAACCCATTGGTAAGTATTTCGGGTATTATATTTCTCCCAGATAGCTCGATTGCTTCAAGAACAGACATGAGATTACTTTTAAGGTAATCTGCGGTGAGGCGAAGTCTGTTTGCATGGATAACATCACAACGTAATGCGAGAAAAGTGATTACATATCAAAAAAGAAAACAGAAAAGGTGAGATTTGAAATACGTATAATATGAGAATTGACTGCAATGTATTCCCACAACTGACTATGAAATTTAAGATTCAAAAAAGTGCTTGATACTAATCTTTCCAAAAATAAAATTGACAGCGTTAGTAAATGCGAATGTGTTTGGTACTGACATATAAAAACACTCTTTAATGTCTGTAAACCTCAAACCCTAAATATTTAGAAATGTAAAAAGGCTTCGCACTGATTACAGGCAAAGAGCTTAGATGACGCCAATCATTTTCAGTAAACTCATTTCAAAAATGAGACACTGGGGAGAATAATAAGTAAAATTATCCCTTCCAAGGGAAATTGTCCTACTACACCGCAATCTCTATTTTCTTAAACATCAGAATAAAAAAATTTTCCAACACATGGCTCAAAGTGTCAAAAAGAGTTTTAAGGGGGTCCGGGACACATTTAAAAAATCTTTATTTATTGAGTTAAAATTTTTAATTTTTTTGTGATGGTTAACCATTTAATTTGTAAACAAAATCACTTCATAAAACTTCTCAAAATGTTTTTACAAAATTTTAAAATTTTAAAATTTAAAAAAAAGTTGGGTAATTTAAAATTGTTATAACTCAAAATATTATTTGTCGAATATCAATTCTTTTTCATTTAATTAAACAGAAATATATATATAAGTTTTAATTTTCATTCAGCATTTTTTAAATATTAATTTTTAAAAAAATTAAAAATATTTATATTAAATATTACAAAAAAAATTATGTAACATATTTTTAAAAAATCATATTTTCAAAAGTAAATATTTTTTCAAATTTTTTGAATTAAAATTAAAGTAAAATAGTTGAAAAAGACATGATCCAAGTTTCAACCATTTATCTTTAACGGTTCTTTCCTTATAACAATTTAAAAACGAGAAACGGGGGGGAAAAACCCACTTACAGGTTTAAACAACGCTTGGCTACTACAGAGGCTGTTCGCACATTTTTTAGACGATTTTGGTAAGCGGTAATAAAAAAGCGTTTGCTGCAAAGAAATAATTGCAATTGTACTATGTTTTTAAAAGTCAAAATTATCGTCTGCGGCTTAAAAGTTTTGTTTTTATTCAAAATGGCGTTTTTAACAAAGCAGTGGTTCGAAGGCTACATTTATGTTCTTTCCGAAGAGAAATATGCATACTCCGTTATCCAGAAACGATGTGAGAGTCATGGTTTTGTGATATCTAAAGCGTCGATAGGAAATATCGTCAACAAGAAAGGAAAAAAACGTCAAATTGGAGCCTCAAGTGGGACAAAAATTCCAAACAAGTATCCAAGGAAAAAACGGACATTTTCGACTATTGCAAAGGTACGTTGTTTAATGTTAAAAGAAAATCCCCCTAGTCAAAGGACAGTTGCAAAATCATTAAAATGCTCGGGATCCACTGTAAACAAAATGATAAACGTTGATTTAAATCTTAAGAAAGAGAAAAAACGCAATGTGCATCGTATTCTTCCAAATCATATCGCTGAACGCAGGACATGCTGCAGAATTTTATATGAGAAACACTTATCCAAAGAAAAATGGAAAACAATTGTCACAATAGATGAATCATGGGTGTATTTAAATGATTGCAACAAAAAAAAGCCATTTATTATCATAAAAGGGGAGAAAAAAATTTAAGTACATGGTTCAAAGAATCGAAAGAAATTTTTTCTAAGGGATTCATAATTGTTGCTGGTTTTTCTTATAATGGCAAGTAAAAAATAAAGAGAGTGGGAAAAAATGTCAAGATTAACTCCAAATACTATCAGGAACATATTTTGTCGCCAATTTTTCTGAATGAAATACCACCGCTTTACCTACAGTGCCATCAATCTGTGAGCCTCCATCAGGACAAAGCTAGCAGTCACACATCAAAATCCACTGTAAATTTCCTAAAAGAAATGGAAAAAAAAACTGGTATCAAGGCCATACCCTTCACTGATACCCCTACTAAATCTCCCGATATATCACCTATGAATTTTTGTGCTTTCGGACTTTTAAAATCTGCATTATCCAAACGTCGTCCCAAAACCCTTACAGGACTCTGGAAAGCTGTTCAGGAGGAATGGGATAGAATACCTCTTCTGACACTTCAAAAGGCATTATTATCCTGGAAATTGCGGTGTCGAAAGATAGTTCAGAATAATGGATGTCAAATAGAACATTTGAAACACAAGAATTTTATGTAATTTAGTTTTGTGAATACAATATACATCGTCTAAAAAATGTGTGAACCGCCTCTGTATTAGAATGTTGCAAAAAAAAATAATTTCTCTTGTTCTAATTAAGATAGAAACATGATTTAAACGTCAGCGTAAAAGAACACAAATATTTTAATGCAATAAAAAAATTTTCGAAAATTCGAACAATTTTGTGTCCTGGACCCCCTTAAGTGCATCTTTCAAAAGCAATTCATTTCAAGGCTTTTAGATGAAGGAGTTAAATGAGTAGAAGAGCATCAAATGCAGATTGCAAAGAACTTTCTCTCAAAGCGATCTTTTTATTGAATGAAGCATAGCAAAACATTATCTTAACGACCATCAAAAATGTTTCCCATAAGAGTGGTTAGCAGATATCTGAAAATGAACTCATCGAGGATGGATAGCAACGAAGTAAATTTCTAACTCACAGCAAACATCTAAAAACCCACAGTGCATTTAGAAAAGAATGACTCCTGGTTTCAAACTACGTATCTGTCGACCAAGGTTACGATGACTTCTGTTAAACTAATTACAGAAAATACTGTAGCTGAATTACAAACACCAGTAACATCAAAAAGTGAAGTGGACGATGATTGCTAAAAGGATTCGTAATTTCAAACAGATCCGCTACCTAAAAACTAAGTAGCATTGAAATGCTAGTAAAAGCATTAGAGGGGTTTTATTTTTTTATTTTAACAAATTAGGCAAATCACTATATTTTTCATGACATCAGTTTTATATGACGAAACATACGTGTTGCCCGATATGACCGTGGTGCTCCAATATATCAACCAAGTGAATAAAGATAACAAACAAAGAGGACAATTAAAAAACAAAAATAAAATTAATCAAATTCTTTTTTCGAGCTCTTTGATTTTAAGGGCAAAAGTGATGGTTGATTTGTTCTCGTTAAAAGCGAGTTTAATAGTAATTATATTCGTTACCAATATGTTTCGTTAATAGTCTTCTTTTGTATTTTACTTGATATTCAACAATTTATGTAATTTTATTTTGTATGTGTTTGAAGATTTTTCATCTGCATAGTATAATGCCAGACAAAGTGCTTGTAAAAGGTAGATAGAGAAATATATAAACATTTTATGTTCATAGTTGAGCTTAAAAAGATCATCTTCACGTATAAATTCCGTTCGAATGCTGTAAACTTTTTCTATTCGAAACAGAACAACGGATATGTACATTTAAAAAGCCTCAAGATAGATTATTATTCACTTTTTCCCGGGGATCTATGTGTATCTATATATAAGGGTGATATGTAAGTATCTATAGTATTTTAGAAGCTCACGTTATGTGGGGTCTGCTATTGTCAGTCACATATTAAAATCAACTTCGGTTCCTTTGACCCTACACATCGTGCATGCATTTATATTAATAACATCTATCTTGCTCTTCAGCATTTCACATATAAACTTAAACTGTTAGAGAAGTTTAACAGTATTTGACTCTCAAATTTTGCGTAACGTTAGTAATACTACAAGAAATCTAAAACAAGATATTAAATTGTATAAATTCGGCCAAATAATGCAGGGGAAAAGCGTTACGTTCAGTGCAATTCTAGCATGAATAAGTGTGTCTAAATAGCGGAAATATTGATTAAGTAAAGGGTCTACGTTTAGATTTTTAGCAAACAATTATCTAGTTGTGTTTTAATACTCTGGGAAAATGAAACTCCTCACTTAGATAAGAATTTTTATGAAATCGTGATTTATAGCCCTATTTCATTTTAAATTTCTAATTAAAAAGAAAAGATAGTTTCATAATCCTTAGTTAATAATAACTAAATTAGCAAAGTTAATAGTAAAGTTTAACAACAAAATAAACCAATGTAATACCATTGATTTTATATCTGCGAAATATAATGTAACAAATAATATCAAATAGCAATTTTTATAATCTTTTTATTAACTTGCTTTCTTGTTTGTTTGTGTGTGTGTTTGTCCAGTACAAATCTTGCAATCGATTTATAACTAACTTCCCGACTAGCTAGACATTTGAAACTTTTAGAATATCTCAGAACACGGTGACAATGCATTTTTTAATACTTTTAGCCATCTTTAAGCAGAATTAAATTAATTTTCAGTTATTTTCTGTTAATTTTGTTTTGTAGACTGGTGCAGCCATCTATTGGCCGGACCGGGAACAAAAAGTTAAATGCAAGTTTACTTCCAATTAACTTCATTTTCTTTGAAGTTGATGGGATAATTCATCAAAAAATTTTAAAAAGTATTTATTAATACATAGAATTGTAAAGTTTATATGATTCAACAGAAAATTTAAAAAGATGGTATATAAAAAGTTCTTGTTATCTTGAAATTATTTTACATATACTTTAAATTTTCTTTAACGTAGAGAAGCAGTTAAGAGTTTTCTGATTTCAATGCTTGAGTATTAATTTAATAGTTTTTAATTAATAAAATAAAAAATTATGATTGTTAATCTAATGTCTATTAAATTTTCACTTTGTATGCTAATATAAACCAAAAATATAGAATTTTTAAATATACAAATACCTAAATATCTATCGAGTAACAGCGATACAAAAAATACCATTTATATGTCCCCACAAATATGCAGTCATTGTGTTAACAGCAGAACACCAGTTACTAGTTCTGTTGCTTTGATGGGAAAGTGTATTTGCTAGCGAATCTGAACATAAGTTTATCTATAAGTTTATGCCTTTCTACATTCCTAATTTATGGAATTATGGTACACCAAATATTGTCTTTCAAATTCTCAATTATTAATTTCCAAACTTTTTCCAACAACTAAGAGTTTAGAGTTGTTTTTTTTTTTTTTTTTTTTTTTTAGGGAAATTAGTGTCTGAACTTCACTTGTCTGAAGACTGAAAGGGGTATCGAAATGCACAAAATATAAATCGATTGACTTCAAGTTTATTTAATAGACGCTTGGATTCTATGCAGGTAATCAATTAATTATTTTTTAACCTTATTTCTTGGCACCATGTGTTATCTTATCATTTTCATTTTTTTCAGAAAGATGATTTATTTATACAGGGTGTCCCATAAATACCGCCCAAACTCTGCACAGCCAGATTTCTCGTTGGGAGTACATAAAACATGCCCAAAGAACTGTACCTGTACGACCTATAGTTTTCGATAAAAATACGAAAAAGTACGACATCACATCCGGTGCAAGGAAAAAACACTTTATTTGACACATCAACAGCAATATTTGCAAATACTTATAGAGGCAGATGTAGGATGATGTTGGTTTTTTTCCTATGGGGCCATCTGAAGGAAGTGTATCGAGACGTAGTGACTACAAAAACGGACTTAGTTGCACGTCTTCATGCTGCTTGTACTTCGGTGAACACCGCGTTGCTGCGACGTGTGCAGTCATCCATTCCACGGCATGCTCAAGCCTGCCTGGATATGCACGGCGGACACTTTGAACATCTGCCTCCATAAATATTTGCAAATACTGCTGTTAATGTGTCAAATAAAGTGCGTTTCCTTGCACCGGATGTGACGTCATACTTTGTTTTTCGCATTTTTCTCGAAAACTATGGCTCGTACAAGTACAGTTCTTTGAGCATTTTTTATGTACTCCCAACGAGAAATCTGGCTGTGCAGAGTTTGGACGGTATTTATGGGACACCCTGCATATTACGTACTTATATCACTGATCTCTTAATAATTCTAGCTACGATTATACCGTGTGCTTGTATAGTTCCCTAATCATTATATCCTGAAATCTGGTCATCTTATAAAGTTAAATGAATAATTACTCTTATGCGCCGTCAATGCTTTGTAGAAAAAAATAACCACTTAAAAAAAATCAATCACCTAGCCTGGAACTCTACTGAAAGTATAAGGAGCCTGATGTCATCAACTACATCAAAACTCTAGGATTAAAGTGACTGGTCATGTAATACGAATGAAGGATGAGAGAAACCTTAAGAGAATATTTCTGGCCAAGCTTATCGGAAATCGACCAAGACGTAGACCCAGACTGAGATGGGTCAACTGTCTTGAAAAAAGACCGCTATTTTGAAAGATAAGAATTGGGCGACTATGGCCAACAAAAGGTTTTCCTGGAATAAGCTCCAAACGAAGACCCAGGCTGTCTGAAGAAGAAAGGAAATACACCCATTACTGAAATGTCAAACCTACAGCTGTTTCAAATACATTTTGCAGAGCTAGTACATTGTGCATACTCTTTATCGCCTGAAAACAAGGCTAAATTTTAAGATTTTGAAGTTTAAGCCTTAATGAATTGAGATATTAAGATATTACAAATCTACTTCTCAAACTTTTATTTTTAATATTTTGAAAATCGTCTCTGAACTTGAAACCATAATGGTTTCACTGCTCCGGACAATTCCCGAGTTAATTAACATTTGCAGAAAGATAGATACTGGTAATTTCTGAATAAAAAGAAAAAAACTAAACTTTTTAGAATTTTTTCTTGTACTTCAAAATGTTTTCCATGTCTCATTGATTTTGATTACATTAAAACTAAAATATTACTTCTTTTAAAACATTTTAAGCTATTTAATATTTGACATTTTACTTATTTTAAACTATTGCTCTTTTAAAACTTATTATGTGTTTTCGTGTTTCACTTTTGAGTCTTTATGCAGTACACTCTTTATCATCATTAAAAATGACGGGAAATTGAAATACACCTAAAATTAGAGTGTGCTTGTGTACCAATATTTGTAACAGATTATACACATCTGTTAACTATGATTAGTTGGTAATAAAATGATGCTCATTCAGATATGTTCTTACCGCTGATATGCATGAAATTATGTAAGTCTAACATGCTTACCAGAGTAAAATTAAGTGTTTTATCAAAGCTAAGAACTAAAATTGATATATAATGAATATTTAGTTCTTATTTTTTTATTTCGTATGCATATACTTATCTAAAGTTTGCATAGAATTTATTTTTTGGGAAAATAGTATATATTTACTGTTGGAATGTGTGTAAACGTATAAACCTTGAATTTACTGAAGGCAAAAAAAATCTCAATCTCATAAATAACCTGCGCTGACATATTACAAGCGCTTGAAGCTAGTATAAATTTTTTTGCTGTAAAATATTTTTTTCTGTGAGTATGTGTGCGCAAAATTTTGCGCATAAAATGTTGAATAAACAGAGAGAGAAAAAAATTCATCATCGTATGAATAACCAGCCTTCGTTTCCATTTTTTTCTAATATGTTGAAGAACACAGTTGTATACACAGTTGAAGTTTGCATAAAATAATTTTTTGTGGAAAATATATATTTCCTGTGGGAATGTGTATAATTTTACGTGTAACCTTGAATTTACTAAAGGAAAAAAAATCTTGATCTCATGAATAACCTGCGCCGACATATTATAAGTGTTTGAAGAGTGTATATATATATATATATATATTTTTTTTTTTTTGCTGTAAAATAATTTTTTCTCTGAGTATGTGAGCATAAAATTTTGCGCATAAAATCTTGAATAAACAGAGAAAAAAATTCATCACTGTATGAATAACCAGCATTCATTTCCATTTTTTTCTAATATCCTGACTCAATTCAAGTTTGCATAAAATAATTTTTTGTGGAAAATATATATTTCCCGTGGGAATGTGTGTAATTTTACGTATAAACCTTGAATTTACTAAAGGAAAAAAAATCTCGATCTCATGAATAACCTATGGGGACATATTATAAGTCTTTGAAGCTTGTATATATATATATATATATATATATATTTATCTTTTTTGCTGTAAAATAATTTTTCTGTGAGTATGTGAGCATAAAATTTTGCGCATAAAATCTTTAATAAACAGAGAGAAAAAAATTCATCATCGCATGAGTAATCAGCCTTCGTTTCCATTTTTTTCTAATATCCTGACACAGTTGAAGTTTGCATAAAATAACTTTTTGGGGAAAATATATATTTCCTGTGGTAATGTGTGTAATTTTGCGTATAAACCTTGAATTTTGAAAAGGAAAAAAAAAATCTCGATCTCATGAATAACCTGCGCATATTATAAGTATTTGAAGCTTTTATGATTTTTTTATAAAATATTTTTTCTATGAGTATGTGAGAGCATAAAATTTTGCGCATAAAATCTTGAATAATCAAAGAGAAAAAAAATTGACCACCGTATGAATAACCAGCATTCGTTTCCATTTTTTTTCTAATATCCTGACACAGTAACTAATTCTAACTCATTTTCAACACTCTCAATATATTTTTGAATGAAAACGCTTTTGCCTAAGAGACATCTCCTCTTTCTGGTGAAAAGAACTAGAAACTAAACAGAATGAGCTACTTTGGAGCGATAACTGCGCCAAACCTGTATTCCGGATGCCGGATGCCCTGATCGCATAGCAATGAAATGATCACTTGTGGCTTTAATTCTGTGATCTACTGCTCCATAAATATGGACAAGCTGCCAATGTTTTGAATCATAAGAGCTAAGGAAATTTCAGGGGACATGAAAATAGAAAATTGGCATGCAGTGAATTCGTCTTTGAAAAAGTGTAAGACATGAGATTTTCATATTGTAGCCCAAAAAACATTATATTTTCATTTTTTATCTGCATGCTCCCAACCTCATCATCAGAATCTGTGAAAGTTGGTAAGTATATAAAACTATTTTTATATAACACGAAATCCCTTGTATGTACTAATCTTTTTTATAACACATAAAATTTCTTCTGACAATTAAATGTCACCTTATTACAGCTCTTTGTTCTATCAAAATTCATTGTTATATTCAATAGTGTAGATATATCAACAATTTCAAATTTATATTTAATTTTGTATTATTCTAAAGTTAAGATGTTGATAAAAGTTTCAAAATGGTTTTTAATTTCTTTACAAAATTTATTAACTCATAAAAGTAACTATCCTGTTTTACATGCTTTGCTATATAATTTAAATAGATAAATAAGTTTTTACAAAAATATCCCACGTGGATTACTGTTAATATTCTTATCAACTTTGTGAAACAGTTACTGTAATTTATTTCATCTAATTATTATTTCGTAATTTACGTCTGATTTTTTAGTATTTGTGTTCAAATTCTATTAAAATATATTTCATTTTTATGCACACTGTCTTCGTTTAAGGCATTTTAATTATATCAAAATAACGAAGCTTAAATTAATTCATGAGCCCAATAGGTTAAAAATTTCCTCGTATTCCATATATAAACTAAATATTAAAGTGCCTATCTCTGCAAAAGTTCATAGCTGTACAGTTAACGTTAAAATACAAAACAATGTAAAATTTAATTATTTACGGTTATAAGGAATTATGCATGTATCATACTAATTCAGTTATTAGATATATTACATGCACAGTAAAAAAAGTCAAAATAAACAATGAGTTTTCTAACTATGATAAATAATTTAAAACGCTATGTACTATTTAAAAATTGAAATTAACTATCACTTTCATTTGCCCTTATTAAAGTGTGACTGTTTCTTTGAATTTGTTATGAATAAGAAATTATTTTTGTATTTCTTGTAAAATACGATACTAAACGATTAATGAAAAGAATAATACAAACTGATAATTCCATAAAAATATTTGAAAGGTTTTCACATAGTTCTCAAAAATACTCTTCAATCCTTTTACAAAAAAGACTGTTTGTTTCAGAGATACAGTCGGAGCTGGGTATAACAACCCCTTACGTTCCAAAGTAAAAGGTCGTTATAACGAGTGGTCGTTGTATCGAAAATTTAAAAATAACATATAATTATAGGGAATTCCATTTTGGGTCATTTTCAACCTATCGTTGTATTGGAACGGTTGCTATAATGGACTCTTGTTATAACGAGCGTCTACTGTATAATTTTGAATGTCCACATGTTTCTTTTTGAAGAAATTCATTTTCTTACTTAAAAGGAGTCTTCATTTTACACAAGTCAGAATTTTTGCTGATTTTTCAAACTTCTATAGTTTTTTTATAAAATTCAATAATAATTTTTTGCATTTTTGTGTTGTAAAATCATTAGGTTTCATTCTACACTGATTTAAATTTTAATACACCGAAGAATATTTACTCCGAGACAATCAGATTTTTAAAAAACTGAAAAGCACATTAAAATTACAAGTCAAATGCTATAAATTCTTAGTAAAATAATTTTGTAAGAAAACATTAGATGCATATTTTCGGTGGTATCTTTATACACTTACCCTGAAAATTTGAAAGCAATATCTACAGAAGTATCTTTTATACAGTGCGCTTAAGTATGAAAATCATCATTACCAGGTAAATGCTTTCGAAGTTCCCACACTGGTAATGTTGACATCGGAACTACATATTTCATGCCATAGTTTTGAAGGTACTAATTGGAATATTTTAACACGGTTTCTTGTAAATAATCTTGAAGTGTTTATAAATTCTAAAAATGGAAAAAAAAAGAAAAAAAGTAATTCGATTTTTTGAAGATTTAAAAGTGATGACTTAAAGTTTTTCTTTAATTATAAGAATTTCTTTATAAATTAAGAGATTAAATAAGTTTCATAACCCCCGCCCGCATCATATAGTGGTTAGCATCATGAGTTTCCATGGAGTGGGCTCGGGTTCGAATTCAGATAAAGGCTTGAGGTGTCTTGTACTGTCCCTTATATGGTGCTCCCAAAATAGAGCAGTTATCAATATTTCCCCGTGGATGAGTCGATGTCGTCAACACATGTGCCTGCCGTGTTGTAAAAAAAAGCATGTATCATACGATCATAAATTTTAACAATTTTCTTACATTCCAAAAATATATTTAATTTCATAAGTATACAGTGTGGTTTGTTTGTATCAAATTTGTATGGCACAAGACAATAAATTTGAGTTATTGCAAGAGATGAGAAAAATAAACTTAAGTTGTTTGTTTAGTAACGTTTTGTTTCGTTATGGAAGTAGGATTCAAATATATCCTTTGTGTAATATTTAATTTTTTTAGTTCGAAAAGAGCATATTATGATTCTTTGTGTATGTAAAGATGGTTACTTTGGAAGCACACCCTTCCTGAGAGATTTTTTTTTTCCAGAATTATTTCAATTTTTTTTAGTTGACATTTATATTTATTTTACAGGTAGATATTCTGAAACAGAAAACATTTAAAATAATGGTTGAATTCTCCATCTTAATTATACATAAATACCTGATAACGTTAATTTATCTTTCTAAGTTGAATTACTGTGGCTTCAATCTAAAAAGGTCCAAAAGGAAAGAAGAGCATATAAACCCTATATGTGCATTTACTTTAAAAATAACCATTCGTACACCAATCACAGAGCGTGCACTCTCAAAATCGGTATAATGTTGGAAAATTTAATACAGCAAAAGCACTTTTCATTTGTGCTCCAAGCTCAGCAATTTACAGACCTTCAGACATACATGCATACAAGTGTAGATCAAAGTTTGATATTTCATTTTTTAAATTAATAGCAATAATATTCATTAATGTTTCTAATTTGTAGATCATGGATTAAATAAAGTTAAATACATATATTGTTTACTCAATAAAACACGAAATTTTATTGACTGAAATTTTAAAAGCCACCTTTCTTGTGTGGTAGGAAACACAAGCTATGGTGGAAATACCAAAATTGCCCCCCCCCCCTCCCCATAGCACTATAGCAGTAGTTGGAACTCGAATGCTAACCTCATCAGCTTTAGAGATCGACCATTCAGTCGCTAATCGGCTATGATTAGCTGAACACACACCAAGGAACAGACAAATCATTACTTTTTTTGACGAAGGTCCTTTTTAAGACTTCTGTATGGACTGAAATAAATCCGCTAATAATCGGATCAATTAAATTTGTTAGTCTAGCGTTTTCTTCTTATAAGAGATTTTTTCAAAAAATTATGTTGTTTATCTCTAATTTTGATAACTTTACTTTTTTTCCGAGGTAAATAGTAGTTATTAACTTTATTTCAAATGATTGTGTGTGTACGGGGAGTGACTCCCAATAGAATCCAAAATTTACTTTCAAAGCTATAATTCATAATACAGCTATTCCTCGACTTACAACCGAGATAGGGACTGAGACATTGGTCTAAGTTGAGTTGGTAGTAAGTCGAGTTTCAAACAAATTTTTTTCGTATATGGACATACATATATTTTTACTTTCATTCTTAATTTAAAATACATTGTATTTAGAAGACAAATTATTCTTCGCCATCACTACTTATTATGTTAGTACAATCCATTGGTTCAGAATTTTCGATAGAAGATTCGTTCAAATTTTTTTAACAAAGTAATCCAAGGTAGTTTGAACAGTTTGCGTCTTCTTTTCCTTGTATGTTGTTTGGTAGCAAGCAAGATTTTCCTGAATACGACGATTTACACTTGGGAATCTTTCTTCATTTGGATCCATTGCTGCTAATTGTTGTAGTCCTTTATTAATATAACGAAAAGCTGAAGCCATTTCTGAAACCAATGAAAGCTTATTTGATTTATCTTGTGGATATCGAAACTATTGCATCATACATTTTTATTATTGCATCATAAATTTTTGCAGTATTGCAGAATATTGCATCATATTTTTTTAATAATTATTTAACACATATAGGTATGTACAGTACATTCGAGAGACAGTATTTTTTAGGAATTTTTTTTTATTATTTAAAAATTTTGGTCGTATGTGCGAGCGGTCGTATAAGTCGAGCGGTTGTAAGTCGAGGAATACCTGTAACGCGAAATGTAAAGAAAAAAAATTTTAAAAATCTCTACGTTAAAGATTCAACAAAATAACGGCATTTATTCAAATATTTATAAAAATCAAATCTTTGGGCTATTTATGTGGAAGCCAAGTTTAACTAAAGCACATTAATTTGAAATACATTAAAATAATAGGAAAATAATTAAAAATGGGGATTAAATAAATTATAGCACGAAGTCAAAAAAAGATATAAATGTTTATAGACGGAGGTCATTGTCACTAAGAGTTAGTTAAAACTGCTTTTCTACGACAAAGAAGCCGAAATGAAACTTAGCAGCCCTCAATTTTAAGCAATAGGCTCAAGAAATATTTGTTATGGTGGGTAATTGTATATACTGCTGCTATAGTAAATATGACCCTTTTCAGTAGGAAAATTCCCAGCGATGAGCATTAAAATCAGGTAATTGTGTTTACTTGTGAAAAGATGTCTTATGGAGGATTTCCCGAGCGGTTTGATTTCTCTGCATTCAAAAACCAGTCAAACATCTTCATATCTTATCTGAGTACATTTACTTTAAAACTGACAGTCTAAAAGTTCCACAAAAAGATAAATCGACCAGAAGAGGGCCATATGCAGAAGAACCAGGCTAAAGTGTGAAGGTATTAGCTAAAAATGGTCTATCAGTATTACTAATGCGTTTCGGTTTCAAAATCTAATGAAACCAAAACTTAATGCTTTAAAAATCTTTTGTCAACACCGCTGCCAAACAATTGATCATTAAATAATGCATTTTCCTATTTATATGCATCCTTCATGTTTAACATTTGTTATGCTTCATAAAAATTATACATCTCAAGTAATTTGCAAAATATTAGGTAATTTAAAGATGAAATTTCCTGTTTTTGACGAAATTTCTTTTTCAATCCCTGCCAGTTGTACTACGGTGATTTAAATATTTCCACATTTTACAAATAATTATGCGCAGAAATTATTGTTTCGCATGCAGTCACTAATAAGTAAAATATTATAGTTGCAATTTGGATCAATTTTGTCTTTAACATGGGTTTTTGAGCCCGATTAGTGACTGAAATAAAGAAATCAGCGAGTCTAAGAACAGAATTTCTTTATCTATTTTCGAGAGTTTATATTTTCCCCCGCACAATAATTTGCAAAATGAGTTTCATTAATGGTGATACAAAATTTCAAACCTGAATATAATCAAAAAAAGGACAAATTAATATAACATAGATAGTGAAAATAAATTAATTTCTCCAAAATCTTGTTTAGGGCATCAGTCTGATTTCTAAAGACGAATTGAAATATAACTCAAATTTGAATGTCATATTTCGTTGCTCTTTGAACATGTTCATGATTATTATCTTGATTAAATTCTGAAAATGCCAATACCGTCTGAAATCTTGGTGTGAAGCTATCGATTAAGTTTTAAAAAAATATTATGCAAAGTAATAATTTGGATAATATGTACGCTAATAAATACACTTATACATACATTTACTCATAAACAGCGGCCAGTTTGTTAAAACCACTGACTCAGAACATCGTTAGCCGCCTTTTGCTCTCAGCACTTTTTCGATTCTTTTTGGTATGGACTCTATGCAATTTTGCTAAGCCACTGGAAGAATCTGAGACCATTTCCAATGAAATGTTCTTACTGGTTCTCTGAAGTTTTATGGTTCTAAATCCAGATGTCTGATGCCCCTTTCGACCTTATCCCACAAACGCTCATTTGTATTGAGAGCTGGGGATTATGGAGACTAATCATGCAAAGAGAAGTTGCCGTCATCCTCTCCATACCATATGTGAACAGTGTGAGCTTTATGGCAAGGAGCATTGCTCTGCTGAAAGTATCTATCTTCAGTGGGGAAAACCATTAAAGAAACTGGATGTACTTGGTCAGCGACAAAATTAAAACCCATTTTTGCAATCACACGTTCTTCCCTACGAATTAAAGGGCCTAACAAGGCCATAAATATCCCTCAAATCACTGGTCACACTACCTTAACCATCTTGAAGTGTTGTAGAAATGCGCTTAAAGTATATGCTCTCCTACTGTCTTTTCTATATTCCTTGACATTTGCATGGTATGGTTGGAAACGTGATGCACACCACATTACCCTTTACGTGATGTTAGACCACATTACTCTTTTCCATCTATTTGCTATAGAATCCATGTAACCATGTGCGAACTGGAGACGTTTGCTCTTATTAGCTTCAGAACAACAAATGCTTTCCTTTCAACCCCATTCAGTAGCCAGTGGCAAGCACACCGCCTTACGCAGACACCGGGTTCTTTGTTTGGTAGCCCACTCTTTGCAAACATGATCAACAGCTGCTCTCAAACACTTCCCTATATGTTTGGCGCAGCATGTCCTCTCTGGACCTTGCGCCATTAAACCCCATCCATCCATCCATCCAAACACTTCCCAAGCGAAGCAATTTCACTAATATTCGCTCCACTGCTTCTCGCCCCACAACCATTCTACGTTCTCTACCTATTCCTCCATTAAATTGCAGTTTTTGCCTATTCTTTCACAGGCAATACACTTCAACGGTCTTTACAATCATCCAGAAATCCCTTTGTATACTAATCTAACCCTCTAGCCGCCAACAGTAAGCTGGTAATTGAAGTAGTCCGCGAGATCAGGAGTGTACAAAAAGGTGGTTTCATCGTTTCAAAAGACCGCGAATTTAAACAATTTTTTAAAACTGGGAGCAAAAAAAAAATTTAGATCCCAATTTTTTGCTCAAATTCTAAAAATTCCTGTATTTCTTCCGCTTTCTAACGTTTTCAGTACGAAAAACTCCTTGTTCTGCTTTAAAATGTCTAATATTTTTTCTGTGACTTGGATTCGCAGCGTCACTGCCATTTCGTAGCAACACATCAATTTTACAGCTAGTAAAGCCAATGCAAGCTGAAAAACCTCGTTCATTTTTAAGTTTTCGTAGATTTATATGATTGCCATTAAGTTTTCTTTTACGTCCAATTCCTTATTGTTATTAACTTGATTAGTAACTTTTAGTTAAAGCGATTTATTATGCATCAGAAAATAAAACCCATTTTTGCCTCTAAAAAGATAGGTTGGGAAATGGTCCTTTGTTACGACACTTATATTAATATTTTTTTCTTTTTACTTCTTTTTTGACAAGTGATCCCTGGTCAAAAGATTAGGAATCACTGTTCTATAGCAAGGGAGAATGAGCTTCCACGGCAAGTTTTGCATGGGAATGTGCGTTGTGTTTATTTGCATTGCATACTCTAGGACAGTGATTCCCAAACTGTGGGTTGGGGTCGCGAAGTCTTTTCTGAGGGGTCGCCATGGTTTTATCCAATTAAAATAATTTTAACAAATTTCACCGAAAAATTTGTCAGTATTTATTTACCATGAAACTGTAAGGTGGTGATGTTTCTAAAAGGTAAAAGTCTCATTCAAAGCGCAAACCTAGTTCGTTAGAAATTTACCGCCTTTATTGGGTAGTAGAGGAAAATCGCGGTTACATACTACGTATAGTACTCAAACTCTAAACGTTTGTTTGTCTTTAGTTTCTGCTGTCAATTTTAGCATGACTATTGTAGTTTCCCCAAAGGAATAAAGTAATTTTATATAGATAAGAGCTTTTCTATATTTATTGTTAAATAATTCTGAATCATTATGGAGGTGCATTATTATTTTTGTTTCTGAGGTTACGTTCTGTTCTTGTTTTTATACTCCTTTGACTGACGAATGTATGTTTCTCAATGTTCTCCATTTATTTACAAATTGCATTTTTGTTTAACACTCGATTACTGTCCTCAAAAAAGTTACGTCATTGCTTTCGTCGTATCTGTGAGATTCATGAAATAAAAATCATGATATATCAATTTTTACACTATTGTTTCAAGTAAAAGGGGGTAAATAATGCTTTTCTAAGCTTTGGAACCAGACTTTGATAAGGTTTGGAACAGAGAGACATCACTGAACCAATTATCAGCTGTGACATTACGTCCGGTGTTAGCGATGGGAGTAAACAATCTTTCTACTATGTCCGTGCTCTTGTTGCTCAATTGGTATGACCCGTCCGGTTGCTTTCCAGCATAAATTTCCAAATTGGTTGAATCCAAAATGTTCAAATTGGTTGAACATTTTGTAATCAACAACAGTCCACAAAAATACAGCTACAAAACAAAAAATCAGATTGATCAAAAATATTTACGAATCTGCTGTCGTCGTATCTGAGAGATAAAAGGCTGGTGATGTCAAATACTTTCACTTGATAAGAACGAAAACTAAACTGACATCTGGCACCCCTCCTGCTAGGAAGATAGGAGGAGGAAGCAGCCTCCCTCTCTACGAATAGACTTGCAGTCAGCAAAAATAGTTACTGTGTATCTCATAGATACAAGGTCAGTAATCGAGTGTTAAATTAAACTTTAGTTTGAATTTAAGTTATGGAAAATGGATTTTAGTCTTTTTCTTTGTCTTAAATAACCTTTTAATGAATATATGCAGGGGGAGGGGGTCACATATGCGTGGAAACCATTGAAGTGGGTCGCTTCTCGAAAAAGGTTGGAAAACTTTGCTCTAGGATAGTGGTTCAAGCTGTGAGACGTGTACCCGAAGTATTCGCGAGACTTCAAGGGTGTAAGCGCATGTAAGTTTGTCTCAAAGGAGAAAACGGCATGAGATAGATGACTGGTGTTTTTTTTCTTTTTTTTTTTTAAGGAAACCTTGTGTAAGAAGACGTCACTTACAAAAAAGTTTCCCTTTTTTTATTTTTTTAAGGAAACCTTGTGTAAGAAAACGTTACTAACCTTAAGTTTCCCTTGTCACGATGCAGTGGAAGCAATAACAACCGATTCGCACGGTTTTCAGAACTCCCCCTATTTTATATCTCTATTGCAACGAGTTAGGGAAAAGGGATTGTTCGAGAATGTCGAGAAGTGTCCCCAAAGCAATAGAATGTCTATTTTTGGCAACAAAATTTGAGGGATTTCATAGTTAATAAAATACTTTTATCTCTCTTATCACTAAATAAGTGTAATGTCATCTCTAAAATCACTAAATTAAAAAGTCTAGTTGCTGTTCGGAATATTAAATACAATTTTTAAGGTTTTTTTGCCCTTTCCTCCTCTTTTAAAGGGATTCTAATCGTGTACTACAGCTTCCTATTGGATCCACATGCAATAGAACGCGAGGAATGCTTTCTCTTTGATTATTAGCTCTTAAAGCACCTAGTTCTTGACAACTGTGTTAAGCTTTATTTAAGAACCTTATTAAACCTATTACTTTATTCTGAATGCGACACATTGATTTTCAACGTTTGTTGTTGTTGTTCTTCCCAATCCCCCTGGTGTAGGAAAGCCTACACTAAGTCCAAAGGACCTAGGTCCTCAAGTCCTAGGTCCTTGGGGAAGGGTAGTAAGCAGCTTCACTTTAAAGCGAGGTTCCACTAGGGCTGAAGGCTGACTTGACCTCGAAGAACATCGGTCCCGTAATTTTGAACCGAGTCATGTGACGAGACCGGAACACTTGATCCCACACCTCCAGAGGTAAATTTTTTGAGAACTTGGAGGACGTTTCAGCCACGCTCTAATTTACGTGCCCGGCCACCATTAGTGAACACGGCGGTGGATTTGCAACGACGAGCATCGAACCAGAGACGTTCAGATCACTGGCCCGCTGCTTATGCCAACTGGGCCACAGTGCCCTGTTGGCATGAGCCCGTCGCTACGTTTAAGAATGTAAATATCAAAAATATATAGTCAAACTAGTCGAATAATGAGAAAATGAACATTGTTTCATGACAAAGTTCATTTTCTCTTAAATAGTATCGAGACACCTTTATATAAAAAAAGCAAATTTCATATTTAAGTTAAGAATTTAGTGTAAAGAATTCAAACTGTATGTAACTTACATTCACAATTTTGTAAAAAACGGAATGGAGTCATCAGTTTCAATATTCGTTACAGCTCCAATTGTGGATCCATCTGTCGCTCAAGGAGGATTTGACGACACGCGAGCAAAAATACTGTCTATGGAAAATGAACTTCAACAGATATTAGGCAATAATATTCCATTTTCATTTGACAAGGATCGAAAGTATTCAAGCCTCAGCGAACTTCTGATTTTCTATGATGACCAAAGTAAGATCTTTTTATATTTTTTTCTCAAATTCAGTGAATTAAGTCATTGGTGAAAAATAATATTCAGTGGCGTACAGTGAAAAATTGCTCTTAAAATGCACATTATCAGAAGGAGGCCCATTATCATATAGAGGATACTGATAAAATTAATTTTGTCATTCAAATATAGTTTGTTAAAATATATGCAAAGCTAAACATCGGAACTTTGGGTGCCTTTCTAAAGCATTATAAAGTGCTAGTTTTGACACCCAAGATTTTAAAACTATTAAATACATTTATCAACGATTGTCTTCATTAAAATAGTTTGACAATCATTTTAATGTGCATTTTTAGAAGTACATCGATAGAAAAATAATTATTATTATTCATTTTCTATGCATGAATAATGAGCAAAAGGATACAAGAAAGCCCTATAAAATCAGTACCTAGAAACGTTAGATATATTTGTCAAGAAAGTCTACAGAAAGTTTTCATAAATGTAAATCAGGTGAAAGAAGGTTAAGTGAGAGCATGAGGTTACTATAACATTTAAAACTATTATAAGTAAAATTCAGCCCTTCTGTTTACGTTCTTCAACAGGATTCTTAGAGAAAAGGGATAGAGTCACTGATTGTTACTGGTATAATATTTTAAATGGAGGAATTTGTTCATTTCACTGCAATTAAGCTCTCCTGTTATTTCAGTTTCTCAGGTGATTATATGAAAAATATTCGGTAGTGTAATCACTCCCAAACAATTGTTTGCTGCCATATAGGCTATTGACTTGGAAAGGGTTGTGGAGAATATGTAACTTAGGCTCTCTAGGGGATTTCTTTTGTTCGTTTGTTTATTTCACAGAAGACACACTAGTCAAGAATTGGCTGATCGTATTTACCGATCTTAACGGGACAATAGCGTTTTATTCATAATTCCCAGCCGTCGCATCGTTTTAATAAAAAGGTCAATTTTCTCTCCTTTTTAGAGAAAACTGTAAATATACTTTAATATTGGTCAATCGTAAATTATTATTCATAACCAATAATCATGCATCAGTATCATGGATTTTCAGTAATTTGTATAACCATGGAGTCGCAACGTTTTATACTAAGTATCGATATCTGCAGTTATTTAATCAGAACAAAAACATGCTGGCAACACTTGCACACACTCGGAAGCGGCTGTTTTGCTCTAGTGTTAGTTTTTGTTTTGCATGTTTGCTAACCGACTATTTTTTAATTCAATGTTATTTAATTTTCATATTTTTTTTCAAGTTTTAACCCTGTTTTTAAAGCTTTATGCCTATCCTTGCAAAGAGGTGAAACTGCAGTTTAGATGACGACCTCTAAAAAGAAATCAAATTGCTTTAACTTGACAAGCTGTGTAGTGATGAAACAAGAGTACAGCGTAATGTCCATCTTTCCGTTGCTTAGGGAGGTTGAACCGGCATCCGCCAACATCTACGTGGTCAGAAACTTAAGAATTCTGATAAGACTCTGGCTTCAGTAAAATTATGGTTGTCATTTGCAAGAGATCTAACGTTCCAAACATAGTACATTAGCATTCAGCCACAGAAGTATCCCTGAACATTTAAAATCTTGTAAACAGTTTAGAGTCCAGAAAAGGTTCAGTGTTTCTAACTACTACAATAAAAACTGAGAATGTTATTAGATTTAGGTGGAATAAATGAAGCTAAATTTTCTGAGGCAGTTGAGAATTCTTTTTAAACCAACTTAGAATACGCCAACAAGTAGAAGTGCAATTTAGGAAACACTGAGAGGTTCAAGTGGGTACAGATTTTTCCTGAAATGAGTGATAAGCGCCTAGATTTTTTAAGACTTTTGTAATATTGCAGTGTTTATTCTTTGTCTTCCTTAAAGCCCAGCGCCTGTTGAGAGAATATTTTTTGTTATTAGTAGTATAGGGTCAAAGTGGAAAACTACAAAAGTGTATCAAATATAAACTAGAATTTATCCATAATTCATTATTGAGTTAAAATAAAAAAAAATATACCAATGTCAGTTTTCTATATATCTTCCATAAACATTTAACAACTTCTGCCAACGCATTAGCAGTTTATTAATTCCTTAGTGATAAAAATAAGTAGGATATGTAAGAAACCAACTGCGCACAAATTCTTCTACCTCTTCATCAGCTGAAAATATTTCTACTCCTAACAATTCTTTAAGGGGTTCAGACAAATGGTTGTCCGAAGTTGATAAATCTGGACTGATGGGGGAATGTTGAAATGTACTTCAGTGTAGTTTTAGTAATTTTTGTTGCGTTTCAACAACAGCGTGAGGCCTAGCATTGTACTGGAAGAGCAACACATTGCAGATTGGAATGTCATGCCTTTAGGATCGATAGGCTGCTTTATCTTTTCAAGGCACCTATATTGCAATGATGTTTCAAAATTTCAATTCATACTTTACCATGGTTTTCACACTTTCATTGCTTATCTAGGTTTTGTCACTAATGTCTTGAACTGTTATTCGTCGGTCGTCGCGAATAAGGTTAAGAATTTGTTGAATTTTCTAAACTATAACGCTGGTTCATGGTCGACGAGAATTACACAAATTTTCGACTTCTAGGCCATCACGAAACATTTTGTGCTATTTACATATTTGCGACTTTGATAGCGTGTCATTGCCAAACTGTGCCAGTAATCTACGTAAAATTTCAATGGGTTTAACATTTTTATTCGTTACAAATTTTACAATAATGCGTTGCGAAATTGCCCGAGGTACCTTTCGTTCACCCGCCGTATTGCTACTAAACAAACAGATATCTGAATATCTGACAGATGCCTAATAATGCTGGACACCACAGACAATTTTTCACTGTTGACACAACAATGATTTTTTTAAATATCTTCTTCTATCACAAAAGTCTCGTTTATATTTGATCGACCGATCTAAGCAGATTACGTGTTGAGACAGTGAGGGCTATGTTATTTGTAAGATAAAATTCTGTGAAGTTTTATGATAAGGTGTTGAAAGACCAAAAGTTTCTGCGTAAGGTTACTTCATCGAAGGAATATTCTTGGTTCGATCGTGGAGAAACACAGTTCCCATCTACATCTATCTATATTTGTGTATGGGTTCTGTCACTGAAAAATTATGATAGAATCAATATGTTTGTGTTATAAGACGTTTTTATCATCTTACTTTTTCATGAATACAGAATATTATACAGCCCCCAATCTCATTTTTGTTATCCATGTACCAATGTACCTTTTTTTTTCTCAAAAAAATATTATCCGCCAAGACTGGAAGTTCTTGATTATTATTTGAAGATCTGTTTGGTGTAAAATAAAGAGTTTGACAGAATGACAATATATCTGGCAAACAAAAGTGCATGACAAATTTTTCTGGGTGAAAATGTATAAAGTCCTGTTAGTTTTCATACTATTTGATTAAACCCTATTTAAAACATTATATTTTATTAAAACCTCATAATGACTCATTATAACAGCATAAAGGTCATTTTTATGTTTAACATAATCTATGTTTTGCATAATCTAATAAATCCATTATGTTTTAAATGTACCTTGTTATGTGAGTTGAGCGTATACATTACAAGTATACTGAAATAGTTTACTACCAGACTTCAAAGTGTTGGTCTACAATTATTAAGTTATAATATTCCTCGGCAGAGTGGCATGTCATCTGTACTCTAGTCAATCATAGAGAAATGAACCAGCTTGTAATAAAGTCTAAAATGGTTTATCACAACGTAATACTCTATGCACTAATGATCAAAAGCAGGAAAAAGTTTAAGGCTTATCTGCGTATGCCGACAGTTAAATTACACTTCAAGTCCTCGTATGTCAGCATTTTGAAATTGTTGCTTCACCTGCACAAGCAGATTTACTCCCCGTTTTCACTGTTCAACTACGAATTTATATAACCTCTCTGGGTTTGACAGCAAGTTAAGAGGATTTGTGTATATTTATGATATTCATGGCTTAAAGAATGTGTTTGGACGAACAAAGTTTATTCCACAACCGATGACAGAAGAAAACTCCTATAAATTCTCCTACATATTATATAAAACTGATGACTGGCAAAAATGAAATTATATAAATTTTACTGCAAACATTGAGTAATAGTATGAGATGCGCGCACGATTCTGAAGTACTGCCCTTTTGTAGGAAGTGCACAATCATCTAGAATATTTACGTACCTCTCCGAGTTCCCAGTTGAAGGCAAAGCAATCAAATGACTCAGCCCTTCACAGCAGAATCTGTTCCATCACAGAGACACCCCCCCCCCTCTCCGATTAATGAATTTAATAGCTGGGACAATGCAGTCGGCAGGGGAACACTCCTCAGGCAAACGCCATACCTAAGCCCACCCATCCGGTTTGAAAATTTCGAAGCGTTATTCATTACTCTGCGGAATCCTTTTCCACTCTACTCTTTTATTGTCTCTGAACGACATGACAAACAGCTCTGCATCTTCTGACATTGAGACGAGAAATGCGCCGTTTGTGTTTAACCGATCTGCCATGGTATTAGATATTATGCAGTTCCTTACGAATTGTATAGGTACTTAAAATCAGTTCTTTTTACTTGGGCACTTCTGTGAGGCCAATTCTGTTGCAGTGGAAGAGGAATTCTTCTTTGAAGTCCTCACTGAGCATCTCTTGCCTTAATAGTCCATCTTTGAATGACCTCGGCCACAAGCGATTTCTGTATGACCAGAGGACCAGCAATTGAACGTAAATACTGTTTGCTTGATTAGAATCATGTGACTATGTCTCTTAAGAAATCCGTAAGATCGGTGTTGGGCCACAGCTGATTCCAACGAAATTTAAAGTTTTATTAAGTGATTATGTGTTCGTGCATACTGCCTAATAAGCGCAGTGCATCTTCATTTGCCCTTAGAAGTTTGCCTATATTTGAATATTTGAAGATATCTGATCACCTTTGGCAATATAGCGCACATTCAGGAATCAATTATTTGATAGAATAGTTCAAATTTCGTAAAGGAATTTTGATTTCATGAAAATCAGGAAGCAACCGCTGTCATTTAACCATTATTCACTGGCTCATTGCATTGGAAGCTGGTAACACTCAAGGATGAAAGTTATGCTTTCATCCGCACATGCATTAGGAAGGAATCACAAACTATAACATCGTTCCAAAAATGGTGGGTTCCATTACTGCATAAATCTGTTGATCGTTTCTAATGATAGTGAAATTATGAATGAGTGCGGTATGATAAATGTGGTCGTTGTTTATGCTAAGATGAAGTATTTAAGGTCACGTAGTGCGAATAATTAACAGAAGGTTGCAAAAAAAATTATTTATAGAATTTTGTTATCTGTTACATTTATGCAATGTGACAAAATTTTGCAAAAGCTAAAAAATGTTAAGCGGAAATTTAGAAATTGTCTTAATTTCTAATTTTTTATAAACATACATATTTTATCTGGAGTATATATCTCATAATATCAAAAATGATCTAATGTAAATATTACCTGTAAACAAAGCCTTTGGCATTTTAATTAAATGTGTTACTGACTCAGTTTTATAATTAACTGCTTGTGCGACTGAGTACATATAATTTGCCTCGAGCTGTATTCAAATGTCTTTTTAAATTTTACAAAACTTAAAATTATTATTTTCCCGCATTGTGTGACTAAACCAGTCTCTTTAAAATCTTCATTCTTGTCCTTCAATGCACCATAAAAGTCACTCAAATTAATTTTTAGTTTCTTTTTGTTTTCTTTGAAAGTATAGTATGGGTTCATATAATCGAATTTATTACTTTTCTAAATTATTATATATGTTTTTTTTTTCCTTTCCAGTTAATGAGATCACGGCTCTTATGAGTGTAACAAACTGTTCAAGATATACTGAAGAAATCAGTACTCTCCGAGAAAAAAACCTAAATACCTTTTCTTTAGCGGCGCTAGATAGAGGATGTGCCCGACCTCCTTCAGATATTGGTGTGGGAGTTCCTTATCTTAGAAGTGTCAATGACATCGTTCCATTTTTAGTCGATGTTCGATGGGACAATAGACTTTTAGAGAAATGGGATGATATTGTTGTCTTGCACGATAGTACTACTGGTAAGAATCTATTATATGGATAATTATGTGAAATCAAATATATTCAATGAATTATATGCCTGTATGTCTGATATACTTAAGAAAGAACTGCACGCTTATAACACACAACGTAATCATAAGATAAACCTCTGACTTCTTAAAATAAAATGTATTTTATGTACGTTGTATTGCATTCAAGCAATATAATCCTATCATTAAACTTTGACTATGAACAAGGTTTGTTCAACAAGAACAAGGTGATTAATCTATAAAACTTTGAAAATTACTTATCCAAACACCTTGTTGAAAGCTTAGCTTAAAGACAGTATTATTGCATTTTTCTGTTAAAACTAAATGGGATTTTAATAAAATAAAGGTATTATTATTGTAGCATATAACCGTAATTAACTTTTATACACTGTCTACAACAGCACTATCAGAAAATATCGTTTAATTTTATAAGATGCTACCAAAAACACGTCTCGAGGAAAAAAACCGTTTTTTAAAACAAGCTTGCATAATACTCAAAAGCAGATTTTGCGATAAATTAATGAACATTGTCTATCCAAATTTTCTGTTACTTATTGTTAATTTTACGGCTTTAAAACTGTAAGATATAACAATTATGAGATGTGATTTAATATAAATAGTAGAATACAGTAAAACTGATATTTGTTTACTCAACAAACATGAGACTTTTATAACTGCGATTATTCATCCTGAATCTAAATACTTTACACGTAGTAGGATAATATTGAATTTGTATTAGGTTTGGTCGAAAGACTCAAAACCAGAACATACAGGGTGTCCAGCGAAGAAGTCCCTGATTTCAAAATTAAAAATCTCGTAAACAAAGATCAGTAGAAGAATGCAACAAACGGTATATTTATCGTGAAAGCTGTAAGAATTTTATATACTAATTTTCATAATAGTTCCAAAAGCTGCTAACAGATGGCGCTGTTAGCCAAATTTACTGCAATTTACTGGCACAGGCATGGACTGGTTGCCAGACCTGAGTCCTTGTGACTATTTTTTGTGGAGCACATTAAAAGATACTGTCTACAGGACGCATCCCATCACTCTAGACGAGCTTCAGTCGGCGATCTGTTGGGCAGCTGAATCTGTTTCTGTTGAGACACTACAGGATGTGATGGCAAATTTTATTGTTCGTTTGCGCCACCTCCGTACAGCGAATGGCGGACATTTTGAAAAGAAAATGATGTAGTGATTGCAAAGACTGCTTGCAAAGAGTACGAGTTTATTTATGCATACTGTTACGAGTTGTAGAGCGCCATCTGTTAGCAGCTTTTGTAACTATTTCGAAAATTGGTGTATAAAATTCTTACAGCTTTCACGATAAAAATATCGTTTGTTGCATTCTTTTACATATCTTTGTTTTCGAGATTTTTAATTTTGAAATCAGGGACTTCTTCGCTGGACACCCTGTAGGTATAAAAGTTTCTTTTCCACATAAATTCTTTGAACAGTGAGCGTAGATAAAGCTAATCGGCTGCTTATCGAACAACTATTTTGCCACGTCGTAAATTTCACGCTTACTAGGTAACGATGCTTCTTCGACACTCATTCTTTTTCTTTTGGGTAACCTTTTTAGTATAAGTCTTAGCTCTATGTTACAGAAGTGACACGGTAGGCATAGCATTGTCTCACATTCAGTCTGAATGATATCACTCAGCAGTTTTCTGACATCTGCACTTCATTTGCTTACAAATATAATAAATGTTTTGTCACTTCATAATGATAGGTTATGCACATAAATTAATCCAGTCATTGAAAAGAACCCTGACCTCGCTAAGATATCGATTTAGTGACTTCTATGAGGCACAGTGGGGCGCAGTGGGGCACAGTGAGGTGCAGTATTCTGGGAGACGCAATGACCCAGTTGGCAAAGGCAGCAGGCTAGTGATCTGAAAGTCACTGGTTCTATGCTCGTCGCTGACAAATCCACTGCCGTGTACATAAATGGCGGCTACTGAACGTAAAATCTGCTGTGGCTGCAATGTCCTCCAAGTTCTTAACATTTCCTCTGGAGGTGCGGTGTTAAGTGTGCTGGTCCCTTCACTTGACTCGGTTCAAAATTACGGTGACTGGTCCTTTAGCCAAGTCGGACTCCGAACTTTGTGTTGCCAGTCAGAACAGGAGCCGCACTTCATCGCCCATAGCCTTCGGGGTTTGATGTTTCTGTCGGTCAAAGGGCATAAGCTACAACAACAAACCATATGAATATACTGTGTGTATATATATATATATATATATATATATATATATATATAATCAACGATTTTACACAAAATAAATTATTCTAAATCAGTTAATAACTTACTTTTTTAACATTTTGAGGATAAATATTTTTCTTTATTAATAAAATCAGGTAAGTTAAAATGTGTTGCAATATTTTTTTCATATATGTTATTTCTAGAGATAATTAGTTTCATAACACACGAAATCGTACATATGTGTAATGCAAATTAATACAAATTTATTGACCTGAACACTGTATCTTAAATTTTGAAATGCATGATCTTAGAAACAGTTTAAGAGACATTTTAAAATACCCCTGGATTAAACAAATGTTCCCAGTTAAACTAAAGTCAGTCAAGTCCAGTGCCAAACAAATTTTTCAGGCTGAGCAACCTGTAATTGCCCATATACGAATAACCATACTTTTTATTATATCACCAACCACTTGTATGTAGCTAGAATATTCGTTGTACTAAGTTCTCGATAAATAAGATTACTTTATTTTTAGGCTTAAACTCCCTGGAAGCTATTGTCTCAACGTTGCTGACAACAGGAGTCAAAAAACGCTCAACGGCAATAACAATTTACGATCTGTGCCAAAACCAAAACTGTGAAGATATGGCATCTGTTATCAAAGATTCACTCGCCCCTCACGCAGCAAAAGAGTTCCCCAGGTACTTTTTAGTTCTCGCCACAAGCAAAACAATCAAGAAAATTGTCGATCAGGTAAGATAATTAAATTTGATCATCAGATGCCATAAAGAGGCCTAAAATCACTTAATGAAAAGTTATAAAATGTAAATATTTCCTCATATTATTAATCATATACCGCTGAGATTAGGGGGTAAAACATAACGGATTAACACACACACACACTCACACACACACACATATATATATATATATATATATATATATATATATATATATATATATGCAGTGGAATCTCGATCTATCGTTTTTCAAGGGACCGATTGAAATGAACGATAAATGCGGGAAAACGATAGATGCGGGAACATCGCAAAGCAATATGATCGTTAGGACTGGATAGAATGAACGACACATACGGAAAACGATGGCTCCAAAAACGATCGATCGAGATTCCACTGTATATATATATATATATATATATATATATATATATATATATATATATATATATATATATATATATATATATATACTGCTTGACAATTGCTAAGGAACAACTGGTTTTTTCAAACTAGCGTCCCCGACATCAAACAAATCACAGTAAAATGAAATGCAGAGGGCGTAATAGGGCAGGACCTGTTATCTGTATAATCTGTATAAAAGGCAGCGCACGAAAACTCTTTATTCATACGAAAGTTATGCAGTTAGATGTTTGACGAAAATAGCGCCGTAGGTTGTTGGAAGTTATTTCTGAGAAAATCAGTGTGGTGTGGCAATAATTAAGTACAAAATGTCTGCAAGACATCATTGGAGTGCGCACGATCGTGGATGAGCAGTTGAACGGCTCGAAACAGGACAAAGTTTCACCACTATGGCCAAAGTAATGGGAGTGACAAAAAGTGTCATATGGCGATTCAAAAAGGCCGCTGAAGGGGGAAATCCGAAACCATGCCGGTGGTCGTGGAAGGAACACCAAACCTCAAGAAGATTGATATGTATCCCTAGTGGCGAAAAGGAACAGACATCTCACTCCTAGTCAGATAGCTTCAGACCTTGCAACCTCTACCGGTATAAATGTATCAGCCAGAACCATTTCTAAGCTATTAAATCAGGTTGGTTTGTATGCACGGAAGCCTGTTCAATGCATCCCCCTTCAACCACGCCATCGTCGAGAAAGATTACGTTGGTGTAAGGAACATATTGGTTAGAGTCAGCAAGAGTCGTCCAGAATGACGTTCTCTGACGAATCCTGTTTCACTGTGACAAGTGATTCTGGCCACTAGTTAGCGTGGAGAGAGAGAGGGGAACACGTTATGCACCACAGAATGTTCAGGAACGTCATCCGTATGGCCAAGGCGTTATGTTGTGGGCAGGCATTATGCACAATGGCAAAACACCGCTTCACATCTTTGAGCGAGGTACCGTTACATCGCAGCGGTATTGCAGAGAGATTATTCTGGATCATGTTCATCTTTTTAGGGGTGCGGTAGGTCCAGATTTTCTGTTTATGGACTACAATGCGCGCCCACAGAGGACCGCTGAAGTATCAGACACACTAGAAAGTGAAAATATTGAACGTATGACATGGCCTGCTTACTCTCCTGACCTAAATCCTATAGAGCATGCCTGGTATGCTCTTGTCAGACGTGTTTCTCAAAGAACTCGCCCCGAACAATGCAAGAACTGAAAATCACCTTGAGGGAGGAGTGGGACAATATTCCCCAAGGACGCCTCAATACTTTAGTGGACAGCATGAAAAACAGATGCAAAATGTGCACTAGTGTCCGAGGAGGTCACACACCTTACTAAGGTACTCATGGCTGTTTCATTCCGGCAGGAAGACCCATTTTTCATGGCTGTTTGGAAATGCTCCAAAGAGCATCTTTTTTGTTTTCTTCTTTTTCCATGTGGCGAAATCTGTACCATTTTGCATGATAAATAATGCACAGCATCTCTACTAAATATGTACTAAGTTTCATTTCCTCAATCTATGTCTATTATGAAATATTCCGAAAAATGTGACTGTTCCTTAGCAATTGTTAAGCAGTGTATATATATATATTACTGACCAAAAGTATTTGCAAGTTTGAGAAATATAGCATTTTTTCAAGAATAAGCCAAAAAAAGTAATATTTTTTCAATTAAACTGATTTTTTTAAGTGTAAATGTGGTGGAGAAGTTTCAAGCTGTTGCGTCATACTTTGTGATGCAATCTTTACCAATAATTAGGTCATTCCGGATGTTTATTATAAAAATGAGCCGACTGCGTAGAATTTCATTTGGTTTGTTGCGCTGCTGAAGTGCGTACCGCTGCGCATTCCTTTTAAAATTAAACTGTGCTTTTCTTTTAAAATGTGTGAAGTAACTCCTTGGAAGCGCCAGGCTATTATTTTAATGCATCAAGAAAGTATTTCAAATGTTAGGATTGCTCATCGGTGCGGCTGCAGTGAGTCGACTGTCTCACGCCTCATAAAGAGATTTAAAACAGAAGAAACCGTGGATATGAAGCCTAGAGGTGGTCGTCCGAGGTTATCTTCAAAACGTGCTGCTGCTTCATTGACACAATCATGCAGAAAAAATTGGTTCGCAAGTTCTGCTACACTTGCAAGAGAATGGAGTGAGTCGACTTCTGTCATTGCCAGTTCCAGAAGAGTTCGCAGGACACTCCGTGAAGCTAGTTTCAAGGCACATGTGCCTAGGAAAAACCAGTTCTGTGCGAAGCAATGCGGGAAAACGATTGGACTGGACCAAGGTTCACAAAAATTAGAGTATTTCGAAATGGAGACAAGTTTTGTTCAGCGACGAATGTCGATTTTCTTTAATGTCTGAAAAACCTACCCACGTTTGGCTTAAAGCAAAAGAGAGCATGAGTCCAGACGGCCTGGTTCGTACAGCAAAGCACCCAGAAAGCCAAATGATGTGGGGCTGCATGTCATATAAGTCAAATGGACGACTCCATTTTGTACAGGGAACTATGAAGAGTGGCCCGGTATATTAGTGTGCTGAAGGATCGATTGCTTCCTAGTGCTCATGACATTTTCCCAAGGCAGAAATGGGTGTTTCAGCAAGACCAGCACCCTGAAATACAACGGAAAAGGCAAGAAAAACTTTGAAATTAAATTAAATTTCATTAGAGTTCAATTCTAAACTCTAAATCAAAACATACTTTATTTTAGGTTAAGGCTGAATTTGCAAATCATGGTATTAATGTTCTCCCATGGCCAGATAACTCGCCAGATATAAATTCTGTTGAGAATATAAAGAGTATAATTGGAAGGAAAATATCTCAAAATCATCCCAGAACAAAACGAGAGATTCGGGAAAAAATAATTAAATTTGGCACAATGAAATACCGATAGAAGCGTTGCAAAACCTTGTGGATACCATGCCTAAAAGAGTGGCTGCTGTGATAAAAGCCAGAGGTGGACCAACAACATATTAAAGGCTTTTCGGTTCAATTGCACTCATTTATTATCTTTTTTGCTCAGAAGAACTTGAAATTGTTTATTCATTTCATTCTATTCCGGGGAATCAAAATGGGTTCCGATTTCTGATAACTTGTATATTTTTTGTATGTTATTTTTTATAAAACTAAATAGTTATTTTTGTTCAATAACTTAATCATATCTTGTCTTTAAGCTAATTTAAGATATTGACATTAAAAAATATCAGTTGCATTGAAAAAAAATTATTTTTTGGGGCTTATTCTTGATAAAATGTTAGATTTCTCAAACTTGCCAGTAGTGTATATATATATATATATATATATATATATATATATATATATATATATATATATATATATATATATATATATATATATATATATATATAAAGTTCTTGTTATGATGCAATTAAACTACGGAACCTTTTTAAATAAAATCATTGTTGTAACTTCTAATTATAATGCCTTAATCCAGTTCTTGCGTCTTAACAATTCTTTAACCGTTATGAAAAGCAGTTTTCTCCATTGCTAAGAAATATTTCAACCAATGAAGCGCGCAAAGTTAAACTAGCAAAAATTTTGATTGCGGTACATGTGGTTAGCCGTCAAGTAGCTTCTTTGCCTGAATTTTTCATGCCTTTAGCTTTCTAATCTCCACTAAAACCGTATGTTTTAAGTAACAGGAATTAGGTAGCACTACTAAAACAATACGGACGTCGTCGTAAACCAGCATGAAAAAAACTGTACACGTACCGCTACCTCATTTACTCACATTTCTTTCTCACTCCTATCATCCTTCCTAACTGTTTCATACAATTCTTTGCCACGTGTCACTGCTCAACCCCTACATTAACCAGCCCTACAATTTTAGGAAATTCAGCACGACTGTGAACGAGTTGGGGTTTTAGAATATTAATCTGAGGTTGTCATTGAAAATATTTCACCCTCTTTTGCAAATTTTATTACTTTGAAAGTTAATTTAGCGTCACGAGGATCATCGTACAGTAACAGTAAATGCATGGCTAAAAGCTAATAGCCCATTGCTCATATACGAACATCAAAAGCAATCAAATTAAATGCTTCTTAATGGACACTTCTCATTTTTTCAATATCATTTGCCCAGGTGAATGGTACTTCTTTAGAAGAATACAAATTTTTTATCCCACATCCCTTTAAAAATGAAAAATTTATCACCCTTTTAGTGTCATAAAATTCAGTGTAAAGTCCTTAAAAAGACCCTTGCTCCATCAGCAAAGGCGAAGTGTTTTTAACAGTTATCTCATTGTATCAAAGGAAGTCACGAAAGAGATTTAGTTGTGTGTTCATCTAGGATAATCATATCAAACGCTCTATTTAATTTAATATGTTAGAGCGAATCCTTTGAAAATAACCATAAACACTATTTTCGTAGAATATTTTTATTTAAATAAAGGGCGTCTCTGCAAAATAGTACATTCTCTCGTTTGCATCATAGTGCAAGTTAAGCCAGAAGACATTGCAGTCCTCATATGAAATTGGTGTAACTAGACTGAGATATGTAGCAAAGCTTATAGACTTCAAACATGGTGAAGTGGTTGCTTGAAATATCAGAAATAAATGTGTGATATAACGTCTTGTTGCTCATGGTCTGATCCCTTGCTTATTATCTTAATCCGTAAAGTATAAAATGTGCAATTACAGAGTCATAGACCCCGTCTACTGACAAAGACATACCGCTGACTTTTGAAGAGGCTGGTTAAAAAAATATAAAAAAATAAAACTCGGTTGCAAATGTTTACACTTAAGATTACATTAGAAATGCTTCTCACTTCAATGCCAATGCCATAACAATTCCCCGAGAGCTAAGAACAATGTGCATTCCTCGTCAAGCAGTCACACAAGAGGCGAATGTTACCATGATCATTGCCTAGACATTTTCATCTCAAAATAAATTAAACTTTGATCAATAACGATGTGTTATGGAACAGTGAATTGCGGCACTCCATCGGAAACTTGAATCAATGTATTCCCGATAGATGTATGGGGAATGCCAGGTTAACACAACCTAACCGACTGTGCTATACAATGCGAAATATAAAGGTGGAGGCATAATGGTATAAAGCGTCTTTGAGCCGAACCATTTCATATCGATTATCAGACACCTAATGACACTTACATGACTCTTAAGAAGTCTTATTGACACTTATATTGAGATTTTTTGGGCGCTGTGGCCAAGCTGGCAAGAGCAGCGTGCCAGAGATCTGAACGTACTTGGTTTGATACTCGTCGCTGCAAATCCACCGCCGTGTTCGCTAATACTGACCGGTGCACGAAAAATAGGTCGTGGCTGCAATGTCCTCCAAGCTCTAAAATTTACCTCTGGAGGTGCGGGGTCAAGTGTTCCAGTTTCGTCACTTGACTCGGTTCAAAATTACGGGACGGTCATTTAGCCAAGTTGAACTCAGACCCTTGTGGTTCTAATTCAAAACAGGAGCCGCCCCTTTCAGCCCAATAGCCTATTAGGACCTGGTAATTGGAACCTCCAACCAGGGGACATTAGCAACAACAACAACAACTTATATTGAGATTTTCTGCTTCCAACATTGGGGTAATAATTCAGTGAGTATCCATTCTTGAATCAAGAATAAAATACGCCATATAGTACTGGGTCTATAAAATAGATTTAATGAAATGAATTCTAAAAATTTTGTTAGGCAGCTCAAAACTTTGATCTCAGTACAGCTGAACAATTTTAGAACGAAAGGGAACTATGACTTCGAGCTACGTTACAATGCCTCACGCCATTCACTGAATTTTCAAATGCTCTTTTTCGGGATGTTTGGGAATTTCAACATCAGACCATAATTTTTTTTACTCGTAGCTTTTCCAGCAGCATTGAGATTTTGTTGGCAAAAAAATGTACATTCCCACCCAGAAACGATTTTTTTCCAAAGAAAAAACAGAATACGTAAAAGCTTGGATATTTTTGGTAAAAATGTATTTATACCCAAATATTGTTAAAAAGGTACGAAACGTTTTCATTTTTAGTAGTTTTATAGAATTTTACTGATTTTTCTTCTTTAATAAATTACTAACAATTTCCTTATTACCTGAAGAATATTTATTTTCGCATTTTATTTTAAACTGACAAGTTTGTAAAATGGTTAAAAAATTGAATTTATGCTGTATTTGTTCCGATTCAGGTCAGTATCACAACATTTTTGTTACAACGTTTTGATTTCGCACTTACATTTGATGTCACAAGAAGTGGAATTTCTTTTCTTACTTAAAGAACTGGACACAGTCAATGGCTTTGAACACAAAACTTAGTCTAGAAACACCAGATTTTGTTTACAGCAACTTAATTTAATTTTGAGGGCCACAAAGCACCTATAAAAGAAAAGTTTAAAGAAATTTCATTATATGCTATAAAAAGGCAAAATATTTATCTTATTTTCTTCATTATAGCTAGGGTAGTATACGTTAAACCTGAAATCTAAAACTTCACGTTTCAGTTGTATTTTTAGGCTACAAAAAATCTTACTGGTTAATAATTCCACATAGACAAAATAATAAAGCTAATTTCTATTAGCTATTGTCAACACAAATTTCGTCTTCTATATTACATTTTAAGAAATATATAACTTTATATATGCCCATAAGGACGAATTTTCCGCACCTTAGAAACCCTTTAAGAGAAAATAATTATTGGAATAGTCTCTAGATACTTCAATTGAGGTATCCTTCAGCATACACAGTTTCCTACTTTTTCAAATTATAAACTTCATATTTCTGTTTATCTTTCTGCTGAATAAATATTTCGAATATCGATAGTTTTTTCGTGCAACAATTTGCTAATCAAACTCCAATAGTGATACTGTTGAAAAATATCAATACAGCTATATTGAGCTGAATGGTAGTAAAACAACAATTTTGGTTATTTACCCCTCTTTTCGACAAATGCATTCTGATAAATTGCATTTTTTATTCCTGTGGTACCATTTCTATGAAAATTGAACCAGCTATACAATCAATAAAATAACGTGGTTTTAGTAGTCGCGCCTAATGAGTTCTGCGACAAAACGGTAAAACATCATGTATTAGCGTGAGTATCGCTTAAAATAATGGATCCTATATTCAAAAATAAATATTATTTGAAGGTTACAATACTACTGATAACATTTCAGTAAATTTACATTCAAATTTAAGGGAAGATCGAGGTTGTGTTAATATCAAAAAAGAATACATTAAAAGTAATCAACCAGACATAACAATGCATAACTGGAAAAGAAGGGTCAGGCTTTCATGTAAACATATCAAAAGGGCCATAGGGTATGCAAAAATTTCGAGTTACGAAAATGTCAATATCTTGATGTATATTTGAAATATTTTCAAATTAACGCTGTTGTCAATCACGAATTTACTCAAGACGTGTTTTCGAAGGCCTACAATAACCTTTAAGACAGATATCAAAAAGGAACCACTTAACTAAGCGAAATGTCACTGAAGTAAGAACATACATCACACACAGTGTTCTATCTGTCTTTCTCTCTCTCTTTATATATATATATATATATATATATATATATATATATATATATATATATATATATATATATATATATATATATATTAAATATTATGTCCTCCATTGTAGCATTTAAATTTACTTTCCTAAATCCAATTCCAGTATAATATCAATTAATTGCTTTAAAACCCTTAGCCACAAAACTTCTAATGAATCGCATGCATGCCTTTGCATTTCTACACGTGTATGGAATTCAGGAGTGGGTTAGCATTGCGAGCCCCTAAATCTGCTGACCCTACAAATAATAGTCACATCTCTACCTCTCGCCCTCTCGAGTTTAATGTTGAAAGGTAATATTGTTCCGAGCCGTTCTTCTGGAATGAACGGATGTATTTTCGCTCTAATAAACGATTCGGCTCGACTGCTTCCAAATTTTATTTCTTTCAGGCTGAGTCTATCTCCAGCCATGTAATTATGAGCTAGTTTTCCCTTTGAGGTTATAATTTAAGGACGTGATGTAATTGGTATATTACATATATATATATATATATATATATATATATATATATATATATATATATACTACAATAATGGACCGGACGCCAGCGGATTTGCATAAAATCTGACTGCATGCCGGATTTTATGCAAATCCAGTGCTCGCACGTGACCTGTTGAGGTTAAATGCGATACACGAAGTGGTAACGTCGTTCGTTCTGTGTGAAATTGTAACAATATGAGGAATCGAAAGGAACTTAGTGACTTTGAAAGAGGTGTTATAGTTGTTTGTCACATTAGTGGCAAGTTTATTCGCGCAATTGCAGTAGAATAATCACAGCCATGGTCAATTGTTGGTGATGTCGTGAAGAAGTGGAAGACTGAGGTTGGTGGGACACGAACTGCACACGTTGGTCGTCCCCGTAAACTGACTGAACGGGATCGTCGTGTCCTGAAGCGTGAGGTTCGTAAGAACCGCAAGAAACCCCTCCAAATCATCAACAGGGAGATTAAACAGGAATCAGGGGTTACGGTGCACCCCACTACTTTGCGGAAAGAACTTCACGCTCTCAATATCCCCGGATGTGTTGCCGCATACAAACCAAACATTACCCCTACAAACAAAGCCGGCAGACTCGCTTGTTGTTTGCAGCGTCGCAATTGGACTGTGGACCACTGGAAAACTGTTTTATGGAGCGACGAGTCACGCTACACGCCCTTCCAGTCGGACGGATGTGCTTGGGTTTGGCGGATGCCAGGCGAACGTCTGTTACCCGAGTGCATCGTTCCAACTCTCAAGTTCGGTATTGGTGATGCACCTGTTTCGGGGTGTTTTTCGTGATACTGCCTGAGACCTTTGCATGCTGTTACTGGTAAGTTCAACTACGATGTCTACATGAACATTTTGGACAATCAGGTTCTTCCTACGTTCTGACAATTTTGTGGAATGGACGAATGTTACTTCCAGGACGACATCGCTCCATGTCATGTTGCAGCCTCTGTGTAGCAGTGGTATCAAGATATGGATGTAAAACGTCTTCTATGGCCTACTCAGAGTCCCGACCTAAACCCCATAAAACATTTGTGGGACGAGTTACAGTGACGCTTACGGACCAGGGAACCACTTCCGAAAACTACAGCTCAGCTGGCGACATTCTTGCAGCAGGAATGGGCACAAATACCTATATCTTTGTATCAAAATCGTGTTGAATGCATGCCCAGAAGGACTGATACTGTCATTGTAGCACGTGGGGGACCATCCCCCTATTAAAGCATGTATTCTTTCGCTTATACCATCACACCTTACTGTCGGGTCCATTATTGTAGGGTAGTGTATATATTTTCAATATATATATATATATATATATATATATATATATATATATGCATGTATATACACTGCTGGCCACTGTAAATGCAACACCCTGAAGGAAACATGCAAATAACATGAAATTTACAACATGCATTAGCGGAGGTGAGATATGCAAATGATTAGAATTTCAGCGCAGACGCACATCACGCGCGCCTGTGGCGCCACTTCAAAGCGCTATTAAAGGCTTGGAGATTTCGACGATTTCAAGTTCGGCAATTGTGTTTTTCTTGTGGTTTTTACAAACGATCAATTATGCCTCGTTGAAAACAGCGATCATCTTTTGATCAAGTATCCGAGTTCGACAGAGGAAGGATAGTGGCCTACCGAGATTGTGGATTATTTTTCAGGGAAATCGGTAGTCGTGTTGGACGAAACCAAACAACTGTAATGCGGATATGTGATCGTTGGATGCAGGAGGGTACGACGGACCGGCGTGTTCGATCGCATCCACCTCAGCGCACCACCTCACGTGATGACAGGCAAATTGTGCGTTTGGCAGTGACGGATCGCTCAGTCACATCACGAACCATAGCACAGCACATGCAGTCTGTAACGCATCATCCAGTGTCTGCGCGTACCATTCGACGCCGTTTACAGCAGAGTGGTCTGTCCGCAAGACGTCCATTGCTTTGTCTACTGTTAGTAACCCGGTTCTTTGCACTTCCCATTTTCACAGTAATGTTGCTTCATGCTATATGTATGACGCCACTCTGAAGGAGTGAGGTCACAACTCCGTTTTTTCTGTTTTTATTTCTTTTTGTATCGATACTAGCTCCTTCAATCGATATGTAAAATTGTATGTAAGTACTCGGGTATAAAAGGGGAGTACATACTTGTAACTGAGAGCTTTTGAGCTTGGAGCATTTGTTATTGCCTTGACTTTTTTTTAGCTGTTTGGGTAAGTTACCCAACGCTATGTTAGTTACTATAAAATGTAATTAAACTTCTTTTATTTTTGATTCTTCGAGTCGTATTTTTTTTTTCCTTATCAAGACTCTGCTATGTTTCACTGAGGCAGCTTTATTTGAAAGATTATTCAACATGGTTATGGGCCCAGACGCCTTAGCATAGCGAATCTGCTTTCGGAAAAATGACTCGAGGAAGTTTATTTTTATAAGCTGATAGAGAATGCTCAGAGGGGGGGCCTTGACACCCCAAGTGTAATTGCACAATTAACTTTTGCTTCAAATGACGTTGGACTGAACTGGTTCCGGAAATTACGTTTTCACTCTAATTCGTCTAGTGCTCGCCTTGTGCTCATATTTTAAAACCATTGTGTGATACAATTTCATTAAATTCTTCCTGGAAGTGGTTTTGCTTTAAAGAATGGCGTCAAGTACCAGTGAAGTAAATTTTAGGATCGCGCTTTTAAGCGAAAGTAATTACTCAACATGGTGTACAGATATGAGGATGTTGCTGATGGAACGGGGGTGCTGGGAGATTGTTCAACGAACTGAAAAAGCACCTGAAGCACAAGAAGGTGAAACGGTGGACGAGGCTGCAGCAAGGGACTTTAGAAATCGAAAAAACAGAGCGCTTTCGACGATTTACATGAGCGTATCGCCTCGATATCGTGCCCTGCTGGAAAAAGCTATTGACGGACCTGATGCCTGGGATAAGCTGAAAAAGTACTTTGAACCAGACAGTCGTGCTCGTGTCATGTCACTTAAGAATGAATTCTATTCCTGTCGTATGGAGCCAGATGAGGACATAGGGCTGTATTCAAGTAAACTAGCCAGTATTTTTGATAAGCTGAGTGAGGCTGGTCATGCTGTATCCGAAATAGATAAAATATTTCAGCTTATGCGATATCTTCCAAAGGAGTTCGATAATATTGTTCAAACGATATATCGGTGGGAGAAGGATCAATTTACTTTTATTTCTGTACGAGAAGAATTACTTGCCGAAGAAGCAAGGTTGAAACAGAGAGTTGCAGACCAAGCAAATATTTCTTATCTAACAAGAAACCGGCAGGAGGTGTTCCCGAGACAAGAGATGATTGACAATCCTAAGCAGGCAGATTCTCATACATTACAGAGAAAAAAATGTCACAAGTGTCACCAGCCTGGTCATCTTCGCAAAGATTGTCGTGTATCCGGAAAATCAAGGACTTATAAGCAATCTAAACGTTCAAGTTCCGAACGTGAACGATGTCAGTATACCAGTCCGAGTCGACCAAACAACAGTTTCCTGCTGGAAGCGTTAGTGACTGGAATTGAGGAGCGTTGTTGGGTGTTCGATACAGCCTCCTCGTCTCATTTTTGCAAGGACAGACACCTAATGTCCGATTTTACACCAGTTACAGATCAGACACTAGTAGGAGCAGTTAACGGTGTCTCTACCCCTGTTACAGGTAAGGGATCTGTAGTTATTTTTCTAAATGGTGAAAAATATACCTTAATTGATGTACTTTATGCACCAGAACTGAGGAAAAACCTCATATCTGGCCCTCGTGTTGACGAATGGGGAGTCAAATACGTAGGAGGTCATGGAAAAATAGATGTGATATCGCGCAACAAACTACTTTTTACTGCAAAATTAGTAAATGGACTTTATTGTATTTACCCAGAATATGAAAAATGTCATGATGCTCAGAAATTTCACTCAAAAATTGTAAAGGCAAAACACACCATCTCTAAATGTTCTAAAAATAGAAGTTCCACGGCTTTTGCTTCGGAAAGTTTAAATTTATGGCATAAACGCTTTGCTCACATAAATGCAGAATATATAAAATTAACATCTAAAAGTAACAGTGTAAAAGGGTTACCAAAGTTAACGGGGGATCTTGATTCGTGTGATCCATGTCGCGAAGCTAAATCCAAAAGAGTTAGTTTTAAATCCCTGGATAGTATACGATCTCAAAACCCCCTTGACTTGATCTATATGGATCTGTGTGGTCCTTTCCCGAGACCATCGATCCACGGGCATTTATACTTTTTATCGGTGGTCGACGACTATTCTAGAAAAGTTTGGGTTTTCCCCCTTAAATCTAAAACAGAAGTATTTCAAACCTTTAAAAATTTTAAAACAAGAGCTGAAAGGTTCCTGGATCGGAAACTTAAATGTATTCGTACTGACAATGGTACAGAATTTATAAATGATCAATTCAGGGAGTATTGTGAAGACTTGGGGATCCAACATGAAAAATCTAACCCTTACACCCCAGAGCAGAATGGAGTATGTGAAAGGTTTCATTATACTGCTGTAAACGGGATAAATGTTTTACTTAGGGATAGCGGCATGAGTCAATGTTTTTGGCCAGAGGCTCTTTTACATTACACTTACACATGGAATCGTGTATGCCATGCTGGAATGACAAAAACACCATTTGAGCTCTATGGCGGACGACAGCCCTCGGTTAAACACTTACGGCCGTTCGGCACGAAAGCTTTTGTCGGTATACCTAAAAAATTAAGATTAAAACTAGATTTAAGGTCTAAACCAGGAATTCTTGTAGGGTATGCTTTGCAGACGAAAGGATACAGAATTTGGATGCCGAACGAGCATAAGATTATCGAAACCATAAATGTCACGTTTGATGAAAATCAAAAGGGCGGTTTGAGTGAGGCGACTGTGGAACGCGAACTGGACCCAGAGTTCGTGGGTTTTAAATTTCCCCTTGAAGATTCAGAAGAGTTGAATGTTTCAAAGCCCCAAACAGATAGTGAGAGTTCTGTATGTGATACTGATTCTGAAGTACCCGGTAACAAAATTGTAAACTGGACGCGTAAAGCTGTTCCAAGGACAAGTAGTAAAAAAAACTGATATTTATTATTATGAGGAAGGAAAAGATGATTCGTCGAGTAGGTTGAGGTCATTGAAAGATGTTAAACAATATTGTATAAAAAATGATCTTAAATTTCAACCAGAAATTTTTGATTTTTCTTCCAAAAATAAATATTCAGGGATTATTGCTAGAACCAAAGCGGGTCATAGTAGCTTAATGTCAGAATGACTAAAGGAAATTTACATTCCAAAATGTTTTAAACAGGCTATGAATTCCAAACAAAGTGAACAGTGGTTTAATGCAATGGAGGATGAATTAAACACTATGAAGGAAAGAGGTGTTTGGGAGTTAGTAGAACGACCTGAAAATGCTAAAGTGTTGGGTTGTAGATGGGTTTATACTACAAAGCAGGATGAATCGGGTAAGATTAAAAGATTCAAAGCACGCTTAGTTGCCCAGGGTTTTCACCAACGCAAAGGTGAAAGTTTTGATGAAGTTTTTTCCCCAGTTATCAACTTTAGCTTAATAAGGTTCTTTTTCGCTGTACTCGTTTGCCTGAACCACTGGACACATTTGCAGTGTGATATTAAATGCGCATACCTATATGCCCCATTAAGCGAAGTAATTTATATGCGTCAGCCACCTGGTTTTGAGAAATCCAATTTAGTTTGTCGTTTAAAAAAGTCAATATATGGACTTAAGCAGAGCGGGCGAGAATGGTTTTTTAAAATTCACGCGGTATTAAAAGAGTTGGGTTTTAGAAAATTTGAATGGTGTAATTGCGCATATATTTTAGATTCAAATGTTATATTTTTATTATATGTGGATGACATAGTCGTGTTTGGGAGAGAACAAAAACATGTCGACACAGCTATTAAATTGTTGAAAAATAAATTTGACTTAACAATTTTGGGGAAAACTAAAAAACTTTTAGGGGTTGAATTTTTAGAAACTGACAAGAAACTTTTTATTCACCAACTTGAATATATAAATAAAATTTGCAGAACATATGATAGGTATTGCTACCCAATATCATCATTACCTATAGCGAAGGGGGTTATTTACTCTAAAACACAGTGTCCACAGGATAAAGTTGAAATTGAGGAAATGTCTAAAATTCCGTACAGGAGTCTTGTAGGCTGTCTGGCGTTCTTAGCTAACAGAACGAGACCCGATATTTCATACGCAATCAACATTTTTTCCCAGTTTCAACAAAATCCAGGAATGGTACATTGGATGGGACTTCTTAAGTTACTAGGATATATAAAATATACTAAAAATTTAAAACTCGACATTTCTAATATTAGTAACCTAGATCTTAATGCTTATTCTGACGCTGATTTTGCAAATAATCGTGATAGTAGAGTTTCGATGGGAGGTCATATAATTTTTGTTGATCAGGCTCCAGTAGTTTGGCGTTCTTTTAAACAGAAATCGGTATGCTTGAGTACCATGGAATCTGAATTTGTTTCCTTAACGGAAGCATCGAAAGAACTCACTTGGTATGAACGTATTTGCAAGGAGTGTGAGAAATTTAAAATTATACCCCAGAATAAAAACATCCCAAAGTTGTTTGTTGATAATCAAGCTACTATTAACTTTGTTAAATCCCCGCTTGAAAACTATCGAACAAAGCACATAGACATTAAATTATTTTTTGTAAGAGACCTAGTTTACCAAAAACTTTTTGAATTAAAGTACATACAAAGTAAATCAAACTTATCAGATGTTTTTACGAAGCCACAACAAAAGATAGAACTAAAAAGATTTAGAGATGCAGTGTTTTGTGATAGTATGATTAAAGATAATGAACTCTGTAAATGAAATGATGGACTTTAACTTAAAGTGAGACATTTGAAGTTGTTCTAATTTTTTTGTCAATGCTTGTGAACTGATATTTTCCTATATTATGTAATGTATATTTGTATTATGTAATGTATATTTGTATTATGTAATGTATATATATATATATACTCTTTTTGAAAGTGTAAAGAGGGGGGCCAATGTTAGTAACCCGGTTCTTTGCACTTCCCATTTTCACAGTAATGTTGCTTCATGCTATATGTATGACGCCACTCTGAAGGAGTGAGGTCACAACTCCGTTTTTTCTGTTTTTATTTCTTTTTGTATCGATACTAGCTCCTTCAATCGATATGTAAAATTGTATGTAAGTACTCGGGTATAAAAGGGGAGTACATACTTGTAACTGAGAGCTTTTGAGCTTGGAGCATTTGTTATTGCCTTGACTTTTTTTTAGCTGTTTGGGTAAGTTACCCAACGCTATGTTAGTTACTATAAAATGTAATTAAACTTCTTTTATTTTTGATTCTTCGAGTCGTATTTTTTTTTTCCTTATCAAGACTCTGCTATGTTTCACTGAGGCAGCTTTATTTGAAAGATTATTCAACATCTACCCTTGACGCAGAACCACAGACGTCTCCGCCACCAATGGTTCGATGACAGAAGGATGTGGACGGCAGAATGGAATGAAATTGTCTTTACTGACGAGTCACGCTTCTGTCTGCAACACCACGATGGTCGCATTCGAGTCTGGAGACACCGTGAAGAGAGGATGCTGAACAGCTGCGTTATGCACCGCCACACTGGTCCTGCACCGGGTATTATGGTATGGGGCGGTATTGGATATCACTCTCGCACACCTCTAGTACGCATTGCCGGTACTTTAAACAGCCAGCGCTACATCTCCGAGGTGTTGGAGCCAGTAGTCCTTCCTTACCTTCAGGGCTTGCCCACAGCCATATTTCAACAGGAGAATGCGCGACCACACGTGGCACGCATTGTCCAACGGTTCTTCGTCAATCGCCAGATTGAATTGCTTCCCTGGCCGCCTCGCTCTCCGGATCTTTCGCCGATAGAAAACATGTGGTCCATGGTTGCTCTACGATTGACCCAGATTCCATCCCCAGCTGCCACAGCAGATCAACTTTGGCAACGTGTGGAAGCTGCTTGGTCTGCTGTACCCCAAGAACTCATCCAAAGTCTCTTTGAATCAATGCCGAGGCGTGTGGCAGCGGTGATCTCCAACAATGGCGGCTACTCTGGCTACTGATTTTGGCAGGAACCACACTTCACAGAAGTCTATAAATTTAATCATTTGATACTTGGTCAACATTTTATCTACAAAATAAATTTTGTTGTGATATCTCTTGTCTTTCTTGATGTTGCAATTTGGGTGGCCAGCAGTGTATATATAGTTTACAAATGTATATTACTAAATATGAAACAAAAATGAGTAAATAAATTTTATGCGCTAAGCTGCTCACAAAAATATTTACGATATATAGATATTTAAAATTAAGATGACTAAAAGGGCAGATGCGACCATTTAATACTCCTATAACCTGAAATAAGATAGACATATATAAATAAGCAAAAAACGGAATCACTTTTATAGACATAGAAGGGATAAATATCGCCGTATTAGGGAAATTTTTAGTGTTGCCAATTTATTTTAAAACGATTCACACAATCTTTATTGTCTAAATTAAAAAACTGGGTTAGAATTGATACGAGGAAATTGACAGGAAAACCCTGGTCAATAGCTATAGTTATGAATTTAATTATACTGACGTCCATAGTTTTTATGTTTGAATGTAAACGTTGACAACGTAATAACTTGTTAGTAACTATATTGCGTTTAATATTTAAATGTAGAGCATTGTTCCAATTCATAATCCTAACAATTTTAACGTCAGTATAATTAAATTCATAACTATAGCTATTGACCAGGGTTTTTGAAGCTTATTGAAGCTTATTGAAAATGGAAGGAAGAAGTAATAAATTTTCTAATGCAATTGTCAAGAAAACATTATATCTCGGTCTAAATAAAAGGCAGAACACATAGAAATGACTTAAGAAATTATAAACGAGCATAAAATCATGTGGAAAGATAGAAATGTTTAGACTTATAGTAACAAATTTTAAGATAAGTATTTCTTCAACGAGAAATTTTCTATTCCAATAAATTCTAACCAAATATTAAGAAACTTATCCGGTGTTTCTCTAAATGCTTTATTTTTGATTCTCTATTCTCAACCTTTTGATGTCTTATTCAACATAATTAAAACAATAAAACTGCAATTAGCATATTAATTTTTTTTAAATATTTGATTTTATTAGTCAATGCATTTTGATAGTATGCATGAAACATCCAAATTTCGAGACGATTGAGCTCCTTGGCCACCCTCTCTCTTTACTTAGACGACCGAATGCATTATTTTAGCGCAGATTATTTATACATTTTCTTAATTATGCATTGATTTATTTTTATTTTAAATGGATTAATCAGTTCATGTACGTAATCAGAAAAAAAATTGTTGGGGTTGTTATGGCAGACACAGATTTTTTCATGGTTCATGTACTTTGTAGCAATAAATATCAAACATCCATATTTTGGTAAGGTCGTATCCCTAGGCCTTGCAGTCCTCCTTTTCTACGTCCGTGGATGCATTACATTTTTCTGCATTGATTTATATCGTGACACAGTATCCCGGCACGCACATAAAAAGTTTTGTGGAATGTTTAACGGTAATCAATATCTCACTTTTCACCTACATCGATATTTTACTTCAGTAAACATTCATTCATTTAATGTATTTATATTCAATTTTATTTTCATCATTTCTTTGACTTGGTAGTTCAGATACTTTTCACAAAATGCTTAATTCAGACTGCAATACTTTTTTTACATGTTTCTTGGTTTTATATCCATTATGCTTCAAAACACACAAAAGCTCGAATTCATCTGCAAATAAAGGAAAAGTTGCAAAAAAGGAAGTCTACCGTTTCGAGTCTCTACAATGTAGGGCAACATACATAGTTGTTCGGACTTTACTAAGCATTGCAAAATTTCCTTTTGAAGCCTGTGTCTAGGAATTAATGTGCCTATAAATTGTACAGGTCACAATTTAAATATAAAATACAAAAATTATTAAAACAGAGGATTCGTCAGTCACAAACTTCATTCAACTTCAATAAATGTTCACTTCACTTAAGATACGGATATTCATAATTCTAATGTATCAAAACGAGGTATGCTGTTATTCATAAAATTATTCTTGCGCAATATGACAAATAATGCAAGGTTGGATGGCTAAAAGGGCTACGGTCATTTGAAAGCTACATGAGAGATAATTAGATTGAAACATACAGTTCAAAGTTGATTCCGATCCGCAGCTCGCATCCATGCCAAAAGTGAGACTTGAACCCACAGACTCTAGTTCTGAATTCGAACGTCTTATCCAGCAGACCATAGTCCTTACATTAGATGATGTTCTCCTTACATTATTTAATTTAATAAGAATGGACAAGATGGAAACCCTTAGGTGGGGTGGGAGTAACCATCCACAATTACTAAGAAGTAATGATTAGTATGAAATTTAAATAGTTTAAGCATCTCAGAAAATGCTTAACGGAAGTCAAAAGACTCAGAATCTCCATTGAAAACCTATTCTAGACCATAGTGCTGCATTTTCCAGATAAAAGCTTTCTAACAAATGCAAGAGAAATCAAGGATCTCATGCTGCTCCCTCTAGATTTGTACATTGTCGTCTTTAATGATGTTGTTCAGCAGATTATTCACAATGTACTTCATGGTGTAATATCTAAAGGACACTGGATTCTCCACACCCGTCATCGTTTTTTCCCTGTCCAATTATTCTGCTCCTAAGCAAACTGGAAACGTTTTACTTTGCTCTCAGCTCATAGCAATGCTTCCAGAGAGTTCCTTTGCATCTGTAGAATGTAAGACGTAACGCAATATACACTATACTCGGGCAAATACTCACATTTGGTTTCAAATTTAAATCATCTCTGTTTGCATGATTTTTTATCCGTCTATTTGTATAATTAAGTCCAGCATCTCTCCATTCATCTTGAGTGGAGAGCTTCAAGGATGCAACGTAGCTACGACCAAAGGCCTTGCGCTCAATCTTGTTTTATGTCAGGAGAATCATTGTTAACTGCTGCTGCTCTTTAAGTATTCACAAAATTTATTGTGTTCCTGATGAACCCCGACTTTACAAAGCTAGTTCCACCCCCGTGGTATGCATGATTAGCTTCGTTAGCTTTCATGCAATGAGCTTGTGTTAAAATCCCTACTAAAACTTGGATGCTCCCATGTTGTCGCCTCATAGGGAACAATGTTGGCTCACTTAAATGGTGCTTCCATAATAAAATAGCCAGCAATACCTCGTGATGTTGGCCGAGCGTCGTCGACACAAGTGCCTGCCGCGTTGAAAAAATAACTCAAAGCTATTACCGATATAATGGCTACTCGTTCGCAAAACAGTACTTATCGAGATGTGTCACCAAGCTGAAATGAGAAGGTAGAAGCCCTCTTTTATTAAAGGGTGAGACAGTAGACACCTTTGTGGCAGAACAGAATTTTTTTACAGCTTTATCAATGCCCTATATAAGTCTTTTCGTTATTGTGGTTTGAGTAAGACAGCACTTCACACTCCTAGCCTCAATAAATCATGGTCTATAGATTTATTTACAAGAACAAAAAATACTATATACACTAGTTTTACAAGATCTTTTGACGGTATCTTTAAGACAGACTGGCCATCATGGAAGGGGGAGGGGGAGGCCATAAGTGTGAGGCTTTCCCCTTGTTTACATTTAGTCTGTGTCATCTGTTCGATATGGGAAAGACCTTAATGAGCTTTAGTTTTATGTCAGCAAGATCCATGAATGCAATTTTTTAGTGAAATCAAAAGAGCTCAGGAAAAAATGATTGATGCAGATGAAACTACACTGCTCAAAACAATTAGGGGAGCACATGGTTTTAACGAAATTACGCAAATACTTACACCGATAAGTAACATAAAATAAATCACCCATAATTTAAAGCCTAGCAGGAAACAGAAGAAGAAAACTTCATATGCAAATCAAAGTTCATGACGTCAAAAACCAGAAAAAGAACATAAGGGCGGAATCCGGTATGTTGCAGAAACGTCTGTTTCACTGCCTTAACTGTGAAATTCGATTGCTCAGTTATTCTTTTTGAGAAAAGCTGACTTGAAAATGTCTCAACAACGTGATTTACCGGAATCCATGGCATGGCGTATTATAGGCAGACTTGAATCCGGGCAAACACAACGCAGTGTCGCGGACACTGTTGGAGTCGCCAGAAGTGTCGTTGCAAGGCTGTGGAATCGATTCCAAGAAGCAGGGAGTGTTACACGTCGACCAGGGCAAGGTCGGCCACGCGCCACTACAGCAACTGATGACCGGTATATACTGTTAACAGCTCGTCGAAACAGAACAGACAATGCTACTCAGCTGCAAAGACAGTTGCTCTTGGCAACAGGACGAAGGGTGTCCAGCCAAACAGTACGTAATAGGCTTCATCAGGGAGGTCTCTATGCACGCAGGACAATGGTCTGCATTCCGTTGACCTCACGCCACCGTGCGGCCCGAAGAAGATGGGCTGCTGAACATCGAGATTGGGAGCAACATGATTGGAGCCAAGTGCTGTTTACAGACGAGTCCCGATTCAGTCTGGAGTGTGAAACCCGACGTGTTTGGGTATGGAGGGAAAGGGGCACAAGAAATAACCCCACATTCATTCGTGAAAGGTCACAATACAGACGAGCTGGTTTTATGGTATGGGGTGGAATCAGCATAGGTGGACGTACGGACCTGCATATCATTCGGAATGGTACTTTGACGGCCCGAAGGTATACAGACGAGATATTGAGACCTCATATCATACCTTACGCTGCAGCCATTGGAGATTCCTTTGTTTTCCAGCATGATAATGCCAGACCGCATACAGATCGTCTTGTGGAGAACATGCTTGAAGCTGAAACAATACAGCGTATGGAATGGCCAGCTTGCTCTCCTGACTTGAATCCAATCGAGCATGTTTGGGACATGCTCGGACGACGCATTGCTGCGAGACCAAAGCCTCCTTTTACTCTCCGAGACTTCGAGATTGCACTTCTTGAGGAGTGGAAAAGTATTCCCCAAAGTCTTATCGATAACATCATCGCATCCATGGAAAACAGGTGTACAGCAGTCTTAGCTGTTCGAGGATACCACACGCCATTTTAAAAATCTTGCATCATTTCTATACAATACTTTTTTTTTATCGTTTACATGTAACCAAATTGTTGCCCTAAATCATCTTTTCATGTTTTTTCCATATTTTCAAAGAATTAAAGCTTAATTACAAATTTTTTTACGTTTTTATTCTGTATTGCGCATTGATACGCGTGTACTATCTCTTTTATGCCAATACGTGACTGTCTCTCACGGTTTTCTTAACTTCTTTGCTTGCTCCCCCTAATTTTATTTGAGCAGTGTAGTAACAACGTGAAATGGACTAACAAAATAATTCCCCTCTGAGATTACACACACATGGAGAAAGAGAGAGAGAGAGAAAGAAAAAGATGTGGGAGTCTTTATATTGTGCTCAGAAATTAAAAAATTAACAAAAATTGCCTGATTTTAAAGTGATAATCTTATAAATACATAATCTGTGGGAGTGTTATGATGTTCTATAATCAAATGCTAAAATGTAGGGATGGATGTTGGGAAAATATACAGGGTGTCCCATAAAACCTTTCCGCATTTTAAAATTTATACAAAAAAAGTACACAAGGTAGAATCTAGAAATTCACATATGTGTTACCTTATATACAGGTGGTTATCAAAATAATGGAAACACCTATCAATATTAGTGTTGTTTATGAATGTGCTTCGTATTACTTAAAAAACAAGTCTGGCCACCGGTATTTTTTTATATAATACAGTGTATGTTTTATTCTACTGTCAGGTAGCAGTACTGAAGCTAAGGGCATCGTGCTTTTGGGGGGAACAGCGTAAGATGTCAAATCTTGCAGACTTTGTGAAAAGAGCAAATTGTGGGAGCGCGTTTAAATTGGAGTATCTGTTACTGCAACCCCCAGGCTAATGGGTGTTTTTCGAGCTATGGTATCGAAAGTCGTGATAGCATACAGAGTGCACGGAAAAACATCCTTTGCCAAACAGAATAGGGGACGAAATGGAGAGCTGAGTGAAAGAGACGGACGAGGTACTGAAGCGGATTGATACATGAAGAAAGAAAACAACTGCAACCACTTGACCGCAGAGCTCAATCTACATCTGCATGTTCCGGTATCAACCATTAGAGGTAGAAGGGAACTTCACAAACAAAGCCTTTACGGAAGAGTAGCTATTCCCAAGCCACTTGTAATAGATGCCAATACATAATATCGCCCACAATGATGCCAAGAGTGCAAATCCTGGTCGAGTAATATGTCAAAAAACGGCATTTGGTCCAACGAATCATTGTTCACATTGTTCCTTGCAACAGGACGTGCGTATGTCTGGAGAACACCTACATAAGAGTAAGATTCTAGGTATCTCATCTCAACTGTCAATCATGGAGGTAGATATATCAGGGTTTGGGATGGCATCTTATGGTTTTCTTCAGGCCCTATTGTAACCCGACATGGGAGATTGAATGGGAAGGACTATGTCGAAATTTTAGCTCACTAGTCCATCCTATGGTGTAAACATTGTTTCTTGCAGGAGATGGTATTCACCAGGATGATAATCTCCCTATACATACAGCTAAATCTATCAAGTATTGGTTTGAAGAGCATGAAAAAGAAGTCAAATATCTTATCGTGCCCTGTACAATCCCCCCGACTATATATCATCCACTGTGATCTGTATAAGAGGATAGATAAATATATCGATATCCACCGCAGCATCTCTACAGGAACTTTCATGATTTTTCCCTGAAGAATGGTATAATATATTCTTAACCACTATTTATGACTTGTAAAATCCAATTCCGAGGTGAATCAGGTGGTATTATATGCAAAGGTGATCCTGCCCCGTATTAATAAAGGTTTTCATGAAGTTTCTTAGTGTTTCCATTATTTTGATAACCACCTGTAGAGTGTTTTGGTATAATCAATGAATTTCAATATGTGCACACCTTATGTTCACCAGAACATCTATTCGGTAATCAAACTCAGCCCCTTTGCATCCCGCAATTTCTTTTGCTACCGTTTGTTCGTGGAAGAAGAATGGTCCAATCATACGATCTGCCATTAATCCGCAATTCTTTCTACTATGTCGTCTTCGGACGTGCTCAGTCTCCCACATTTTTGGAGATTATTAAAGACACTTCTCATTTATAGACACTTTTTATACCAAGCTAAGATGCCATTATGACTTGGAGGATTGTTTCCAAGTTTCGGGAGAAAGATTCGTTTCACTTGCGTAAAAGATTCCATTTTGAAATACCACCTAACACATATTGCCTTCTCTGATGGAGTGGCCATTTTACTATTTTTGCTCTAACTGAACAACTAGCTCCATATGTTGAACTTTTTTGACACAGAAGCGGGTCTTTATGAGCCAATGTTAGAGAAGTGCCTACCTACAGAGACAAGTGCCTTCCGCATTGAATATATATATATATATATATATATATATATATATATATATATATATATAGAGAGAGAGAGAGAGAGAGAGAGAGAGAACATATAAAAACACAAAATCCTTTCAAAATTTTATATCTTTTTAAATTCCCTTGGGCGTAGAATTAATTTCGTTTTTGATTCCGAGAACAAGGGAATTGTAAATGGCCTAAAAACTAAAGTAGGAAACCAACATATCGTCCCTTAAAATCCCCTTAGTTATATGTTTTTCAAGCCCGGAGATCCAGGAACAGCGAATTGCTGCTCGTTTGCACAGTCACATGACGAACGGCCTATGAGTTTATAAAAAGCCGTACTCCCATGTAGAGGTGGCACTTCTTGGATTATCACCGCCACATAAAGATGTAGCTGTTGAAATAAATAAAAGTTTTGTCGAGATTTGCGGTGTGTTTTTGCGTGTCCGGGGCTTCAGGGGCCAATAAGAATGCTTTACAAAGATCTTCGAGATGCAAAAAGCGACAGCAAACTTCACCGGCCAACGACGTTGTTATGGGTGGGAACTGAATTTGGTTGACTATAATGTCGAACTTGAACTATTGTGACGCATGGCCGGGCGGTAATATCAACCGTTTCGCAATCACTCCACGCCCCCCGCGTCAGTGTCGTTTCATAAAGTCGACATATATACACCTGTTGACATTGAAGTTTGTACGTCCAATTGTAAAAATCTCCTGAACTAAACTTATGTGACTCAATATAGTCTATTTCTTTTGCAGAGTTGTCGCAGGTCTTGTAATTTTTAATTGAAATTTATCGTATCATGTCAGAGGGTTATAAAATATTAGCTGCCATGCAAAAGGATTCTGTATCACGTGACTTGTCTGAGTGAAAAATTTCGCACGTAGTTAATTCTAGAATGTACTATCAAACAATAATCGTTTGTCATAGTTCCACTATTTTCCGTTGTGATACGTGTCACAACTTCCCAAAAAGCCTAAACTTGCAGGCATTTTATTAAAAATATTAAACTTTTTACAACTGTAAAGTACTTTGTAACATTCCTATTTACAATGATATTGCCTCTGAATACGCTCATTAATGTAAAAATATTATAGAATGCATTATGGATGAGATCCCTGCAATTTCACTAAAGTCACGCAAAAGTACAATAAAAATTTTGACTTCAGTCAATATTTTTTGTCACGCGAGTGTAATTGACCTGTTATTGAACAGTAAAAAGTAAAAACCACAAATATGCATAGCATTTAAACTACATTATTAAACTGAAACCATAAATGAAGAAAATTAAAGAGAAGCCAAAAGAGAATCATTCAGAATTGACGGTCATTATTTTTACAAGCATTTTGCCTAAAAAAGTCTTTTCTGAACAGATAGCAATAAAATTTCTCACAAAACGCTTGCCTTCTTCAGTTGTTTCTATCACCAAATATGGTTCTCCGCCCCCTTTCCGAATTGGTATTAAATTGTAGGTCACAAGCTGTTTAGCAATCGTGTTGCAAAATATTACCGTAGTGATCAAACTAACTCACTGATACAGAACTATTCATGTGTTTAACTCAGAATTGAATCGAATTATCACATTCCACTGTAATAATAAAATTATATCCATTTATTATATAAATCTGTTCTGCAAGAATGTGATCTGTCAGTGTTATATCTAAACACAACAATTAAAAATTTTAAATTTTAAATTTTAAATTTCAGAAACAGTGCTATTTAAAAAAGTGACGCTTTTTAATGACTTTTTTGTCACTGTTGAAGTGTATTTTAAGGCATTGACTTTTATTTCGTGTAATTTATTTTAACGTGAGTCATTTTCAGATCATCTGACCTGAGAACTTCATACTCAAAACAGAACATACAGTTTCTTAATAAACACAATAAAAAAAGCATGATAACCAATTTTGATTTAATAGTTCTTCATCAGATCGAAAAGTATTAGGCGCGATTGTCTATATGAACAACGCACGAATGAGAAAATCCTCAAACTCCTTTATATAAATGGGAAAACAAAAGAAATTTCCACAAGAACGTCGTGGGAGACGGCGGAATAGGAGGACATAAGAAATGGGAAACACTTGCAAAAGGAAAAAAGGGGGGGGGGGGGATTTTGTGACTACCATCCTATGTAAGAGACGCACCCGTTAAATAAGCAATTAAACACAGCAGGAATTTGGGAGAAAGATAAGAAAAAAGAATCGGAAGACGGAATCATGGAATGGAATCACAAAATAAAAAAATAATATTAAAAGATTGAAAAATCGGAAGAGACAGGAAAATAAATAGACGCATTTAAGTTTAAATATTTTTTCACGCAGCAGCTGAAAATAGCGTAAACATGTCATTGAATAAAACAGAGGAATTATTATAGATAGAAAGTTTCTAGAAAATCTAATTCAGATGCGTAGTTAGTATGAGGAACAATTTTCGTGTCATAAAATATAAATTCATGTCCTTATTCCTAAGAGTGTTTGGATTTCATGCATTTATATGAGACAGAACATTTTAATAACAGGCAATTTCTCTTATTCGATGTCTTTTACAGCAGCATCATAAAATCCCCGATGAAATGTAAAGATAGTTACTAATATCATACTAATTGTAATAGTTCTTCCTCATGCAGTAGATCATTGCAGATTTCCCCTAATGGGAAACCCTGAAAACGAAGATTACTATACTCCTCTGATATAAATAAGGTGTTCATTAGAATTTTCAAAAAGAAATCCCTCCTAAGGGGGTTTACCTTCTTTAGGTAAACACGGTTGTCGCAATCCCGAGGAACACCAGAAAACTGTTTCTCCTTTCCTTTTTCCTCTGCTCTCTTTGTTTTACTTTTTCCTTTTCTGCTCCCTCGTTGCGGTTACTTCTTCGGAGGTGAGGGCTCCCCATCAGATGCTGTTTCCAGTCTCTTGTTTCTAGCATCTAATAGAGAGTTAACTGCCCACGTGTTTGCCGTGCGTGGATACCTGTGTCCCTGGAAATGGGGATCCTGGTAGTTGAGGGGTGTTATTCTCAGCCATCATGTGAACATTAATTGGGTAACTCCCCAACATACTGCTTTGGCCCTTGCTTCAGGTAAACGGGAGGTGCACAATGGTCCCGTGTGTATCAATCGGCTGGTCAGTTAGACTTCGTCACTGGCTCAGTGCTAAGCAAACGGTTACTTTCTGGTCACAGGAATGGCTGCTCGCATATAGTCCCCGGTCAGCACTGGTGCCGCAATCGGCGTCCCCTTATTGGGCTCCATAGTGGGTGGTGCCACCGGTGACCGAACATACGGCCCTTTATTATGGATCATAATAAAAATAGAGCTTCTTTCCCCTCGAGGAAGCAACAAATTGTGACGAAAATTGGTCAGCCAAGTTTTTTATTATCAAGAATCTCGAAGGTTCATTTTCCACAGTATCTCCATTCCTTATAAATAAATCGATCGAGTCAACTATTGGAAACGTCTCTCCATCAAAAAACTGAGCTCAAGAGATTTGCTAATTGAAGCCACTTCCGCTGCACAAGGGAAAAGTATGATATCATGCACCAACATGGGTCCTTTTAATAAGGGAGTCATGTCAGTTCGACGCATCACAATTGGGCGAGAGGGTAAAATTCTACCTGCTAAACATGTAATACTAACGTTCGATATCCCATCTTTTCCATCTTATATAACAGCTGTCTATCTAAATGTCGAGTTAGACCGTATGTGCCGAACCCTCTTCAGTGTTTTGAGTGCTAGAGGTTCGGCCATGGGAAAGACTCATGCCGAGGCACCATCACATGTGCTAAGTGCGGACGTTCTGGCCATGAGGACGATTCTTGCAATGAGGCACCCAATTGCGTCAACTGTAAAGGGGATCATCCCTCGTTCTCCAGATCTTGACTGAAATGGGGAAACGAGAAGGAGATCCAAACAATAAAAGTAACACGTAATATTTCATACGCAGAGGCAAGGCATATAATCCACAGCAGGACACCAACCCCAGGGTTGTCGTACGCCATGGCAGCCACACCGAATCCAAAAAAAAAATCATCAGCAACTCAAACAGAACCTGTATCTTTCATGCTAATCAGAATGGCAAACCAAAACAACCAAAAGGAAAAAGACATTTCACAGACAACTACTTCACTCCCAAAAACACCCATAAAACAGTTCAAAGTCCTATCAAAGTATCAAATGAATCCTCTAATTCACCCCAAAAAATATCCGAAACAATGTTAAATCCACAACTAAACTATCTCTTCAGTTACCACCTTCCGCTCAGCAAAATGTTGTCGAATCCAAACAGTCGTGCTCGTATCATATAAGTGCAGATACTCCAATACCTCGTAACCAAAACAGGAAGAAAGTAGAAAATTCCTAAAAAGTGCGTTGGCCTTTCTAGGAAGGCGAAAGACCCTAACTATATTTTAAAAAATAACCAATATGTCCTCAGGCTCGCGGACAACTCAGATTTAAAACTATATGTGTCCGAGGGCTCAGAAAATGATGTTGTGTTTGAGGAGTTTTAACTCCTCCTTTTTTTCTTTTCACCTTGTGTTTTTGCCTTTTATCAACTTTACTCTACTTTTATCACTTTTGTTTCTATTTTATCACACTATATTCATACTCTGCCATTTTACCCTAGTATATTTCGTTTATGAAAAATAATGTACTGGGTTTTATTCACTAATATCATCAAATTGTCGCATTTTGCAAATTGTCAACCTTGCTTTTACGCTTCATATAAACTTGGTTTTACACATATTTTACATCGCTTTTACTTTTTAATATAGCTCTTACCATTTTACTACTTTGCTTTTGACTATTTTACAACTGTATTTCATGTTTACATATTTTTATCATCGTTTTGATGGATTATGGTTTTACAATGCTGCCATGTTTTTTCGGGTTTTACCTTGTGTTTGGCGTAGCATGTACTTTCTGGACCTTGCGCCATTAAACCCCATGCAACCAACCAACCAACCAACCAAAAAGAAATCCATGTGCTAACGGAGTTGGATACGTTTTTTCTTAAAGACAGAAATGAAGAGATAGAAGAAATAAGGGCAAATTAATTTTTGAAAATGGAGGCATGAATTGGTGGGTTGGTATGTCACTATTTTGCTACACGAGGGTTCAACAGGCCTACAGTTTAATTCCAATTCCAAATGGCTACAATTGCCAACGCAATCATAGGGTTCGAAATCGCAGATCCAAAAGATAAGAATATGGTTGTTTGATTAAAATCGTTGCGGTCATCTTTTGCTTCACGAGGACAAAACTGACTACAGTTTTAACACAGCTTTTGGATTGCTAGGGAGAGACTCTGATGGTAAGAAGAGCATTTATGAGCCAACCTTTTTTCAGACAGCCAATAGAGATGCGACACACTGGTCATTCCCTAAAACCGAGGCATTTGTATTGATTGCAAATTTTCTAAAAATTTCTTCTGCAAAAGTAATTTATCAGATGTATTCATTAGAATAAGTATTCGATTTTTTATAAATTTTTCTCAGACGTGCTGATAATTTACCTCAGAGGAAGAACACATGTCTTCTTAAGGAGGTTTATAATATGTTTCTTCACTCTTAAGTTTGGGAAATTCAATGAAAGAATGTCATTTTCATTGAAGAATAAATTTAGTTTGTTTTCGATCATTTTTGATTGAAGACAAGAATAATTACTCTTGATTTAACTAACATTCAAAGCAACAACATAAGCAACAAGTAATAAAACAAATATCATTTGAAGAGATTTTTCTTTACTTGAACGAGCCTCATATTTGCTTGGAGAGTGGTAGAATCTTGGGATTTTCTAAACAGTTTTGTTACCACATCGCAGTGTCTAAGTAGATGAGTAAATATATATATATATATATATATACATATATGTGTGTGTGTGTGTGTGTGTTAGTTACGATATATGAATATTATAACACGCTTTTCAAACTGCTACTTGCACGTGTACGTTTCTACTGACGTCAGCGTGAAATAAACATAGTTATTATTCAAAGGAAAGATTTAAGGGTTTTATTTGCTTTAATACCATTAGAAATGTAATATAATAAGTGAGGTTACTGATAACATTTTATGTCAAAATTGAAAGTAGCTCCTGAAACTATTTGTGATGAAATATTATCTAAAATAATGTACACCAGCATTAATAGATCGTTTCATTGAAACATTATCTGGCACTTCGGAATTTGTATATTGCTTAATTTCATAGGTTTTGAAACCAAATTTTGACCCCCAAAGCTATCAAAAATCATTAGCTATTGTTTTTCTATTATTACTCCATAATAAAGCAATGATTATTTGTAATGGGGAAAATAAAGTTATTTATTTGAAAGTCTAAAAGGTTTTCGAAGTTTTATGTAAGGTAGAACAGTCTTTGCATCTATATGATACATTTTTAATACCCTAGGTATAGAAGTTTCTGAAGCATTAAGCTGATATCTAAGAAAGTTCTTCGATTCATTTGATTAATTACAACAGGTGTTAAGTTTGAGCTCTCTTTCCGGGAAACTTTTAAAATGAATCGAAGAATTTTCCTAATTCATTCCACCACTGGACTTCTCCTTACAACATATTAAAATATAGACACTTTATTCAAAACAAAAATAATTGGTGGGAGCATCTTTCATTGTATACTAATAAATACCTGAGTAAACATATAAAAATATTCCATCATCTGTAATGTATTACCTGTCAGTTTTGGGTGTACTTTAATTTTTGACAGAAACATTAAAAGGAAAAGATATTTTGTATATCAGTTGTACTTATAATTATAATTTCTAGTTTTGAAAAAGAGGAATCATACTATCTGACTAAATCAGTAATTCTTAACCAGTGGTCAGTGGACCACAGGTGGTCCAGTAGAACTCAAGTAGTGATCCGCAAAGTCAGCAGTCATAAAAAAAATTTGCTGTCATCATTTCAAAAACGACCATAAATTCAACAATTTTATAAAATTGGGAAAATTTTTTTTTTCGCATAGCTTTGAGTAATATTAAGCCAAGGATTATACAGCCATTAAAACAAATGTAAACTCAAAAACCTTGTTAATTTTTAAGATTTAATATGCTTTTATGCTTGCTATTAAGTTTACTTTTACGTAAAAAATTTGTTATTCAGTTTATTTGTAATTTTTATCAAATTTGTTTATCTCATATATTTAGTTTATTGAAAAAATAAAATCTTTTTTTCCTCTAAAATGGTTGGTTAGGAGATGGTCCCCGGTGATTTTTTTCTTTTTCCCGAAAATTTTTTCCTGATCAACAGAAGGCTAAGAACCACTGGCCTAAATATACACACTCAAGTTAAACATTTTATTACAAAAAAAAATTCATGTGTGTCAATAAAACATTAACTAGTTATTTTTGAGACATTATAGAGGAAAACATTTCTATTGTTGAATATATATATATATATATTATGAATAACGTCACAATTAAGTAGCATATCAATTTTCTGAAGTTTTATCACATCAAATACAGATGTTGAAGTTTAACACAGTGCATTTCAATTAACTATCCTTCTTTTATACCTCACCGTGTTGAATAGGGGTGATGTAGATGTGTGCATTTGTCTGTGTATGTATGTGTGTGTGAGAGAGAGTGAGAGAGAGAGTATTTGGCATTTCTCTTTAGTTAATCTCTTACTGTCTCCCCCCACCTCTCTCTCTCTCTCTCTCTCTCTCTCTCTCTCAGACACCCTTAGACGGAGAGAGAAGTTAACTATCTTAATAAAACGCTGCAGTAATGAATGATAGCCAAAAGCAGTTCGTGCTCCATGATCTCTGTCATCGTAATTATGAATGTTTTAATTTATTTGACAGGCTAAAAGATTACGAATGTTGGATAATGAACGGTTGTGGTTATTTGTAACGAGCGACTTACCAGTAGAAGATGATCTGACAACCGCAGCAAATAATTTGCCACCCGAAGCCAATGCAGCTATAGTGTACCCTAAAAACATGCTAGATGAAACTGAGTTTAAATTAGTAAGTTTAAATCTTCTGTAAAAATATACATCTAAGTATTAGAATATATGTAAAAAAGTTTAAAATTACGCAATCCCTTTACCATACTTTCATTAAAAATATAAATAAATATTTGTTTCTTTGGACTAATGCTACAGTTCAAACTTCATGCTCTTATTTCTTATCTTGCCTCTCAATTGAAAAGGTGCAGTTCTGTTTCACTTATGATATGTATACAGAATGTAACTCAATATTTTGGAACCGTGTGAAAAAAAAGTAGTGAATTCCTTCTTGAACATTTTAGATATATAAACGAGTTCATAGGTCCGATGTTTTTGAGTAAAGTTATCTTCTATTTTGAGAGAAATAACTGTAATATTCATTAAAGGTCACATAGGGAAATTGGGACTGAAATTAGATGGTTTCGATCCAGGGTGAAAAAATCAAAATAATCATCTCGAAAATTGTTTCGATGGAAAACGTTTTTGTGTATAGGAATCTAAAAACCATCAAGACACTAAAACCAATCGTGGAAAGTTATCTATTACGTTTATGTTAGTAATAATCAGCCATAAAAAAATCTAGGAACGGCGTTTCAATTGATTGATTTTCAATCAAATACCGCTTAAAACTATACTTTATAGTTTCATACGATGATGCTAATTTCGTTTGCTCTATTTTTTTTGTATTCATTCAGCTATTTGATCCCCCATCAGTTTTAGTTTTAAAATTACCAGAACTTCTTAACATTTTTATATAAGTTTCAAGAGACTCAAACCCTTTATCATGTTAATAATATTTATGATAGTAAGCAAAATATCTTGGAAACCATTTATGGCAGTAATCATTTACACCATTATTCAGTGACGATACGACTATTTCTTTCTTAAGACGAATTCAATAAAGGCATTGGGGACAACAAAGATATCCCTAGAACATATCAGACATTTTTCAAAGAACTAAAGTTAGAAATTTTTATTGAAAAGTTTCATCTGTAGCATATAATTTACCATTTCTACCTTTGTCTCTGAACATCAAAGAGCATCATAAATTAAAAGACGAAATTTTTCAACCCTCTTATATGCATATATTTGGCTATATTTGAATGAATGATTACATTTCTAAACATTTTACCGTTTTTAATTCTAAAAATCTCCAGATGTGTGTAAACAGATATTTTCCTCTTCGATCCTTCAAATTTCTAGCATATTGACTACTAGTTTACCGAATAAAAGACATAAGATAAAGGCTCATATTTTCTTCAGATCAGATTAGGAGTCTCAATAAGCAAACAATACTCTTATTTGTATAGCTTCCCTTCGGCACGCTAATTTCATTTGTTTGAAATGTTCTCTATTGTATAGTTGTGAGCTTGAAGAACGTCCTAGAATAAAATGTTCTTTTACAAATCTCCTGCTCTGAATAATACTTTATTTATTTACAATTCTCTGAACTTAAATACTATGGTATTTTTCAATACGTTTTTGTAGTGCTTACGTTACGTGCCAGGATGATAATAGAAAACTGTCTTACGAACTCCATAACAGCAGCAGAAGATAACAAATAACATAAAGATCCAAATGCCTTTGTATAAAGGATCTGATTATCAATGGAATATATTCACAATGAAAACAGATATTTTATAAGTCACTTAAATAAGTGTAGTCGAGCAGCTATAGCTTTACTTTAAAAAGGGCCTCACTGCAATCTGTTTCTCTCTTCCCAATTTATTCAGAACGATAAATTGGGAAAATGATAATAAATTTTTTATCGCCAAAATCTAATTTTCATAATCATAACGGGATTTCCAAAATAACTCTAAAACAGACGCTTTTATAATACCGTAACTGGTACACACCAATCCTACAGATTCGTTCATCTGCAATCTGTAACCCGACTCAGCAATTTTGATCTCTCCACCTTATTGTGATTGACCTGACGATTTATTTTTTCAGTACGATTTATCCATTGAAGTATTTGTCTGACTAACATTTCTGAAATTTATAATCTCCATGTGTAGTTTATATATTCATTAAAAAATTCTAAAATTCACTCTACAGTAGCCACTTTTATAATGCAATAATTGGTATGGATCAATAGAGCAGCGTCTTTTTCGCAAAATGTATATCACTTGATGTTTCATTTTAAATTACATTTACATGTTTTTTCATCATTTATTATTTCTAAATTACATTAATACAGATTTTTCTCTTGGTTTGTATATAAATAGTACTTATAAATCGGAAATAAACTTTCAAATTACATATTTATTTCAATTCAGCTGCTTAGCTCTTCTTGATGTATTTATTTTAAGCTGTAATTCATGTATAGCATATCATGAAGTACACAAAACTTCACCGAAGGAATATTTAATGCAACTATTCAATGCATATATATATACCATTTCAGGAACCATCTGGCTGTCAACTGAATGTGATACTGAAGGCTTATGTGAAAAGCATAAAATATTTAATAGAAAATAATATGTATAAAAGAAATTCTTCCGAGGAGATATCTATGACAAAAACTAAAGTACGGCAACAAATGCTGGTAAGTCTTCTCCAAGCAAAAATTTTTCAGTATCAGATAATAACACCAATGATATATAATTCCAGTAACAGAAAAAATTTCTGACCAATGCAACGGAAACAGATCTATCTACAGTCATAAATAAATATATATACATTTTTACTGGTTTAAAAATAGCTTATTTCTGGAAATGGATATTAGTAATTTAGTGAGTAATTTAACTATTAACTTTTAATAAGTAATAACATTTGAACTTTTTAATTAGTAGTAATATTAAAAATTTCAGGGGGTCAACGGAGCTTAGCGGTAGCTTGTCAGCTCTCGGTGATAGGGGTGCTTGGACGCATCCCGACAAGTGCCGTTAAATACCTCCGTGTCTAGGTCGGATATGGACACGTTAAATCCGTAGACCGAAAAGGCCCACTATGAGGTCAGAGAGGATGGGAGAGGGTACGATCCCCCCCCCAGATGGCAGCCCTGGCGGTGCTCGGTCAAAACTGATTGCACCTGGCTAAATCGGACTCCGACCCTTTTGGTGTCATTATAAACCGGAACCTTGCCCAACGGCCCGCTAGGCTATATTCACCTGTCTGGAATAAATTGGCACCCCTGCCACCTGGCCAGGGTGCATTAGAAACAACAACAACAACAACAGCATTAGGATTTTATTGATTAATTACTTTCCCTACGTTGATGAATATCTATCCTTTATATGACATATTTCTCCAATATATTATATACTGCGAAAGCAAATTATAAAAAATACTGACTACAATAAACAGTAAACATGCATTTTTCACATTTCGCACCGGTTTAAAGCACTTGAACCTAACATAGCTGTGGAATGTAAGATAGGAGTAAACAGATTTCTGTAGCAACTTCTACTTCTGTCAAATATATCTTCACTAAGGTGAATGAAAGATAACGCAAACGAATTGAATTCATGGTCTCTGCGGATAAAAACTAGAGATGCATATCTAGTCAATTGCTATGCGTTCCCTCTCCTCCCACTGAAGCTGTGTGTTTGGTATTTTTTATTAACTGTGCTGAATAATCAAAAATACCCTGTGAATCGTGATCCCAACTAATATTATTGCAGTAAAGGATCACGCAATTAGGATCACTTCTTCTAAAATCTCGCTTAACAATATCACCTTGAAAATGCTGATTTTTTTTTTCCATATGGGAGTATGGTATTTTACTTCGAGTGAAAGGTGGTAAACTGGATTATAGATTTGTTTAGCTGGAAACAAATTCAAGTGTGACACATCTATACCAGTGAAGCCAATTCTTTTTTAATGGCACTCCTGCAAAGAACATGAAGAGAAATTGGCAAACATGGACCTCTCAACTCTAATCTTTAAACGATTATGTGGCTGAGGGTTTAAAGACCTGAGCACGGAGAAATAAGTGGGAGGAGGATTCGCGAATTGCGCTAGCATGTAAGTACAGAAAATCACTAAGTCGTCAGTAGAAGGAATTTATGATTAAGTACTCCACCCATCTGATGTAATTTCATTACAGATTACAAATTGATATTATAACAATCTATATGATTCAAATCACGGATTTATGACAGTCTTTCAGAGTTACTCAGTTTCAATCCTCATAAAACCAGGCAGCAAAAAAGTCACATTAACGTCAGTCCACAACCGATTTAATCCATTAAACTACAGAAAAACACATATTTTGAAAATTCAGGGCTTCGACAAAGCATGCTAACAGAAGACAGATCATCACATATTTACGTGGCAAAGAGATTCCAGCAAAAGGTACTGTGACAGCACATATTTTCTTTACATACTCGCTTATGAAACTAATGGGTTCTCAGGGTCGGTCTGCTACTGGTGACTTCACTGGTCATAATTACCATGCCATAAATTTTAGAGAAAATCCCCTCAGTAGGAAAATGTTTTAACTTCATACTAAGATTTAAAGATAAGAGTTAACAATTCTTGATAGATTTTTTTAGATGTTATGAAAATTATTATAGCTGTCTCAGACCATAGAAACACTCACACACTCGCACTGAGGAAGGTGCGTTTGTGACAGAAGAAGCGCTCTCATAATTACGACAAATCTGGCCCAAATTTCCATTTGAACTGAAATCGGCATCACGGATGGTTTAAGAACTAATTATTTTATTATTTGCAAGATTATATTTATAAAGGGGTATGCAATGAAATATTTTATGTCATTTAAAAGGATTTCTAAAACCCCGCGTAACACTGTTAAAGTAGGTATATCTTAACGTTCACTTATGTAAAAAGTAGATACGTGTAATATTTCTTCAGAGTTCACGTACACGCTCCCCAAAACTACAAAACTGAAATAATTAGACACAACCTGAGACGTACAAAAAAAGACAAACTGAAACCACAAGTTTCTGTACGCAAGAGAAAAAAAGTTTTCCAATGGTCATTAAAACCCCAATCATTCTTGGAGAATCTTACGCAAATTCTTAAAATTCACAGTAAGAATTCAAATTTGTATCGCATTTCGAACTATTAATTATGGTTCTATATCAGGCGGGAGAGCATTATATGTGGTTCCTGTGGACAATTCACAAATGCTTTAAGGTTAATGTGCACTGTCCGTAGAGACAATCACACCTAATGCTCCCGTCTTCGATGAAGAACTGTATTCATTAGCTCTTAAGAAGTAGCTCTCAATAAATTTCTATTGCTGTTGTCGTTGTTGTTGTTTCTAATGCACCCTGGCCGGAATTTATTCCAGAACTAATGAATACAGTTCTTCATCGAAGACGGGAGCATTAGGTGTGATTGTCTCTACGGACAGTGCACATTAACTTTAAGGCATTTGTGAATTGTCCAGTATGAATTTTTTTACTAGATTCTACAAAACTGGAGTTTTGTGGTTTTGCTCCACAAATTTCGTGTAAGTAATACCACACAACGTTGGTCTTATACCCTATCCCTAAATTTATTTATTTTTATTTTAGCCCCATCTTCGGGGAAACAGTTACTCTATGTAATTTAGAATTATATATTTATCAGGAATATATGGATGAAGAACTATCTTGTGGAGGGAAATTAGAGTTCCTTATTAAAACAACTGCCTATATACCAGTCAAAGACACAGCAGATTCTATAAATGATTACGAAACAGTAGGAAATTGGCGACTTTACAGAGGTCTGACAATGAATGGAGATTTGTATCCTCTAACGACGGGGAATTTTCGAGGAAAGAAATTAAAGATAGGCATAGTTAATGTAAGTATACACTAGTTTACAATTATACATTCATGTTATGTAACAAGTTGAACTTTAATAAATGATATTGTCTAACCAAACAGAAGACATCGTTTTATTTTAAATATGCCAATTCTTATGAACTAATCACTGGTTACTTCTGAAGTTATTTAAATGTTTATTTCTTTGCTCCCAATAAATTCGTCCGTTTCAAATGGTGCTCCGTTTAGTTCATAATAAACTACAATGTCTGATGACATTTTACATTATCGAGGAAATGAAGTTTCTATGCAATCAGATGACTAAACAGTTGCATACAAAAAAGGTGTGGTCAGCGCTAAATTTACTTGAATGTGGGAAGAAACTTTTTTTTTTTTGGTTTTATTAACACGATGCCAAAAGCACGAGGAAAATTATATAAAAAAAACTTTTTGTAAACATATTTGGTCCAATGATTTTCAGGCTTTTTTTTTACCTCCTCCATGGCGTAAGATTTGCCCAACTCTGCAAAATAAGCTTTGGTTTCGCTAATCGCTTCGGTATTTGATGCGCGTTTCTGCCCTGTAAGTACTTTTTTCATATTTGGGGATAGGTCCGAGGGGACCAAATCAGGAGAATACGGAGGATGAGGAACAGTTTCATAGAGTAATTCTAACAGTTTTGCCACCCCTACTATAGATGAAGTAACCGGAGAATCGTCATGGTGGAGAAGAACATTTCTCTATTTAAAGGATCCAGTGAATATACATGCCGCTCTCCGGTGATTGTTTTATCCTTTTTCAAGTAGTCAATAAAGATTATACCATTGGCATTCTTAAAAATAGTGGTCATAACCTTTCTTGCTGATAGAACCGTTTTCGCTTTCTTTGGTGCATGTTCATTTTCATCAACCTACTCTTTAGACTGTTTTTTTTTTCTTTTCTGGCTGGTATTGATGTATCCATATTTCATCAACCGTTTCGAAACGACACAAAAATGTATTTGGATTTCTTTGTCAGCTCCAAATTGGGCTTCGAAGTTCACTAGTTCACGTTTTTTTTCGATTGTTAGCAAACGTGACACCAACCTTACCAACAGCACTATTATAGCCAAATAGGTATGCAAAATATTTCGGTTGTGCTCAAATGAGATGTCAAGAACTTCAGAAATCTCCTGAACTTTTAATCTTATATCCTTCATCGTCATAACATGATTTTTTTAAAATAATTATATTAACCTCAGTAGGATGATCAGAACGTTCATCGGGTCTCAGTCGCAACAAAAGCGAAGGTGCAAACTCACCGTAATATGTACCAAGCCTGGAATTAGTGTCTCCTGGCGTTTTGTCTCTTAAAAAGGAATGTTTTATCAACACGCGGAACTCGTTTTTTCTCCATTGTATGAGCTGCATCAGTAGATGACCGAATAAATGACTGTTAATCACAGACTGAGTTGAATATGTTTACAATTTGGTATGTGTGTCCTAGAAGCATGGTAAATGTGAGAGAACGCCAACGATTTTAGCACAGTGGTGCCATCTCTCGAATTTTGAGTGAACTTATAAAACAAGCCTCGTTTATGTACATTTATTGCTTTGTTACTAAAATATTTATGTGTTACAATAACTATAATAAATAGAAAAGTAACTGAAGCAATTAATGTTGGAGATCTAATCTTTATAGGGTCCACCCGGAGCACTGATCGTTAAAACTGACAAAGGAGATGTTTATCGAGGTCTTGTAGTCGATTTCATCCGAGCAGTCTCAAAAGAAATGAATTTCACGTAAGTAATTTTCTTCACATCCTTAAGACGTTTCAGATCAGGGCCGCTTTTACACCTAAGCAAAATAGACACGTGTCGAGGCCCCACTAAAAAGAGAGAACCTGACAGAAATTTTTGTCATTACTGCATGAAATTAATAATTATTTGGCAATTTCTGTACTGAAACAGGTAAATAATTGTTTACTCAGTACTCTTTCAGATCAAACGCTCAACACACTGGCAATACTGTACATATAATAGTTTATTCTAAAAACTCTGTGTTACTAGAATATTATCAATAAGTTTGCAGACGTCAAAATTAGAAAACAAAAATTTTGAATTTCTTAAAATAATTTAATATGGATTTTTTATTATCATTTTATATTTTTTTGTAATTTCAAACTAATTATATGTATTAGCACACCTTAAAAATTTGAGATTTTTTGTAACAAAATACCACCCTTATTCTTGCTTATGTAAAGAAGAGCCTCGACTTTCATTTGTAAGCCTAGGCCCGAAAAGCTCTGGACGCAATCCTGTTTAAGATATATATATATATAACGTCATCGACAGTCATGTATGTTCCCATGAAACACATAGGTGTATCATCTTCTGAAATTTCGGGTGGTAAAAGTAGACTTGTTTGTTTCTCTACCTTCCATTTTTCATGAACGCTACATCTTTGACTGATAATAACGGTTGAAGAGATAGCTTAATGTACATATATTGAATTAGGCATAAAATAATAAAAGATATAACATACATCAAACTTTGTCAATTCCGTTGCTTCCTTTTTGGAGCCCCTCGATTATACTTAGCTCATCCAGAAAGTAAGTACCATTTGGGTATTAAAAAAGATTAGCAATTTGTTTTCATTTCTATTTTATTGCATAAAAATCTACACACCTTAAACTACTTTTCGACATATTCACCATGCGAATTAAGGCATGTGTCATATCTTGGCACTAATTTTAACATACCCGCTTCTTAGAATTCGTCCGCCTGCGACCTGAACCATTTCTGGACGTTTACCTTGATCTCATTATCACTTGCAAAGAGCTGGCCGGCAAGAAATTTCTTGAGATGAGAAAACAAAGGGAAGTCGGATGGAGCAAGGTCCGGACTATAAGGAGGATGACAGAATTGTTCCCAGCGTAATGAATCAACCAGCTTCGTCGTTACGCGTGCGGTATGCAGTAGCGCGTTATCATGCACGAACACAATACCTGAAGTCAGTAGTCCAAGCCATTTGTTCTGTATCGCGCGCCGTAACATCTTCAATGTCTCACAGTAAGCTGTTTTGCCTTGTTCCATCCTGTCCACTAACAAAATTCCTTGCCAGTCCCAAAAGACGGTGCACATGAGTTTTCTTGGTAAGACGATAAATTTCACAAGGTCGAACATTTCTCGCATTCAAAAACTTTATAACGGCTCTAATTCCACAGCTGGTGGGCCGATCGATTGTTTTAAACATAATTACCAAGAAACAATGGCTTCAAACGTTAACGTAATCAGACAAAATGGCTAAGCTAATTCGTTCTCGAGTTAAAGTATGTAATTACGCATGCGCGACCTTCGTGCTGTCAGATGCGCGAGAGATATGCGCAAACGGTACTTACTTTCTGGATGAGCTAAGTATTTTGCCATAAGAGAGATATTAAAACTAGGACCTACAATTTAAAGCTCATTCCAAATGCGTGCAGAATCCAGCACCAACAGTGGGAGTCGAAAACATATACTGTGGTACCGAAGGTCAGCACATACATTGGTGTAAGAAATTAAGAGAATTTGCAGACTTTGTCGATTATCTCTAGAACTACTGTACCGATTTTAATGAAATTTGATATGTACATACATTGATACAATACAAAACAAATAACCATTCAATAGTTGTAATACACACGCATGATCGTGCGTAACACTCGTTGGAGTCGGAAGGTATGAAACATCGGTTGCAGAATAAACAAAAAAATGGGTTAATAGATGGGTTAATAGGGTGTATGGTCCCCTCTTACAGATATACAGGTATCGCAGCGTGATTTCATACTTGAAATAAGTCAGTTTATCATTTCCTGTGGCAATTGGTCCCACTCGTTCAGCAACGCTGTTTTCATTCCCTGGATGGTTCTCGGAGGGGGGTTGTGAGTTGCAATTGCCCTCCCCAGAGCGTCCCAGACATGCTCTATAGGGTGAAGGTCTGGAGATCTGGCTGGCCAATCCATCCGGCGAATATCCTCACTCTCTAGAAATTCGTCGACCAGAAGAGCTCTATGTGGCCTCGCGTTATCGTCCATTAAAATTAACTCAGGTCCAACTGCACATCTGAAAAGGTGAACATAGGGCTCCAAGACCGCATCCCTATACCTCACACCAGTCACAGTACCTCTTTCAAAGACATGGAGAGGTGTGCAGCCATCCAACATGATGCCTGCCCAGACCATTAAACCTCCTCCGCCATAATTGTCGATTTCGCGGACATTGGAGGGCAGGTAGTGGGTCCCTGGTTCTCTCCATATGAACGTACGGCGAGAATCGGTGTTTAGGCTGAACCGGGACTCACCAGTAAAGAGGTCGCCCATTGATCCATACTCCAATCTATGCTCTCTGCACCATGCTAAACGGATTCTCCTGTTCGTAGAAGTGAGCAAACAGCAGGTCCTCTTGCAAACAACCCTCTCTCATGAAGTCTTTTGGAAACAGTCACCCTTGATACACAGGTTCCTGTGGCTACATACAAGTCACGAGAGAGCTGAGAAGCTGTAGCACTCCTGCTACGCCTCGCTATAATCGACAAATGGCGATCTTCTCTGGCCATCGTGGCTCTTGGACGACCTTGCCCAGGCTTTCTCTCGGTGGATCCGGTATCCTGGAACTGTTTCCATAAGTTACACACGACGCTGGGCGTTAAATTGAACTCTCTACAAATTTGGACTTGAGATTGGCCTACTTCTAGTCTCCCCACAATTCGCCACCTCATTCCATCATCTAAACGTTGGTGGTTACTCATTTTTACTGTTACAATTTGAAATTAACCGATTGCTGCAAAATAACATCAAGAAATTCGCCGAGGTGTGCTAGCGAACGAAATGCGTCTTAACTTACTCACGCTTATAAAGCCTGTTTCTCTACTGGCTCCGTCTACACACACGTGTACGCTTACGTATTTGACGTACAAGATTTGCATTTTTGTCTAGAAGCAGTGGTTTTACATTCAGTTCAGTTCTTTTCATGAAATTCGATAAAATATGCAAATTCTCTTAATTTATTTCACCCGTGTACTTCATAGCACTAATATAAAAGTATAAAATATACTATCATATTAAAGTCATAAAATGCATTCGTCCTGTAGCCCATAAACATAAAATGAAAGTAAATGTTATTATTGGTTTGTTTTTAATGTAATGCGTATGTAAAGGTGTGAATATTCTTTAACAGAAATGTAGGCATTAACGGATGACGAGGGTTTCCGCAGTTGTAATTTTCATGTTTTTCAGGAAATAACCAAAGTTACTTAGGGTTCCCGAAATCCTAATAAATCAGCCTAAGTCAAAATTTTTTTTTGTCAACCAGAAAATCAATATTAGGGATTAAAATGGACGAAAGAAAGAAACTGTCTGTTTTATACTTAATTTCTCAATAAAAATGTATTTGCACGGTATAACATTCAAGAAGCGCAGTAGTTTAAGTTCTACAGAACTACATAGAAAATATTTTTTAAGTAAAATGCTCTTAATTTTTTTAAAACAGCTAATTCTCCATTTTCGCAAAAATATTCAGGTTTGCGAATTCAAACTTCAACCCGAAATAACTTAATTTAATACTTTTAAAAATATACGTATAGACAATGTATGTATAACTATAAATATTATATTGGACAGATAATGCACTCAATATAAGACTCCAAAAAGATTATTCATGAGAAGTAAATGAAATGGAGGATTTCGCTACGCTGAGGTCATATTTAACCTGTATGAGGTTTAAGGAGACCAGGACATATAGTTTCGTGTTGAATGCGAACAGTTACATACATCTCTGCTGAACGCGAAACTCGAAACCGTAGACTCGAAGCCAAAAGTAGTGTTTTAGACGTCTGATTCGTCCAGCATGTTATAAAAGAAAAAGTATGGTACTATAATACAGCATTTGTTGAATATTATTTACGATATAAAACATGTTTTTATAACTTAAATTTTAATTGTTAAATTATAAAAGCATAAATGTAACTCTAATTATGCACTAATTACATATTTGAGAGTCTCTAGTGTTTAAGGCATAGTAAATGTTTTCATAAAATACATATTCATATTATGAACTGACAATAAACAGATCTGAAAACAATTATTACATGTTCTGCTTACATTAGAGATCGAAGAATAACATCGGAAGTGTAAGATCCTACTTTGCATTACATTTCAGTGGAACAGTAATATGTAATTTCCATCAACTCCTCCAGTTTTTTGAAATGATTGTTTCTTTCTACAATATTATTTAGTTCGAAAATAGTGTGCTCTAGGAAAAAACCCTTTCTAACGGTTTTTTTGTTTTGTTTTTGGTTTGCTGCACGAAGGTTGTGTTGTTGTTGGGTTTTTTAAATAATTATAATTAACTAAACGAGGTTTAAAGTGATTAGATCCTATACTTCAATATTGACACCGAACAGTTAGATACATGCCTGGCTATGATACCGATGCTGCTCTAAAGGATGAAGATGCTCTAAAGTAGCATCTTCATCCAAAGGAGAAGTATCTCTCTTACACGTCATAAGAAGATGAGGGAAATTAATCATGTAACCGGCCAAATAAAAAATATATGGAATACGTTTTATATTAGAATAAGTAGAAAATATTTTACGTATAAAAAATAAAATATATCCCTTTGCCATTTCTTCAATAAATTTTTTGATAATTTGGCATGAAACTTTAAACTTAATATTTCTTTGAAGATATTAATATTTTCTCCCAGTAGAATATTTGCTATTTTTAAATGCAGGTATGAATTCATTGCTCCAGCAGACAACCAATTCGGAAAACGATTATCCAATGGGGAATGGACCGGCATGATTGGCCAAATAATGCGTGGAGTAAGTACACATGTCTGAATTTCTTATTTATAGATTATAACCCCTAGAAAATTCTTCAACAAAAAATCTAGCGTTATAGTTTCCCTGTTACAATTTTGATCCAATGGCAGCATTGACACAGTCGTCAATAGGAAATTAAATTTTTCACTTCAGTGTTTACACGTCAGGAGGTTTTGAAATTAACATTTAGGTCCAAATAGGGTATTTTCAAAATTACATAATGTAGCACTTTATTCTCAAGATAAAAAAGAAAACGAATAGCTCTCCATAGGCATTAAGGCTGTTATTTACAAACCCTATCGGATTTGCTTACCTCAGTGTTAACGTGTGCAGAAAATTTGTCCAAGGGTTGCCTACTTGGATTGAAAGATTTTTTTAATTGTACACCGTAATAGAGAAAGAAATTTTACACTTTGAGGAATCTTTCATTTTTAAAAAAATGCAAAGGTGCAAAAAAGTTCAGGCTATCTTAAAATACCATTTTCATTTGATTACCAGCATTTATATAGCTGTAAATAGTAGACACATTTTCTACATAGGTTAACATTTAGGTGAGTGAATCCAATAAGGCTAGTACACCGCATCCTCAATAGTAGTATGAAAAGGCAGAGTTAATTTTCTGCAAAATGTATCGTTTACATACTATTTGGATCAAAGTCTATGAGACTCAACCCAGAAAAAGCACGGGACAGAAGGAAAATTATAATAATGAAGAGAATTTTTCAATAACGTTTTTTCTGTGAATATTCATACAAAAAAAGAACTGAAGAGGTGTACTTGAAGCACGCAATTTTCACAAGAAAATGGTTAGTAAGTGGTTCAATAGTGCCATCTTTAATATAATGTTTATATCTATAGTGACACAGATAGCAAATGAATAACATACACCTAAAGGAATGTTATTTTGATAGCAGCACAACTCAAGAAATATATTCTTATTAACTAAAATTTCGATTATTCTCCAGAGGGTCAACTCCCCAAAAACTCTTATCATACTGGCCCTAACCAGTCTAACATCTCATAAGTGGCAGATAAGACTCATTAATGTAACGCCAAAAGTCAAAAGCACCGCGTTTCGTGCCATTCCGGTTAACCTATGAATGCTTTACATCTTGACGTGTACCCTGCACTTTTGAATTTTAAGTTCCTTGTTTAAAAATATTGGAGAGCCTGTGGTCTAATGGCCTAGTAGCCAAATACGAGGCATTTGTAAAATAAATAAATAAAAATTCAACGCCAAAAGCTTTTAATCTAATATAAGTCATTATTTAAGTCGCCCTTAAGCTTTTTATGTAGGTTCGTAATGAAAATTAAATTTCATTTAAATATCATGCACAAATGATTCCTCTGGAAATTCCAAAAGATTGTTTGAGTGCAAAATTCTATCAATTATATGTATTCCATTTAAATATGTTTTAATTTCTTGAGCAAAGTCATATTTTTTGTGTTTCTTTCTTTTTACTATAAAGGAGGTAGAAATGGCTGCCCAACTTTTCTTCCTTACTCCTGACAGACTGGATGCTGTTAACTTCAGTATTGCTGTCGATGAACTGGCATACGCATTACTGACCAGACGACCTGAGCAGGAACACAGATATTTGTTTCTAGCACCATTTACAAACGATGTAAGCTCAGCAATAAGTAATTTTTCCTTTCACCTGATCATAACCTTCCTTCCTTTTCTAGGTATGTTTGAACAAAACTCATCATCATCTATAGATATAAAACAGTTCCGTCACTGACTCACTGACTGACTGACATACAACGCACAGACCAAACCGCTGGACCTAAAGGGCTGAAATTTTGCATGCCGATTCTTTTTATGGTGTAGGGGTGCACTAAGAAAGATTTTTGAAAAATTCTTCTTAGAATTTTTTAAATTAAATTTTTAAGCTGTTTTTGTAATTTTTTTTAAGTTAGCATTTAAAATAATAATCTGAGGGTTATAAAATTTATATCACGTGGAAGATCATAAAAATTCCTTTAAAATGAAATCTTTTTCGAATCTTTACCTTCATTTTCTGATTTTTGGTAAATTTTTAAATATTAATTTTTAGAATTTAATTTACTAAATGCTGATCACGTGATTTCTTTTACTGTTACTTTAAATAAATTTTTCGTCACGTGCATAACAACTAAATAGACAAAAAAGATTTTTATTTTCTTGCGAACGCAGCAGACGATAAGGCATTATCCAAAAAATATTAAAATACAGTAAAAGATATGATCCTCAAACTGTACCATATTAACTGTACTGTATTCTAAAGTATGTTCTATCAGCTTTAATTTGAATATTTCCTTCTACATTATTTTGTCTATAAAAATATCCGTTACGATTTTTTTTATAATTATATTTTTTTGTTTTTTTTACATCAATTGCATACATTGATCGTTGTATTTATTATAAATACAGTGATTTCCGCTTATAAGAATCCCGTTTGTTTTTACTGTTTTGATTCTTATAAGCGGTTGATTCTTATAGCCGAAATTTAGGTTTTTGGACAGGCAAACACACCTATATATACATATATTACATAATTTACCATAAAATACTCTTTAATTTACGTTATTATCTTTTATTAAAATTATTTTTTATAATTTTAAAAATACAACTTAATTTCTAGACCTATAAGTAGATACACATGATTATAGTAATATAGAAGAAAAAAATCCAATATTTGTTACAACATACCTTCTTAACAGTTTTAATATTTCAACTACAGGAAGGGAGCAAGAAAAAGTTATCTATGGTAGGTTGACGTAATGAAGTTTTCAGGAGGCTGTTTATACCTCTTTCAATACTAATAGTCTCGGACGAAAATTCACCTTCTAGCTTACGTTTCATGGGTTGATAACGTGCTGAATCTACTAATGTCACGTTTGCCTAAGTGATAGTGGACACTTCGCCGAAGATTTATGTGTTTCAGGGTCCAGAAAGCCGCAACCAGGATGTGGGAGGTGGGAAAAAAGAGTCCCTATTTTTGTTTGTCAGTAGAGAAAAGTGAAATCGTACCCGGACGAGTAAAGATGCCCATGGGTTAAGCTAATAGGACAGTGTGCTAAAGCGAATAAGGGGAAACTATTATGTTATGTCTAACAAAGAAAGGGATGAATTTTACGACTATATTCCATCCCATCTTATCAATCTTTCCTTAAGAAAAAAAGAAAGAACTTCGTGCCCTTTGAGGGTTTAAGTAGCTTTTTTGGAAAAACGAAAGGGAAGCGAAGATTGTAAACTGATTCTTAAAACTGGTGGTTTGATTCTTTAAAGCGAAAATATTAACATGGAAATAATGCATTTGTTTTTGTTTTCGCGATATTGATTCTTATAAACGGTTGATTCCTATAACCACTGATCACTATAAGCGGTGGTTACTGTATATATATATATATATATATATATATATATATATATATATATATATATATATATATATATATATTTATTTATTTATTTATTTGGCATTAATTGCATACATTGACCGTTGTATTTAATTTGAATGTACTCCGTAGCGAAGTACGGGTTTTCAGCTAGTTAATTCATAAAGATTTCTCTAATAATGTTGTTTGTTACCCAACACTGAAGAAAAGTTATTTATAGTTGAGCAGAAATGAGCGAAATAAATATAACTAAACGTTTACTATTACTCTTAAAATCTATAATTTTTGGAAAGCTAAATGGAAAGTTCATTGCCGTACCAAAATTGGAAAATTCTGTACTGTCAAGTTAAAAATGAATCGGTGTACACAAACAAACACATTTTTATCAATAATTTTAGCTGCATATGTAGGTTGCTTAGAACAAAGGGAAACATTATTAATTCTCTCAAATTATTTTTTGAACTTAAAATTTGGAACTACATATCAATTGCCAACCTGAACATCAGTATATAAACGATAGCAAACAACTTCCTGAACCTTATTTTGAAGACAATCTAATCAACAAAGAAGTGGCTTACCGCTATATAGCACCCCGGCAAGAAAAGTGACATAACTCAAAAATGCAGCAAAATCAACTTGAAGAGTACTATACAGCTTGAACTAGCATTACAATATAACTGATACAACTACCCTCAGGTGAACAAATTGCGAGATGTGTCGCTTTTCGTGCACGACAGGGCACTTCATACATATTTTTCAATGACATAACTTCAAAATTGCCATTTTTTGACTTGTGTCATTCTTCTTACCGGAGTGCGATATGTCTTATACGTCATTTACATACGGTCCAATAAAACCCCAGCAACGCTCTGGCACATCGCTCCAAAAACTACTTTCGCCGTGTAAGAAGGAGGTCCAGGCTTGCGATCCAGGCATGCTGTTCGAGAGCTCAATCCGAGCAAAACCGTGGGGAAAACCGCACGCGTGAGATAAATCCGCGATGGAACGCCTTTTGTAACCTCCCGTGTGAACTGAAATAAAAGTTATGCTTGTTATGAGAAACAATTGATATTCAACAGTAATCTGTTTTGTCTGAAATAGGGCTTTACAATGATGTGGAGTTATTTAATACTGGGATGATCATTCGAAGGTTTGATGTTGTACAGAGTCACTTCGGTGTTATATATACTTTACCTACTCTAATTATGTTTTTATAATCCTGCTTAGAGCTTTTTATACGATATAATAATTTTTCTAGTGATTCAATCATTTGTATGGTGTCCAACAATAAAAAATCTTTTTATGGACATAGTAAACTCCAGCCAGACTATCGTAGTATATAAAATGATCACGCTCAGTTTTCTTAACATGCTTATTTAGAAGTAAGATAAATTTCAGGAGGGAATACATGCTATCATATATTTGTCTAAATCTTCATAGAGATTGTCAACTTCTCCCAATGGAGGAGTAGTAATCTACATCTTGTCTGATAATTGTTTAACTTTTAACAAAGTATATTTGAGACATTTGCCAAATCACTCTAGAGTGATAAAAAATAAAATGACTTTTATAAACGTGTTCTTTTCTAGTACTTATATCCATTTGTTACGATAGACATAAGATTTCAAAATGAGAATTTGGAATTTTTTCATTAAAGCTTTAATCTATAAAACTGCAAGATGTGATGAAAAGTTTTCAGTAATGAAACCTAATTTTCCATCGTACATACAAAGTTGACTATACAAAGTGACTATACAAAGTGACAGATCTAGTTTGAAAACATTTTCAGCATATTTTTGTATTGTTTTTCATCCACCAATACGTGTTATCAAAAGTTTAAACCTAAGTATAAATTACATATTGACCAGTCCAAAATTTGAATCGGGTTGAATCCCATGACATTGAAGAATAAGATAGGCGTATGGATGACTTATTAAAATTGTTATGGGATATTATGTTTATGTGTCCATCACTATCATACCATGAATAAAAAAAAGAGGTGAAACTAATTTTTAAGTACATAACTTGGAATCAAGGAAAGGGAATTACGTTAATGTATAAAATATTTTTTATAGAAAAAACATCGTATTCATAAATTCCCCTATTCTTATGTAGGGCGGGATTTCACTTGTCCCAAATTTTGGACTCTGTATCTTTTGTCCACGTCAGTTCATTATTCGCGAACCACGCTCGTAGAAGCAGAGCTTTTCAATGCCAGCTGCTTTGTAGCTTTGTACGAGGGTGATTGGATTCAACTTAGTGGCCGAGCTAATTATTTTGTGTCTCTAGACTACAGATAATTATGGCTCTAAAGGGCAATAATGCTCGTAGTTTTTCTGAAAAAAATCGATGGTTTCGTTGATCCTCAAGCTTACACCTATCTCACAGAATCCCTTCATAAGTTTTCATTTTCCTTTTATTTACAATCAGTCATTGTAATATTTTGAAAATCAAATCGATAAAAGCCGTTATAAGTAAGTTCAAACCTGCATTTCAGTAATGGCGTTTGGAATAACAGGGTATTAATTCAAGAAAATTTCATAAGATTATTTATTTTGAGTATACATATTTTAAAAATTTTATTCATAATATCATTAATAAGATTATTAACTTTGTTACAGACATGGATATGTGTTTTTATAACAGTGACACTTATTGGACCCATTTTGTATCTAGTCCATAAAGGAAGTTGCTACTACAAATATTATGACCTCGTGAATGATAAAGGCCTTTTCCGGCTCAGCAACTGTGCTTGGTACAGCTTTGGAGCCATTGTACAACAAGGTAAGTACAAAATTCATTGATAATTTAACGTTATCAGAAGTTTATAACTTTCATTGTAATCCAACATTTGTTGGTAGACACGAGAAAATATATGGCTCAATTTAAAGAACAATTCTTGAATCAAGCTGTGAATCTATAAAACAAAACTCAATATCGTTTGTTTATGTAATGTAAATCAAGAGAGGCAAACCAAATTTAACGAGAGCAGTCAAACTTGAGGAAAATGCAAAACAGGACAATCTTATTAAAATCCACCTTAAAAAGTTAAGAGTGAAAACTAGTTTCGAGATAATTAATAGCTCTTCATCAGACAAAGGAGCGTTCGTTGTGTCGGGATTTAGAACTTGTCCACAAAGACCAACACACCTAGAGCTTCTCGGCGTAATAAAGAACTATTCATTTATTCGAAACTAGCTACCACTCTGAATTTTTTATTGCGGATATTAAAAAGTTGTGGTTTCCTGTCATAATAAATTCTTATTTTCTCAAAACTACTTCTGAGTTTCGAAAGTATTGCAATTTTTAGAACTTCAATTGGTCTAGCTTGAAAGAAATTCATAAATTGTTTCCTGATAATTTTTCTCATCAAAATGATTTTTATTAAAAAGCTGTACATGACCAGAATGAATCTTCTTTTACAATTTAAGAATATAAATTAAAAGCGAAAACACTCAAAAAAGTTTGGATTTCATCATGTTGGAAATTTTGAATCAGTTTGGAAATTTGAAGGTCGCCTTTACCTTAGAAAGTTTCAGCTTCTTTTTCTCATCATTGAAAGCCATGGTTTCCAACGGGGGCGGTACCGCCCCCTAGTGGGAGCTGAGAAGATCCAGGGGGGGGGGGAGGCAGTGCTGGTCCAAGACAAAATAGAGGGGCTTTGAGGATCAGCCGCTGCCCCCCTTGGGATATACTCGTAACAACATTCTGTAAAGTCTTATTAATCAAATATAAACTCATGTTTGAACGAACATATATCTATTTCTTCGCTAAATACACTGCTGGCCACTGTAAACGCAACACCCTGAAGGAAACATGCAAATAATATGAAATTTACAACATGCATTAGCGGAGATGAGATATGCAAATGATTAGAATTTCAGCGCAGACGCACATCACGCGCGCCTGTGGCGCCACTTCAAAGCGCTATTTAAGGCTTGGAGATTTCGACGATTTCAAGTTCGGCAATTGTGTTTTTCTTGTGTTTTTTTCAAAAAAACGATCAATTATGCCTCGTCGAAAACAGCGATCATCTTTTGATCAAGTATCCGAGTTCGACAGAGGAAGGATAGTGGCCTACCGAGATTGTGGATTATCTTTCATTGAAATCGGTAGTCGTGTTGGACGAAACCAAACAACTGTAATGCGCATATGTGATCGTTGGATGCAGGAGGGTACGACGGACGGCGTGTTCGATCGCATCCACCTCAGCGCACCACTTCACATGATGACAGGCAAATTGTGCGCATGGCAGTGACGGATCGCTCAGTCACATCACGAACAATAGCACAGCACATGCAGTCTGTAACGCATTATCCTGTGTCTGCGCGTACCATTCGACGCCGTTTACAGCAGAGTGGTCTGTCCGCAAGACGTCCATTGCTTTGTCTACCCTTGACGCAGAACCACAGACGTCTCCGCCGCCAATGGTGAGATGACAGAAGGATGTGGACGGCAGAATGAAAAGAAATTGTCTTTACTGACGAGTCACGCTTCTGTCTGCAACACCACGATGGTCGCATTCGAGTCTGGAGACACCGTGAAGAGAGGATGCTGAACAGCTGCGTTATGCACCGCCACACTGGTCCTGGACCGGGTATTATGGTATGGGGCGGTATTGGATATCATTCTCGCACACCTCTAGTACGCATTGCCGGTACTTTAAACAGCCAGCGCTACATCTCCGAGGTGTTGGAGCCAGTTGTCCTTCCTTACCTTCAGGGCTTGCCCACAGCCATATTTCAACAGGATAATGCGCGACCACACGTGGCACGCATTGTCCAACGGTTCTTCGTCAATCGCCAGATTGAATTGCTTCCCTGGCCGCCTCGCTCTCCGGATCTTTCGCCGATAGAAAACATGTGGTCCATGGTTGCTTTGCGATTGACCCAGATTCCATCCCCAGCTGCCACAGCAGATCAACTTTGGCAACGTGTGGAAGCTGCCTGATCTGCTGTATCCCAAGAACTCATCCAAAGTCTCTTTGAATCAATGCCGAGGCGTGTGGCAGCGGTGATCTCCAACAATGGCGGCTACTCTGGCTACTGATTTTGGCAAGAACCACACTTCACAGAAGTCTATAAATTTAATCATTTGATACTTGGTCAACATGTTATCTAGAAAATAAATTTTGTTGTGATATCTCTTGTCTTTCTTGGTGTTGCAATTTGGGTGGCCAGCAGTGTATGTTTGTACTACCCTGTACGTACCCATTGACATTTTACAAATTTGAGCAAGTCATGCATTTTCGGATCGTGCAAGTCCTAACTAGGTTAACGCGTATACAGAGCCCGAATCTGTTGAATGTTCTGACGGGTTCATTGAACAATACAATAGAGTGAAAAAAAATTAAACAATGCCAATTTCTTTCGGTACTCCTTCAGAGAAATTATTACAAAACTAAAGTTCAGTGCAGTGCCTATCTATACAGAGATCATAATAAAAGGATAATTTATGTCGTGTACTTTATATTAATTTCACAAATAATTTTGGCCAAATAGGTAAGTACATATTTTTTTATTTGATATTATTATATATTTTAAATTTTAAGGCATACGATTGTTGTGTATTATATTAGTAAAAGGTATTTACGCAATGTAAACCTAGGCTTGTCAAACGTCTCGGTTTTCAGGGATTGTTTCGGTTTTTAATAACCGGTCCCGGTGTTCCAAAAGCATATTTCGAGACACTATACTTATTCCGGTTTACGATTGATTGAAATTTTCATTCAATAAAAGCCTACATACAGTTATAAAAACACTTAACATTTTTTTTCTTCCTAAAGGTACACTCTCCTAGAAACTGAAACGAACACATAACAGCATTTTTTATTTTCTGCACACACCCTCCCTTCCATAAAATGTAGGTCTGCAATATCTGGCAACCCTCGTTAACGGGGCGCTGATTGGATTATTTTTTGAAAAGGTAGGCTCTGACCAAAAAAGGTTGGGAACTTCTGATTTAAAGCAGGACCGTTTTCTCGTCAAAAGAAGTGATTTGATTCTCTCTGCATAGTCGCTTCAACAATACATATACAAGTGGTTATCAAACTAATGGAAACACATATCAATATTAGTGGTGTTTATGAAAGTGCTTCGAATTCCATAAAAAGCAGGTCTAGGGACCAGTATTTTTATGGAATGTAGTGTATACATTATTCTACTTTTAGGTAGCAGTAATGAAACTATGGGCATCAGGGTGTTTGGGTATAGCGTAAGATATCAAACTTTGTAGACCGTGCAGAAAGGGCAAATTGTTGAAGCGCGTCTAATTGGAGTATCTGTTACAACATCCCCCATGGTTTTGGGTGTTTACCGAGCTATGATATCGGAAGTCATGACTGTATACAGAATGCACGGAAAGACATCCTCTGTGAAACAGAATAGTGGACGAAAGGGAAAGCTAAGTGAAAGAGACTGACGGGTGTTGAAGTGGATTGTGACATCAAAAAAGGAAGACAACTGCAGCGAAAGTGACCGTAGAGCTCCATCTGAATCTGCAGGTTCCAGTATCAATCATTACAGGTAAGAGAAAACTTTGCAAACAAAACTTTACGGCAGAGTAGTAATTCCCAAGCCACTTGTAACAGATGAGAATGCAAAACGTCATCTGCAGTGGTGCCACGAGCACAAATCCTGGTCCAGTGATACGTCGAAATATGACATTTGGTTAGAACAATTATTGTTCACTTTTTCCTCGCAACAAGACGTGCGTATGTCTGAAGAACGGCTACGCAAGCGTATGATCATGCTTGTCTCACGCCAGCTGTCAAACATGGGGGGAAATTTCTCAGGGTTTCAGCGGCCATCTCATGATTTTCAAAAGGGATCTATTGTAACTCTGAAAGGGAGATTGACTGGGAAGGACTATGTCGAACATTTAACCGACCAGATCCATGCTATGGTGCCAGAATTGTTTCCTGCACGAGATGGCGTTCTCCATGATGATAATACTCCGATCCATACAGCTAGACGTGCTAGGTCATGGTTTGAGGAACATAAAGACTAAGTCAAACATCTTATCTGGCCCGCACCTCAATATCATCGAATCGCTGTGGTATGTTTTAGAGAATAAAGTCAGGAATCGATAACCACCAACAGCATCTCTACAGGAACATTGACGATTTATCCATAAAGAATGGTACAATATTCCCTTAACCACTATTCAAGACTTGCATAATTCAATTTCTTAGAGAATTCAGGTGGTATTTGTTGTGAAGCCGAGAATCACGACACCCAAATGGGAAGCCGTATCGGAACAAGTGGTAGCAAATTAGGGAATAGTTAAGCCAGCCAAAAAAGGTGAAACAGGAAAAAGCGTTGTGTATTAAATTAAGTTACAGATTTACTAATAGAAACATTGTGATATGAAGAATAACCCAGACAGGGTGTCTCAGGTAACATATACTAAATAGAATACTAATGTTTCAGGATGACTGCACTTAACCTGGCAAGAAAATACTTAACCCTACCTATAGCCTGACCCACGTGCTAAGCAGATTACTATACTCATTAAATTTATTTCTACCAAAGAAACATTATCCACTACAGTAAATTAAATTACAGACAAGGGGTTTAAGGAGCAAATAAGAAAATTTATTTTATAAAATATAATGAAAAAAGGGAATACTTAAATGCGAACTGCCATGCCTAGCTCCTCACTCAACACTCTAAAACCACCTCCAAAAGTGTCACCTCCTTCCAACGCGTCCAAGGGCTCTCTGTCGTTATTCTACGAGGCTAGCCATGAACTGCGCCAAGCTGCATTACGCACCTGCGCAATACGGGCTCAAACCACCAGATTTGGCGTGCATCGCCTTTTTTGGCAAAAAATCATTTTTCTTTTCTGCCAATATATGGCGGTTATGAGAGACAGTTATAAAGACCTGAATATTAATAGATATACTCCATGAGTCTTTATAACACTCTCCCCCTTCACCAAGTGAAGAAAAAAACAAATGAGGGAAAATTTCCCAAAGAGAGCTGAGTTAGAAATAACAATCAATGTGCTAGGAGTGGGAGTTGGCAGGCTTACAAAAAGTTACATTGAAGATCCTTTGGAAAAATGTGATTATACCAGTGCATTACAATGTATTACATTGAAGACCCTAGATGAGGGAAAAAGTTCAATAATGCTCATATTGAGTCTAGTTTACAGTGGTATACATTGGAGACCCTAAATGAGGAAAAAAAATTCATCAATGCTCATATTGAGTCTAGTTTACAATGGTATACATTGGAGACCCTAAATGAGGGAAAAAAATTTGCTCCTAATTTTCATTATATGATCATGAAATTACACAGGGTATGTACATTATATAAAAGAACATTAAACACTTCACGTCGGCTGGCCAGCCATTGAAAAAACAAAGAAAAAAACACAAAATACAACCCTGTAAAAATTCACATAGAAAAAGTTAAAGTTACATTGAAAAGCGATGAATGACACTTACAAAAAGTATGTGTCCTATATAGACAAAGTGTCATATACATGTAACAGCACTAATAACAGTCAACATTGTGACAGAGCATGGTGTCATACACAAGAGTGTCATTAATATGCAAAAAGCTTAGAGACACCCTGGATAAAGAAAAACTTGTAACACAGTGTATCACACTGTACCATGCATATTACAAACAGTAAAAGTAAATGTGCATAAAAACTTAAAAAAACAAGTGCAAAAATTGTGTTGGGATATACATTATGATGAGTATATACCCTAAAATATTTAAATGAACCATAAATTGTAGGACACTATAATAACATTATTCACAAACAAATATACAATATAACACAAAAATACATGATTATATACAAGAAACAGTTGATGCATTACCCACTTCACAAAGCTAACAGGTGAGTTACATTCAATATGAAACTTATAAAAAACTTCACCTATATGCAGCAGGTGATGTACAACTTCAGGAGATAGTGACCCTGTTGAGGTCGAGAACCTTCAAACCTGTATACAGTACATAACAGGATTCAACACTTTTCTGGAAAGCAGGTCACCCATAAAAATACACAAAAGAATAAGTTAATACAATACATATATTTACAAAAATATGAGGACTTATTTCTGAGAAATGAAAAAAATTGCCTTGTGCAATAAAAAAACTTAACTTCATTTCTCAAATGACAAAATCGAGAATATTTTGGATGATTGCAATATCACAGGTTGCACATAAGGTACAAAAAAACATATTCAAGGAAACTCACAAATGAAAAAAAAAGGAAAACTGATAGCTGATATCAGATGATGTTTCCTGCAATTCAGGCAAAGTGTGAAACAAAACTTAATATTGACTATTGCTAAGTTATTTACAATGGTATATGGGAGAACCAAATGATTTTAATTGCATATTATTATATTTTATATCAACAAAGTGGTTAAATTAGCATTTTACTTTACTATTGGTAGACTCAATAACACAGAACTTTAGAATTAAGAGTGAAAACCATTATCAGCTTATAGAGGTTAAAGAAACAAGGTTGTGCATAATTAACAGATATATTATGAATGGAGTAATTTCACAGATATTAAAAACTTTAAAAAGATACAGAGGTATACCATATGCAGCAAAGAGTCCTAGTCCACACAGGAAGACAGGCAGAAGAAGAGTTGGACGTGCCAATCGCTGGGTTGTCCATCAACTGGAGAAGACGTGCGCTCAAACATCTTTCCCAGAACTTCATTTCCTCGGCCTGAGGTTGTAGGGGCAGGGCTTCTTCACTGTAGTAGGAATTGCTGGCATCTTGGGGTCTGTTGTAGTTTCTGGCGGTGGAGGACTGGCATTGGTGAGTCCAACAGGATCCTGAATTGGAGGCGATTCTAATGAACTACAGATGTAATGAACTACAGATTTGGTTTTGGGTATTTTAGCTGCATTTTTAGAAAATCTCATGACAAATTAGTAAAATTTTACATGTAATTGCATATAATGATCTGTAATTTTTTTAGATTTCCCGATATCGATTAGCTTTTAGTTCATTACACTCAGGAGGTACATATGTATATATGACAAAAAAAATGAATGTTATACGCATAATTTTCTTTTTAGAACTACAGCCGTTTTTGTAAAAATTTGCTAAATTTCAACCCAAATTCATAAATTTTGTTAAAAGTTGCATACTCATGGACTATTTTTTCATCATTTTCGTGTTTTGTTGTTATACCCCTTCGAAAAATAAGACAGAAGTTGACGCAAGTATTTTTTATTTTTTTTTACAGTCGGATACCTTAAGCCTAAGTGACACCGAAAAAATGGCCTCGCTTAGGTAGGTTGCATTATTCTGAGTTTTCCGCCAAAAGCGGAAAACTCAGAAACCGTGCCAAATAGTGCCAAGCGGCACAGGATACGGAACTTTTCCCAGAATTTCATGTTATTCCTAAATGTTTCCATTATTTTGATAACCAGCTGAAGTTCTGTTCTAAGTAGCTCCAATTTTCACGTTGCACGTTATGGTCGTCTGCGATCACGATATGATCATCAAGAATGCTCAAATCACTCCCGAAAAAGAGGCATGTGGACAAATTCTTTTTTCAGTCGTGTCGTGTAAGACGATCCACTAAAAAAACTTTTAAAAAGTAAAAAAAACGCCAGGCTTCAAAATAAAAGTTATGACTAAAAAATGGTGTGATATCAAATATCCAAGCTTATTAAGTTCTGGTACTTAATTTCCTAATCACGAATTTTTCACATCTAAGTGAAGTGGTTAAGCATGACTTGTTAATAGAAACCCTTCTTCCCTAGATCAAACTCATCATAACCTGTTTCTGAAAATTTAAGTTTTAAATATTTATACATACCAGGATTGTCGGCCGTCTTTTCGTATTTGGAATAAATAAATTTTGTCTGTTGAAACTTCGAAAGTATGTTATTTAGTTGTATTAAATTATTCATTTTAGTTATTTATGCAAAATATGTGTGTCCTATTATTTGGTTACTTTTAAAATGAATGTAGCAGCAATTTTAAGATGGTCACGAATTATTCTATAAATTTGAAATTTCTTTTCACGTTACATTTGGGCAACGTAACTCCAAAGCATGGTATTCATATTTTTTGTTGTTTAATGCAAAATTTTTCCTTTGGGGAATGACAACATTATTTATTATTTTTATTTCTAGCTAACGGTTTGTTTTGTTTGACATCATGCACTAACTTCAAATAGAAGACTGATTAAAATGACTAATATCCCATTAAAAATCTGTTAAGAAATGTAATTGAGTCCCAGTGCTTAATAAAATTGAATATAACACCATTTTTGTCGTACCTTTTGTTGGAATGATGCTATAAACATACTGTCTAACAGAGCACCGAAGTGCGCAATTAAAATCTGAAACTGGTGTTTTAAATTCACATTAACTATATTTTTTTTTGGGGGGGGGGCTTTCTGTTATTTTAATGATTTTATTTTTAAGACGGCCGCCAAGCATGGTATTTATAAATATTTAAAACTTAAATTTTCAGAAACAGGTTATGATGAGTTTGGTCTAGGGAAGAAGGGTTTCTATCAACAAGTCATGCTTAACCACTTCACTTAGATGTGAAAAATTCGTGATTATGAAATTAAGTACCAGAACTTAATAAGCTTGGATATTTGATATCACACCATTTTTTAGTCATAACTTTTATTTTGAAGCTTGGCGTTTTTTTAGTTTTTGAAAGTTTTTTTAGTGGATATCAGTTATTATTTTTAAATAGGTAAATAACCATTCACAAACTGGGCTTTTTTGTAGGCAAACAATTGCTTGATACCTAGGGTCTCATCATCAGTTACAAATGTGTCACTTTGTGAACTTAATTGGAGAACTTTTTTTTTCGAATCTCTGTAATAGGGCACTTAAGAGTCGTCGGAAGTATCACTATTAATCTTAGCGACCCCTAAAACTCTGGATTCGACACTAATATTAGTCGTTTTCGATTATTTTTATATGTGCCCCCTGCCCCCCTAGGGGTGCTAGGGGTGTCTTCCCCCAGTGTTTTCCGCGGGAGTGAGAACAACATCTGTACAAAATTTCATCTCAATCGGATGGACCGTTCGGGAACGCATAAAGGACAGATACACAAACATTCTCTTTTATATATATAGACTAGTTGTTTACCCGGCGTTGCCCAGGTATTTATTAATCTCAATTTTTTACTACACACTAAAAGGAATGAATTCTACTTATAGTGTAAAATCTAAGTAATTTTATTTACGGGTATTTAAAAGTATATATACAGTATACAAATGATAAAATAAAATTACAAATTCACTCTATTATTTAACTTAAAACTTCATTATAAACAACACTTTTAGTTTCCTATATTCATCTCAGTGACTCCGAAAACAATGGATTTGACACTACTCTCGGACATTTTGGACATTTCATTTTTCCCCTTTCTCCCTCCTCCCCCAATGCTGATGAGGGGGGGGCTGAACTTGCACTAAACGGCATCAGTTGTGTCACTATTCGTCTCAGTGACCCCGAAAACTATGGATTCGACACTATTCTCGGTCATTTTGGACATTTTTCTTCTCCCCCCCCCCGCTTCTCCTCCAACGTTGATGGGGGGGGGGGGGGGTGCTGAACTCTCACTTAAACGGCATTGGGATTACCACTGTTCCTCTCATCGACCCCGAAAACTATGCATTCGACACTACTCTCGGTCATTTTGGAGATTTTATATTCCCCCTTCTTCCCCCCTCACACCCCTATGGTAATGGGGGAGGGGCTGAACTTGCACTTAAACGACATCAGGAGTGTCACTATTAATCTCAGCGACCCCGAAAACTATGGATTCGACACTACTATCGGTCATTTTGGAGATTTTATATTCCCCCCTCGCCCCCTCTATGCTAATGGAGGGCTGAACTTGCACTTAAACGACATCGGGAGTGACACTATTAATATCAGCGACCCCGAAAACTATGGATTCGACAGTGATATCAGCCGTTTTCAATTAATTTTACATGTACCCCCTGCCCCCCCTGCCGCCCTAGGGTGCTAGGGGTGTCTTATTGTGAATCTAAACCATTCTCGAATCATCTTAATCGGACACACAAAATTTCAGAAAAATCAGTCCATCCGTTTAGGAGGAGTTCTTTGACATACACACGGACAGCAGAAATATATATATAAAGAATAATCATTTGCTATATGTTTATTTTGTATACGTATATGTATATTTTATTGAGAAATTAATATTTCTCTAATTTGCAAACCCACTTGGTTGTAGCAAGAAGTGAAATATGAATAATAATTAATGCTTATTATTTGAATTCAATCCTTAGTATTTTCTATGGAATTTAAAACAAACAAACAAATACGGACACACATATGCAAAATAATTAAAAATTCTACAGAAGAAAAAGAGGTCTTTTGCGTTAATCGAACTCGCGCTCACAGCGTGTAAGGGTGATGTCTTGACCACTCAGCCACTGGGAGACTATTGCAATTCTTCTATGATTGAACGGTTGGGAAAATAGCGGTGTTGCTGAGTAATGGTTGCAATTTTGGCGTACTATCACCCTGAGATGCTAATTTTGCAGTTTTATGCTAATTAAAGATAGAAATATTTATTTTTTTTAACTGAAACATACAAAAGATTTTAAGTTAGCGAATAACTTATCGAAAAGACCGAGCCTCAATAGAATCTGTTCAATATTAAACTCTATAGGTCTTCTTAAAATGTTGACGAAATCTTCCTTGGCGAGAAGCAAAATCTAGCAAAATCCCTAACTTTACGGAAAATTAAAAATTCCATATCTCAGTTAATTTTTAACTTGGAAAGTCCATTTTTATCTCAATTTAAAGTACTCGCTGATAAGATTCGTCTACTTTTTGTTTTAATTTTGTACGATGCTTGGTTCATTCAGAATTTTATAATTTGCGCAAACTGCTTTAACATGGCGAGAATAGGAGCAAGCGGTTTATAGTATATAAGCAGTAGCGGTCTTTGACGAATTTTTGTACTTGGCGCGTTTATTCATTTGGCGTCTATTTTGTATTTTTTAGCTTGGCGTTGCAGGTCGACCGCCCTGCTTGATAACGTTATGGCTGCTATGTAGTGATTGAGCTTGAAATAAAAGCATTATTTACATTTGAATCTTATAAATGGTCAGCAACACGAAACATGAGTAGTATTGATTATAAATTCAGCATTCAAAGAAAGGATATAAATATGCAATAGAGTATTTAATGAATTTTTAATAAACGATATTTTCTATTCAATTAAATGTTAATAGAATCTTCCCTTTTATTAACATCTACATTTTTATTAGTACTCATGCAAAAATCAATGTGAGTTTAACAAAGTTTTTCCGATTAACATTTTTAAAATGTTTTCATAACTTTTCAGTTTCAAAAATTTTGTGCTTTATATATAAAACGATAATTCGTTTTCTGTATGTAAAACAAATAAATTTTGTTTTGAAAGTAATTTTATAGACCAAATGCTACTCATAAAGTTGTACATGACCCGAAGAATTACTCTTTTGATGTAAAATACGTCGTTCAATTCGGAACATATGGTGGTGCAACTTGAGATGACACAGCAACGAGAAATTTGTAGACACTTCAAACAGCAATATCCCGGTAACTACTTAACGTGTGTAAGCAAGTAATGTCCCGTTGGAAACAGTACGGATGAATGATCCAACCAATGTTGGTACTATGCGCGTGAGCCCGCAGAGTGACAGGGGTAAGATACCGCTGAAACCGCCAGTAGGTGAAATTCCGCAAGGGAAACCACATTTATTAAAATTATGAAAGAGTTGTCTATAGTTTCCTCTCGATCTGGCTGTCAAACTTATTAATCTTAAGATAGTTATCGGTCTTAAGACTAAACAAAATTTCGAGATGTTATAAACAAAAGTTAGTGCCCGAGAGCTGTTTCTTTGGCTATATCAACTCATATGAGGGAAGTTCACAACCAGAGATGGCGGAAACGTGTATCATGAGTAAGGCCTGATCGCAGGGAATAATCCTAAAAGGTGCCACTTTCTTATGTAGAACATTGCAGAAATTATAGAAAACACCGAAAGGCATTCGGTCCAGGGTCTGTGAGTTCGAGTTGTCTTGGATGTTTGTAGTTGTTCGGAATCGGCTTTAAACCATAGGTCCCTGTCTAATAATCCCTAGTATAGCAAAAGTTGACCGTATCTCTCTCAACCAACCAGTCAACCAGTGCAACTATCGCCACCTAGTAGCAGAGTGGGGGAAACTCAGTCAATCTCTCGTATCAATACTCGAAAGTGAGATAAAACAACGCAAGTAATGCGATTTCGTCGTCTTTGGGCCTTATAGTGGTCACAAACTATTTTGAGTACGTGAGCAGACAGTAAGAAACGGTCACCTGAGTATATGAAGGTATGGAACTTATCTGGTACCCAGTTAGAAAACATATTTTGTATCATTTGTGATCGGCTTTGGTTATACAACGAGAGTTTTCAAATGAAAGTGTGTTCACTTGTTCACGTGTAAGGGTTTTTAATCACAGACAAAGCGTCGAATCTGTTTACAATTTGACATGCATGCCTTTGAAGCCTACTAAATGAGAGAGTGCCGACAATTTTAGTGCAGTGACGAAATCTCTTGCATTCTGCACGGTCTTATCAAACGACCCTAGTACATAGGCTCAATAATTTATGGAACTACTAAGCCAGAATTGGATCAATCCCATTATATAAATTAACAGAACCATGATTCTTTTGCCACGAATCTATTACGTCTGCTATGCTCTTCGAGGGACATAAGTCCAATATTCATTTTCGTTGCAATTAATATACAAGTGATTGATGTTCAGGCTGTCGATTGAATTTGTTTCATGCCATTCACAAATTAAGTGAACTACATTCCGTGATAAATAATCAAAAGAAAAAATATATTCTCTTTTAAGCAAATATATTGAAACAAAGACGGGGCAGAGGGCATTTAAACATAGCAATGCACTGTTGGAACATCTACTGTTGCAACTGAGGAAACATTCATAAAATCTTTATGGGAAGTGCATCATATCTAAATTATATATATACTATAAGAAACTATAAAATCTAGCCCGCATAACCACATACATAACTTCAACTGAAAGGACTTAAATGAATGACTAGCCAATAGGTGTTCAGAACCATGAACTCTTAGCGACAGGTTGACAGAAAGGGGAAAAAGAAAATAGGATTCAAGGATTTCTCGCCCTAACTATCATAACTTTTTTAGAATACAAACAAAGATGAAAACACAACTTGATTATACACCCTATAAAACGTGAAACTGTAATATTACACTTTATAGATTAAAATAGGGAATTATCTCACATAGTCCATATTCGGGAAAGAAACTATTATGGAACACTTAAGTTCAAAGCACAGGTTTGAGTTTTGTTCCAGAATGTTAATGGCTGTAAACAAATCAATCGAACATTGAGTTACATAAGGCATAGAATATGTACCCGTAGCATAACCATGTTATTACACACAACTTACATTCAAAGATTAATCGCTCGTCTCTGAATTTTTTCGATAAATAAATGCATTGCGTGACAGAAATAGTAAATGTTTCAAAAAACCATTTACCTGATAAAGGAAGGAAGTAAATTTTTAAAATATGTTGTTTAAAGAGATTTTTAAAATCGATAAAAAAAGTAAATTCTCATCGTGTAAACTGAATATTTCAATTTATTAAAGTGTGTATGCAGTTATATATACATACCAAACATGATAATAAACTACATAGGGAAAATATAAATGAAAGCAGAGTTACTGAACTTTATAATTAGAAACGAACTTTCCTTTTCAATGCGGCAGATGGTTTCTTGAACAATATCCTTACCGCCATAGTACACCGTAGTTTCGCTAGCCATTTTATTATGGGGGCACCATATAGGCGGATTAGCATTACCCTCTATGAAAGGACGACACAAACGGAAGCTTTTAGTGGCGCAACACCGGGATTCGATCCGAGCACCCTCAGCACCGAACACCAGCGCTGCCACAAGCCCAGAAAAGAACTTATTATCCAAAACCTAGATCTGAGTTATTTTTCCCCAACAATATTTCTGTTTGAGCTTTTTAAAAGCATTTACAAAATATTGATCAATAAAAAAATATTTTAGGTAGTCTCTTCTAACGAAACTACGATGGGTTATTAACATAGGATTACTTATCGTTACTTACTTTTTTTTAGCGCATTTTGGTACTTTTCTGTTTAACTGTTTACTACTACTGAGTTTGGCTCGCTGCCTAAATTATAACTCGCGACGCCGGACATTTTTTTTATCTCCGCAGGACTGTTATTGAGGAACGTAATCCTAACGTTAAAAGGCAAAAAAAGACTGTCGAGGTTAGATAAATACTTAACCTAATGAATTTGTCGTATAAGAAATCATATATGCTTTTGCTGAAAGCGCGACATTAGAAACTCCGCCTAAAAGAGTGAGCAATTAAAAGCGAAAAGTTTCACATCTTTCATGGTTACTAAGTCGTCAAGTGTGAAAGTAACATTTTTTACAGTTGCTGATTAACGATGTTGAGGTAACATAATAACAGGGTCGACGTCATTTTTATTCAAAAACCCGTCACATAGGAAACATTGCTCGAAATAATATTTTTATAGGTTGCTAGATTTTTGCACGAAGAAATGAACAAGTTGTCGTACCTCCTGGCTTTTTAATAAATTTCCTCTAGCGTTAGTAAAAGTAGGTACGATACTACAAATTTTAACAGTTGAGTTGGTCTTTTATTGTGCGTCATTACTCCCTTGCGCTTTGCTTTTTCCTCTATTTCTTAAAGTTTTATAGCCCTCTTACTTTTACTTTAATAGAGTAAAAATTAATATTAAGTTTCTGTAAATTGTGCGGACATCGATATTCTGAGGATGACAAATCTTTGGTTGGAAAGAAGTCAATACGAAAATAGCTATAAGTGAAGTAAGTTCAAGAATTAAAATTTTTCTTCATTAAAATATTTTTATTAATATTTTAAATTAGATTTTTGCCATCTGTGTGCGTCAGAAAACTACATTTACTAGGTTTGTAATTGAAATTAACAATTACTAATTTCACCGATTTACCTTGTTTGAAAAATATCCAGAATTATTACATTATAACGACTAAATAACACTAAAAGTACTAAACATTTGCCTAAAAGTTTCTCGATAGCTAAATTTAAAAATATACATGATTATGAGGAGGAATCCCGTATGAGCTGTAAGGTCTTACGGGGATGATAAGTGAAAAATTGATTGGCTACAGGTTTTAATCCCCATATTCTCCCTTTGAAATTCCTTGAGAGAAACTGAATGAGAGCACTGTACCTTAATGACAACCCTAGCAATGCAATTTGCTTCATTATCTACCATGCAAAGAAACTGACCTTCTTTTACAGATCAAGTTGTGTCATAACACATCACAGCTGAAGGCTGGCAAAAGTTGGTGGGTAGCACTAACTACTTGATATCTACAGTGGGAAATTTCTTGAGCTGTGTTATGTTGTTGTTGTTGTTCTTAATGCCCCCTGGCCGGAAGTGCCAGAATGGAAAAAGCTGGTGGGTAACACTAACTATTAGATATCTACAGTGGGAAATTTCTTGAGTTGTGTTATGTTGTTGTTGTTGTTCTTAATGCCCCCTGGCCGGAAGTGCCAGACCGGATTTAACGTGCCCATATCCCGCCTATACACGAAGGTATTTAAAGGTGCTTGTCGGGGTTCGATCCAAGCACCCTCAGTACCAAAAGTCGAGGCACTACCGATAGGCTATCTCTGGCCCTGAGTTGTGTTATGGATTTATCAATCATTTTGCAATCAACAGGCAAAAAAAATGCATTGCTATTGCTTATCTTGTTGGATACATATCGATGAATGAATAAATCCAGTAGCATTGCAATTTCGTTTAAACTCATTGAACAATGTAATCAATTTTTGCCCTAATTTTGAATCTATTTTAGTGATGCAATCGAAAATCAAACAGTTAGTGGCATTTTAAAATTTGTTTTTATATTGTACGATGTTTTTTTTATTATAAATGGTTTTAACGGTATCACACATCTGATTTTTAGGAGGCGTCCATTTGCCTTTAGCAATATCAGGAAGAATACTTGTTGGATTTTGGTGGATTTTCGTAATCGTCACTGTCGCAACTTACAGTGGAAATTTAGTAGCTGTTCTTACATTTCCCAAAATAAGAAATCCAATTAATAATTTTGAAGATCTTATAACATACAAAGGGAAAATGAAATGGGGAATATATGACGGCGAAGCACTTTTAGAACAGTTGAAAGTAAGTTTTCCTTTTCATTTTTCATGGAATTAAGATTTATTTTTGTAAATTTGCTTTAAAACGTTAATCATATCTTTCATATTAGACAATATTTTATTACAGATTTCAACAATGTAGGTATATTTTGTCAGATTCACTAATCGGTGATTTTTTTATTACAATGGTAATACAATTTATTTCACAAAAGAATACCTTAAAAGTGTCAATAACAAAATAAGAATATTATTATCTAATTATTTATGGAAAATTTATAATTATGTAGCTAGCTTTGGAAACAAGTATCATTTACCGTGTACGCACCATGCACGTGTTTTAAGAGGACAAACTAATGCAAAAACTTATACGGATTAGACGCTGGGGAATACTCATGTAAAAATCAATTTCAATTCCCATTAAACAAGCTCAGTAAAATCTTTTGACTCATCAAAACTTTGACTCGTTGTTTGCACCAAATAAATATTCTAGAGAGCTACTCTTTGATAAACATTGCACTGTGAGAAGGTCAGAACATTACAAAACGTTTCTCTTAAACAACTTTTTTCTGTATTACAAACAGTTTTCAGGTAAGTGTTTAAGAACAGTGTTGGCTGTTTATAAGTTTTCTCTTTCAGATTAGCACCTCAAAGATCTGGTTTTGGTCATCTTATAATTTGAGGAATATTTAGCTTCCAATCACACGATTGACTTAGGTGTTTATAACTCTTGTCTAGTAAAAAAGTAGCAAACACCAACCAGAATCGAAGAGCATTTTTTGAATTTCGAGTTCATTTGTTTGTTGATTTGGGTATCGATAACCACAAAAGAGAAAATTTTTCGAGTTTATCATTCAAACCCAGTATTAAACATAAATTAAACATAAATTGTAGCATAAATTTTATTAAACATAAATAAGTATTAAACATAAATTGTAGCATAAATTTTATGAAGTAAGACTTTAACTTTTCAGTAGTTGTAACCCTTTTATAATGTTAGCCCTTAATAATACCATTTACTGTACCGAAGTAATTTTGATCACGAGGGGAAAAGTTATTCGTTTCGGAAATGGGTAAACGAAAAAAACAAACTTGGGATCATTGTATAGTTTGTGCAAAAGAATCTATGTAAATGTCAATGACGTGATTTTAAGCTGTATAAAAATCTCAAACGTCCCGATTTCAATTTTTAAATATCGATGGAAAAAATTTATACGAGGGGTGATCAAAAACTAAGGTTACAAGGTCGATATTCCTGGAGTTTCGTCTGTTATACAGAAATTAGTTGTGTGTGGTAAGGGTCTGTTCACATAGGAGTCCGTTGCGTTGCGTTAAGGAAAAGATGACGTTGAGACGAAAATAAACCAATCATATGCCTCCAAACGATTAGCAATGAAATTTTTAACGCCTATGATTGGTTTATTTTCGTCTCAACGTCATCTTTTCCTTAACGCAAAGCAACGGACTCCTATGTGAACAGGCCCTAATTTTAATACATGCGGTCGTTAACTGTGGAGAGTTTCACCTACCCGCGACCTATAGCGCTAGTTGGAGGTTAACAAAAATGGCGACTCGTTTGGAAAACTGGTCTCGCGAAGAAATCCGCTCAGTTATTCGATTTCTGTGGGCGAAACATGTAAGAGCGGCTGAAATTCACCGGCAGCATCTTCTTTCACGACTTTCATCTTCCTTCACGACAACGCGCGACCTCATACAGTCCAGAGGACCACTATGCTGTTCAAGAAATTTCGTTGGGACATCATCGACAACCCTTCCTACAGTCTAGACCTCACTCCAAGCGACTTCCATCTCTTTCCTCACTTTAAGGAGGACCTAGGGGGCCGACGATTCGCGTCAGACGAGGAGGTGAAACATTTCACCACAACGTGGCTGAACACGCAAGGACAGGATTTTTACCAGGAGGGAATATTCAAACTCATCCCACGAAGCAACAAGTACCTAAACCGATATGGAGACTATGTCGAAAAATAACCTAATGTCTGTACTATCAGTTGGCTGTATTGGTTTTATAAAATAAAATGTACGCGTTTCCTTGCAGGCTTTGTAACCTTACTTTTTGATCACCCCTCGTATTAAATGTATCAATAACAGTTTTTCTCTCTTCAGTTCAGAACCCGAGTTTTCAAATTTAGAACTATGAGCTAATGTGCATTATTCTAATCAATCAAGACATTAAACTGACCAAAACGTCAGGTGTACATAAGGAGTTGCGTGAGTCAGAGCTCTAAATATAATGATAATCTGTCGAAATCTTTTGGGAAGAAAATATTTCAAGTCAATTCTTAAAAATTTTATACTTCATCCAAAAGTTATTCAGTCCCATGGTTATGTCAAAAATATTTATCAGCAGCACTTTAAAATTACAAATAAAACCCTTAAAGTAAATATTCAAATGTATCTTTATTATATTTGGTCATACTTTTAGTCTTATTCGAATTTTAGTCTTATTTAAGTCTTACATATAAATACGCATTAACGAAATATTTTCTCTTTCGAAACCACTAATTCTATTCACAATTTCTGACAGTTCTCAGTCGATACTTCAAATATCCTGCATCTGATATACAAAAATATTTGGTTGACTTTGAGGAAATAACTTATATAGGGCGGATGGTAGAAGGATTATACTTATGAACATTTTGTAAGTATTATAAACACATATTACTAACAAAAAGAATTAATAAATTAGACAGATCACACAGAAGGCTAGACGTGTCAAAACTGCTCATACGATGAACTGGTGAAGCCGAAAACTGTAAATTAGGATCTACACCCTCTTAAAAGGATTCATTTTACTTGATTCTTAAAAAAATGTTAAAATTTCGCCCATGCGCATTGGGTTTAATGATGATTTCCTTTGATCGGCTTTTAAAAGAAAATATTGCATTTAAGTGGTCACAGAATATAAGATGATTCGCACACATTGTTGCTCCTTGAAAATAATTGTCTAGCACAGGCCTTCATAAAATACATTCCATATGAAAGCACTCTGACTTATGGCGAAACGAGTGATCTACAGACTAAATATAATTAGTTACTACTTGTAGCAGAATATACGACCATCAAGTTTTAAATTTAAAATTATCAGAGGACTCAAAAAGACAAACCAAAGTTTCCATTTAGCTTTTTATGGCCAAAATAGTATGCACACTCAAAGCAAAACAATAATAGCATCTTTCAATGATATGTTGTATAGATATATTTTTTTCAGCTTGAAATCGATTAACCTCCGAAATCCCTTGGGAACGTTAATGACATTATCGTTCAGACCTGAGTGTTTTTAGACGGATGGAGCATTCAAGGCTTAATTGATAAAGATAGCTTTTCGTGACAGTGGACAGTGTCATGACAGAGGGTTAGAACCTTTCCCGTTATGCACAGTACTGTGAAAATTAATCGGGACAAACACAAAATTTAAATTTCGTATAATTATAGGGTTAACAAATCGAAATGAAATGTACCCAGATGAATGGTACAAATGTTTTCCATCATGAAGCATGGGTATTACCTATAAAAAGAAATGCATTCAAATTTGAACTCACTTTAGCAGACCACAATACATTGTCTTTTTATCAGTATCTGGCTCTGTTGGCTTTTTAGTTTCGGTGACATGCTTTTCTAGAAAATCAATAGACTCCAAACCTTATACAGAGAGGAGCAGTTCATCAATTTCTGGCATTAACACTTTCAAGGAATCAGTGAAAATGACATTACTTACCTTATTCTGTCTTAAGGTTTCAACAATTTGTAAAGAATGCATCAACTTCTGGGGGCTTTGTGGGTTAATCAATATTTCGAGTGTATTATTAGATGGGACTTTTTCACAATCAGATGACTATAAAGAAGAGAAACCTTTACCTTGGATCAGTTCTCTTTTTATTTTAAATACAAGATAAGATCTTTTTCCAGCATGTGATAACACAAATACAGCACTGTGCAAATTAATTGGGACAAACAGAAAAATTTTCACATATGATGTTTAATTAGTATAAGTTCACTTGCATGCATGGTATAGCAACCTAGTAGCAAATATGTCCTCCTCTAGATTTAATGATATTCTGTACACGTTTTGGCAAGGATTTCACTAATTTAGAACATAAATTTTTGACGTCGTCCTCCCGAAACCAAACTTTTATGACATTTTCAATCATTTTTCTCTTGGTTTAGCAGTCTATCTTACTCACACGTCTTTTTACAATGCTCAAAAAATTTTCGATGCGATTTACATCTGGAGAATAACCAGTCCAATCCCAAAACTATTAATTTCTTTTCTTGAAAAAAATTATTTACTAGCTTAGAATTACGGCATAGAGCAAGATATTGTTGAAACATACCAACACCGCCAGCAAATGTTTGCATAAAAAGCAGAATTTTGTATTCTAGTATTGAAATGTATTTTTTGGAGTTGATCCTTCCTTCATTTGGTACTAAGCTATCAGGTCCTCCATATGAAAAATAACCCAAAACATCTGCTTTTGAGGGTGCTTAACTGTTTGTTTAAGATTTTGTTCTCTGTGGATTCTCCAGCGCTTCGTCTGAGAAATGTTAATCGAAACCCTTGCACAAAAATTGCGTTTCATCGCTGAATAAAACCTTATTCCAGTCTTGTGTAGTCCATGATTGATATTTCCTGGCCCAGTACAAACGTTTTCTCTTCATTGCATGTGATAACTGTTTTTGGACTGGTGTTCTTGAACATCTCCCTGCTTCAATAATCCTTTGTCGTACTGTCGATGAATCAACGCTCACACCAGTAACCAAAAATTCTCTGTGAACATCTGTACTTGTCTTGTGATGATGCATTTTACTATTTTCTACAAGAAATTTGTCCATCCAAGGTGTTGGCATGCGTTTGCGTCCACATTTACTCTTCCGTTTTGGAGAACGTGTCCCAAACTTATTTTGCTGATTATTAATCCTGGAAACACTGGATTTTCCAACTCCAACTGCTGCACAATATCCCTCACAGTCATAGATGTATGTTGACTAAGGGTAACGATTATAGTCATTTTCCTGGAAGTGATATCCATTTTTTTCATACACGTGAAAACCAAACAACTCACACAATCGACCACTTCTTTACAACAGCTGAAACGCAACTGACGTGAAAATGCTGTACGTGTGATGATCACGGGGTCAAATCAGTTTAAACTAGTTAAAGCCAACCTCCCTTCGTAACAAAATGCAGTTGAAACCAGTTTCAGGCAGGAAATCTCTAGAAAAGGACGAATTTTATGAAAAATGAAGCTTGTCCCAATTAATTTGCACAAAACTGTAGTTCTGAGGTAGCAATATGCTGACTGCATCAAAAAAAATACCTTCCAGTCGGAATGCTTGGTACTTGAATCGCAAAGTGATCTCTCATCACTATTTTTAAAATTCATGAGGAACATGAGGAATTTCCACCATATTACATACCCCATCAGGGGACAAACCCAGGTTAAAAAGTGCCTTTTATGTCGAGTCAGAAGCTTAGGAGACAAGTCCGTACAAATTTTATTTAAAATAATTCTTTATATAAAAATTATTTCACATTCAGTAAAATTGGAAATTTATTTTTAAGGGGTCTACAACCAAGACATTCGATGAAATGAGCAAAGGAATGACAATTTACGACCCCAGTAAGGAAGGGGTAATTTTGAAGGAAGTAAAAGAAGACAAGCTGGTATTTATATCATCCCGATTTGAGCTGCTCGAAATGATGAGTGAAGACTACAACGTAACGGGAAGCTGTTCCTACACTGTTGGATCCACAGATGTATATGCTGAAAGTGCTTCAATAGCTGTACCTCAAAATTGGCCTTATCTTCAAATGCTAAATAAAGAGTTAGAATTTTTTTTTATTCAGAGAAATTCGATAACATCTTATAAGTTAAAAACTCCATAATCTAGAATTACTTATGTCAAAATTGGGCCAATTTACCAGGTTTTATCAATAGTTTAATGTAAAACATAATTTTCTTACAGACTAAATCTTTTATATATATATATATATATATATTATACTTTCCTAAGACAGTAAAAATCTATCAGTATATAAGTTTTTTCAAAGCCATTTGCACGTATAGTACTTTTTATTAGGCTATAAACTTGACATTCAGTAGGAAAATTTTGTTTAATGATTAACTGGAGAATTTAAATCTCGTGAAAAAAGTTTGAGTACTTCATAAAAATTTTTGGTGCTGACACTGATGTTTGATTTTTAAAAAGTAAAAACTGTCATTAAATTCAAAGCAGTTTTATAAGAAAATATTTTGAGCTCTTTATACAATAGTTTACCCCAGTTTTATGCTTAAACATATCAAACTTCTAAATTTCCATTCATAAATTTAAAAATTATCTGAAAAAATGAAGTATAATATAGGGAAAAATTAGGAAGATAAGTAATCATTTTAGATAACCACAGACGTTTCGAAACTGTAAGGATTTTCTTTCAAAATAATCCAATGATTTCCATTGAGTTTTAAAACTTTCACGATGCTTCAGTTATATAAGATGTTTAGTTAATTTTTTATATTTAAAAATTTTACTTATACAATAAAAATTTTACTTTACCTCTCTTTATCTTAATACTGTATGTTTACCCGGCGTTACTCAGGTATTTATTTATCCCAATTTTTTATTAGCCAATAAAGGAATGACCAACATCATTCAAATTGTTAACAATCTTGACAGTATATAACTCACTAAAAAGTAAAATAATGCAGTGTAAGCAATGTATTATAATTTTTAAATTGGTGCGTTAACTATATAGATAAACGCAAGCGCATACGCGGAGAGTGGGGAAAATAATAGAGTGTGCATGTACATTGTTATACGATAAATACAGCTTTTAAATGATATTGTAATTATAGTGAAATTATTTAATTTAAGGTTTTTAAAGGCTATCGTATAGAGTACAGAGATTTGTTTTGGAAGATTTAATAATTTTAGCGTAGGAAAATATATGTGTATATGTGGGTTGTTGTTCGCGCATGCTCGAACACGAACACACATCTTGAGTAATTGTCAGTAAGTCTTTTATTTACTCAAATATATTATAGAGCAAATTTTAATACAGATCTTTGAATTTTACGGGCCAACGTTTCAGTTTGTATTTTCGGAAAGGCTCTTCTGAAAGGATAGATAGTGTTAAACACATAAACTCTCATGGCTGCTCTACATACCCAAATATATTTAGAACAGTATGCACGACTATCTATTTCTTTTATAGAAGATCTGTGTTTATTATACTGTGCAAAAAGATACCAAAAATGAGAATAAAGTACATGTAATATTTAAGGTATACCCACATTATCATTATCAAGTATCAAGTAAAATTCATTTGTCCTTTAAAGGAGTAGAACTTGCGTAGACAGAAGATCGCTGTTTTTGATAATATTCATTCTAGACCGTGAATTCAATTTGCAAGAGAGTATTATAGGTAGTATACACAAATACGTAGTATATAAAAACACAGTACAAGTCATAGTGACATGCATGTAAGCAAGCTTTGACTTATTTGTATATATGACTCGAAAATGTAGCGTATTTGCTAAAATATTTCATATGTAATAAATAAAAGTACCTGAGTTTAAAATGCTGTGGAAAAGTTCCATAAATGCTAATTTGAGTAGTTGCGTTCTATAAACTACCTCTTTATCTCATATGTAAGAAATTTAAACTTCATTTTTTGATATTTAGCTAACGAAATATTTAACTTTCATTTTACTTAACAGGATAGCAAAATTATTTGAAAGTGGCATTTTCATCAAATGGAAGAAAGACGCCTTACCTCCTGAAAATGAATGCACAACTGATTCTAAGCCTCAAGCTGGGGACACTAGAAAGATCAACCTAGCTCAAATGATTGGTTCATTCTACCTTTTGATGTTTGGACTCTTTGGGGCTTTAGGGGCACTCCTAATCGAGTATGTGTACCTAACCACAAAAAATAAAGGTCATATTCCAGAAATACGAGGTATACAATGCAAACTAATGAGCCATTTGTGCCCTTCAATGTTTTCTGCTGGTAAAACGGACTCCAACAAGAAATTTATGCATTCGAGAATGTACCCAGGATTCAAAGAACAACAGAAGTCCAGAAAAAAACGAAAGGATAAGAAGTCTAAAATTCAAAATCCATATCCAAATGATAATAGAGGTATTAAATATATTAAATAGTTCTTAATTTCACCTTGCTTGTTCTAATTCCAGTAATTTGGACAGTATTCTGAAAGAGTCAAAACTCCAAAGGGAGAAAGAACTTCCCTTCTAATAACATCTTAGGGAATATTTTTTTACCCACAGATTTAATGTACCTACTTCCCTTGTTGATTCGGTCATTAAAATTCTTTAGTTTGTTAAATGACTTGATATTAATCACATTAATACTTCCTTGACATTTCGCTTAAATTTTTATTTATTTACAAAATTGGATCAATGAATTTTACTGACAGATTGGCGAAACTGTTCAGGAGTAATACATTTATAGAGTAAAATAGAAATTTATATCAAAGTGGTTTCCTTACGGGGGCCGAGGTGGCCCTGTGGTAAGTGCGCTGGCTTTCGGTGCTGAGGGTGCTGGGATCGAATCCCGGCGTGCTCCACTAATAAAAAACCTCCGTTCTTGTCATCCCTTCATAGGGAGCAATGCTGATCCGCCTATACGGTGCTCCCATAATAAAATGTTCAGCAAAAAAACTGCGGTGAATAACAGGCGAATGTCTATCCGACAAAGTGCCTCGACAGTGGAAAAAAAAAAGTTTTCTTACGAGATTCATTGAAAGTAGCTTATAGAAATATTTAACAATTCAAACAGCAAAATATTAATTTTTCTTTTTATAAGAAAAATTTGCAGAAAACTTGACAAACCCATGATAAAGTTATTTCCCTTTTTCTCTTTCCTCCCAAGAAAGCTTTATACTACTTTACTTATCTATAGGATTTTTTTTATTGATAGTTGATTCATGACATATTATCGTAGTTTAGGATATGAATCATTTTCATCGAAAAAAAAGTCTTGAAAATTCGAATGACAAAAAAAAAGTTTCTTAGTTTAGATTTCGAGTTAAAACTTGGCTTTTTGTTCCCTACAGTTCTGAACTAAACCAAATTGTACCATCCTCAATAGAGAACAAGAAACCAACTCCAGACTTTCCCCAGCAAGTAACAATGCATTCAGGATCATTTTTCAGTTATCGATATATAAGACACAAAACACATACAGAGCCATTTATCACAAAAAAATTATACTATTAAAAAATAAGGGGTACTTCATTTTTTTTCTCGTTTAAAAGTAATGAAAGTTTTGTTGATTTAGAGCCCTACATTCATCCTTTGTAACACGAGTACAAAACATACTGGTACCTACAGCATAAAGCAGATTCCAAACGGCTTCAAACACCCATATCAACCATGAAATTCGAATCCACAGACTCTGGTTCCTATGACTAACGCCTTAACCCTTATGTCATCGACCGATAAAAGTCACGAGAGGAGACTGTGACAAATGAAACTAATTTAAAATTGCAGGGCTTGTTTATATCTCTCTAAAGTCATCTCTCTAAAATCATTATTATTATTCTTTTACACTTCATACTATTCTTTAGGAATTATTTAAATTTTAGTTTGTAAGTAACTTTTGTTAGAAATAACTTGAATTAAATGCTATATAATTTATTTCAGGTTTTTATAACGAAGGGTGGAAAAATCGCAGCTTAATGGGAGAGCAATATGTTGGATTTGATGAACACGGTCGAAGAGATATCTATACCAGTAACAAAAATTCTTCACGGACAATATTTGGAGCTTCTTATGATCAACCAAAACCTTATGCGATAAAGCGCAACTACGACAACCCGGATCTCGGGCGACAAATTGTGGAAGATATTACTAACAAAAACGCCTATTCTGGGGATTCTGATCATATGTCAGCAGATTCAAGTGGGGACTTTAAAAATAACAGAAGATCACCTAGAAGAAAGAGGAATATGTATTTTACGTATGATAATGGTGAATATAGAAAATACTGAAAGCCAAAAATGTACAAATTAATATAAGGGTGTTTGGTTGATTAAGTGTATTGTACAGTGGCGTGCAATATCAAAAAAAAAACAAATTTAAGTAATTTTTTCATAAATTTTTATATAATTATTTATTTAAAATAAAAATTTAATATCAAGCATGCATCACTCCTTGTAATGAACACTCATCCGCCATGAAACTTTGCTGTCTAATATATCTGCGCAACACTTGAAAGCAGTTAATGTACAAAATTATGTTCACAATATTTGATAAAAAGATTCAAAAAATCATCTAATGACATTCTTATATACGATTTGCATTTCAAAACCAAATGATAACTTTTTTTTAATTTTGAGGAAAAAAATTCGTTATTCTCAGTAATGGAAATGAACTGAAATAACTTTACATTAACTTTAAAACCCTTAGATTCTAAAACTGTCAATAATTACATATTTTTTTCAGGATTTTCTAATTTAAAAACTCAGCGAAATTTCAAAAACTAAATGAATACGTGAAGTAAGAATTGATGTCCTAATCACAACAATAACTCTTTGTTGGACAAGGTTGTCAAAGAGTAAACCCCGTAGAGTATGAATGGGATTTTTAAATGCAATCCATTGAAGGTCGTCTTTTGAAACCAACTTCATTGTTTATTTGTAACCGTTATTTATTATTGAAATTTTTATTTGATGACTGGTAGCATTTCGTTGTATTTTATTTATAACTTCACAAACTTTAAGCAATCCAAATTAGAGCTATCGCTTCCACTAAAAAATACAGAATGTCTCTCTGACTAATTTGTGCCTTCAGTGTTTGATACTTACAAAACTCTAGAGAAGAAGCAATGCAGATCAAGAACTGTAGGTTAGGGACTAACAAGAAAATCAGGTTTATTTAAAAATGAGCAGAACATTATGCTTATCAATCACCTCAATAATAGTGTATATATATATATATGTGTGTGTGTGTGTGTGTGTGTAAGTAAAAGGTTTAAAGCCCAACCAGTTATGTAGAGTAAGTCATACTGTAAATAATGGGAGCAGGCTTGTGGCGGCCCAGTGGTACAACGCGCTGGTTTTCGGTGCTGAGAGTGCCTCCGTTCGTGTCGTCCCTTCATAGGGGGTAATGCTGTCCGCCTATATGGTGCCCCCACAATAAAATGGGCAGTAAAATTGCGGCGTGGTATAGGCGAATGTCTCACGACAAGTGCCTCCGCATTGGAAAAAAAATAATGGGAGCAATTTTCGAAGCAAATTATGAAAATCACTATCTTCAACATAGATATACTTAATTAAAATTATGTAGTTAAAGATCGGAAGCAAACTGGTGTTGTAATGTTTGGAAACAAAATGTTTTATAAAATTTATTAATATATTGAGATGACTTTGACTTTTTTCATTTGTTTGTCTTCTCATGTACAATGTGCTTCATGTTGAGATAATTTATTATTTCCCCTCTTATTTCTTAGATAAAATGAATAGTAAGATTTTAAATGGTAAGATTTTAAGGCTTAAGGTAAATTTTAAGGTAAGATTTTAAGATTTTAATAGTAAGATTTTAAATAATACCAAGATTGTATTAAAAATTTTTATCTTATTTTGACTCATACATTCTTTCTTCAAACGAGTTCATTAGGTTTTAATTACTTGCTAATACTCAAACAATTAATGAAGAAAGTTGCTATTTATCCCTTTATAAAACTTTTTACGTGACATTGAGAACTTTATAGGAATTAAATAATTTTGAAAACATTTCCTAATAAATAGCAATTTACATGTCTCTAGTATGATTTGCTGTTACATAATTAGCGTACCTGACATTTGATCTTCGCGCGGCGTTAAATTTACGTACAAAACTTATCTAATAGATCTAGGAAAATTATGAAAAAAGCATTAAACGACTGGTGAAAGCATGGTGAAATTTCATGATGTGAATTAACGTTGGAACAGCAGCGTATTTAGTATCGTTGAGATTGTAAAAGCAAGCAAGTATTAAAGCCCCTTTCACCTCCTTTAGAAATGAATATTTAAGTTGCCTCCTGTAAGTAAATTTCAATAAGGTCCCCTTAATTTTTGTAGCCTCGAAGTGCGCACTCAGTGTGCATATCCACCTTTGCTTAGTTAGGCATATTTTCGGCAGACAATAGTGTTCATAGTTCCATATTACTAAAAAGCAAATGAAAGAGTCCAATTTTCCTAGCACCATATTAGAAATTCTAATTTAAGAGAACATAAATTTTTTTCATGGGAAATTGACAAATATCCTACCTTTTCTTGCACATGTTCTTTTTTCTACAAGAGATAAACATTCATTTATTAATATTACACAGATTTCATTTCAACATTATGACTTCTCCTTTCCGTGAGTAGAAATTTTTATTTTTCTGTAACAAATTGTTTTAAAGAGTAATAAAAACATACTTTATTCTCATTTCAAATGTTACTTCTGCAGCTAACGTTCTATTATCTACGCAAGATTTTTCATGAATTTTAGATCACAGTGGCACCAATAAAATGTTGTTTCGTCGCAGAACTGTTTTACTGCATTTTACTAACTAATAGCTCCATTGTTCTACGGATCTCTGAAATACATGAGGAGTTTTGCCTTTCAGGCCTTCTAAAACAACAGTCTCATTCTCATAAGTCAATTTCTTTAGAGGCATTTGCAAGTAGAATTGTTTTATGACCAGATTTCTGAACTTCAAATTAGCCGGGAAGTCTGCAAATTCGTAGTCATTCGGTAAATATGACACGTTAAATTTTTAGGGCATCTTTAGGCACTGGATTAAAATACTACAAATAAGAAAAAGGCTGAACAGAAAAAACTTATAAAATAAGGGAGTGGTGAAATGAATGCATATTTGATTATAAAATTAGTTCAAGGAAAAAAATTTCCTTAAAATTGTGAATATTTTAATGTAAACTCCTTGATTGTGTGTATGCTGTAGTATGCATTTTAATGTGCTGATTGCCATCGATAATGTATTGGTCTATTTAACAGCAAATATATATATATATATATATATATATATATATATATATATATATATATATATATATATATATAATTGCTCTTAACAGTTGTATTAATAAGTATTTACTTCTTTAATTGATGTGGATGATTTATGTACAGGGTGAACCAAAAGTCTTGCCCTGATTATAAAAATTCATTACAAAATAACCGTTTAATATAATAATGTAACTTTTGTATCGTTGGATACGTCATTTTTAGTAGTTTTTTTGTGCAAAAAATGACGCAAGTGCTCCTTCAAGAGGGACTCAGGGGAATATTTGAAAGGAGGACATCATTTTCGGCCGGAATGGCGTCGATTCAAGAGAAAGCCCAAAAGGCGTTACCCCTAACATTTACTTAGACTTATTGCAACTTTTTGAGAAAGATGTCGCACCCCCACACTGGGGATCTTTAGTGCGTGATTTCCTAGGCGAAACATGTACTGTGTGTACTGTAACAGAAGACATGTTAAATAACATTTGGCGGGAACTGGAATACCGCTTCGACATTCTCCAAGATACCAAGGGGGCACACGTTAAAATTTACTGACGTAAATGGTCTTATAAAAAAATTTATAACAGTACTTACAATATATCCAAACAAACATAGGTCTAATTATAATAGTTTGAGCACGATAAATATTTTTTTTTCACGGCAAGACTTTTGGTTCACCCTATATAATGAAAAGAACGTATTTTTCATGAATTTCCATGTATTGTTGTCACATGATGGCATAACTCAAATACATCTATCTTTTATTGTATTCAGAACTTTTAGAAAGAAATTGGCTCTTTTATGCTATGCTTATTCATAATATTTTTTGTAAAAGCAAAATCACTGTACCTGTGAAAATATACACTATTCTTATACTTGAAGAATAAATTTTTTCATACATGTTAATCTAGTTTTATTTTTGTGGGAAATTGTTTTAAACGGACATTACTATTCTAATTACAAACCAGTAACAAATTTTCCTATTCATATTTTAAAAAAGGATTTTTTAAGACTTGTCTAGTAAGTAATGTAATATCATACAAATGATACTGTCACTCTCGAGGTCGCGAATCATCTGCTATGAGTTTGATAGAACAAAATTGTGTTCGCGTTATATCAACACGAGTAAATGTTACTTGTAAGCGAAATATCATTACAAACTTGATGTTCAAGTACAGAGGTTTATTTTTTCTGGGGATTCTTCTCTTATTGTGCTTGTCTGTAGACAAATGATTTCTATTATGTAAGTAAAAAAATGCTTTTTGAACATTTGATGTTTCATTTTTAGATATCCATTTAACTCTAAATTAAACAATTTCTGAAACATAGACAATTTAGTGTAATTCAGAAACAAATTACACATAACAGCATTTTTTAAACACATAAAATAATTTGTAGAGAAAAGGTAATTATCAGTTGACATACAATAGAATTTTTTTAACACAGTATTTGGAAAAGTCTAGAAAATATATGAAATAACTAGCTGAATACCCGTGCTTCGCTACGGAGTACATTTTAGGATAATTGCAATGCAAAAATAATGAAATAGCCTTTTAGAGGATTTCCTTATAAACAATATTTATTGTTTCTTCATTGGATGGAACTAATATTACCAGGCTCGTCCGAGAACTTACGCGGGAGCAAGCTACGTAAAACTGACCGTGGGAGAAACAATTTTCTCTTAAATCTACGCCAGCGTATTTTAAAGTTTGGCCTTGAGACTTATATATCGTCATGGAGAAGCATACTTTGAGGGGAAATTGCAGTCTCTTAATGTCAAAGGGGGGGGGGGCATTTGGCATTAGAGTAATGCGTAGCACGAACACTTTTTCTCCTTGAGCACACCCGGTTAAAATAATGGCTTCAATTAAATTTTTATGCAAGGCTTTGACTTGTACTCTAGTGCCATTACACAATTTCGATGGTTTTAAATTCCGAATGAGCATTACGGGTGTGCCCTTCCGCAAAGGGAGCACATGGTACATATGGTATGTAAGACCCGGTGGTTTAAGAGAATTTAAAACTCTACCGGATAGTTAACGGCATCATCTGAATTACAGACAGTGTCTATCGATTGTCAAAATTTCAGCCCTTTAGGTCCAGCGGTTTGGTCTCTGCGAGGTCTGTCAGTCATTCATGGAACTGTTTTATATATAGGTTTAATTTAATATCCATAAAACATACTAATTTGAATTAATTCTTAAAATCTTTCTTAGTCTAGTGGTTAAATTGTATCTTTCACTCTATTTTAATTTTTCTTTGTCAATTTATTCCTTTGTTATGCATGTGACTCAAAATTGATTAAAAGTATCACAAAAAGAAAAGGAATCTCGTAATCAGCATTTAATAAGTAAAATTCTAAAAATTAATCTTTAAAAATTTCCCAAAGAGGCAAAGAAAATGAAGGTAAAGATTTAAAAAAGATTTCATTTCAAAGGGATTTTTATGATCTTTTTCGTGATATAATTTTTATAACCTTCAGATTATTATTTTAAATGCAAACTTAGAAAAAAAGTTACAAAAACAGCTTAAAAATTTAACTTAAAAATATCTAAGAATAATTTTTCAAAAATCTTTCTTAGTGCACCCCTACACTATGATAAGAATCGCCATGCAACATTTTAGCCCTTTTGGTCCAGCCGTTTGGTCTGTGCGTTATTTGTCAGTCTGTCAGTCAGTCAGTCACAGAACTGTTTTATATATATATAGATAACATGATATATCGGATCCGCATGGAAGTTAAAAATGTCAGGTTTGAAATTTCTCTCTGCTTGACAATCGGCCATAATTTAAGGGGCATTATTTTCTGTTGTTTGACTATGTTTCAGTTGTAGTAAGAACTCTGTCTATGAACTGCTTGTATTATCTTTTCTTATTTCAGAAAGAAATTGGGCTAATTAAAGGTAACAATATATTCTAGCAAAGAGATAAGTTATAAAATGAAAACCGGATAGGGTTTCCTCCAAAATATATTTTTCCTTTTCTATCTTATGAGCATTTAAGTTTAACAACCAATGTTTTAATATAAATAATGTTAAAACAACGTCTTTTAAAGTCCTTAATTTTACTTCTGAGCTATGCAGTAGTATTCGAATTTTACTCTTCTTCAAACACTTTTAGAAAATATCCATGAAAACACTTAACATTTTTGTATTTTTCTAGATATTACTAATTTTTTTCACTGAAAGATATTACCCTTCAATCCATACTGCAATTATCGAATCGAAATTATATGTAAGGTAAAATGGCACGGTTATAAACAAAGCGTTGCTAAAATGGTACGAGTTTAATTAAAGGTTTTGCGAAGCGAATTGCAACCTGGTCGAATTTGAGATAAAATTGGTTTATTAGTCATAATCATGGGAAAGTCATAAAAGATATCTTAATTAAATAGATTTTGCCTTAAGTAGATACCCGCATTTCTCAATAATAACAGTAACCTTAATTGTCTGTGTGAAGAGCTATTAACATAAATAGGCAGTCTTATATTTACAATAATATAATGATGAAAAAATTATTTCAAATTATTATCGAAATTAGTATAAATAATTTATGCCAAGTATAAGAAAACTTAGGAGATTAATATTGAAACTATTCTCTCCCTGTAGACTATTCTCTTCAGGTTTTTACCCTTAAAGTGGAAGATATCTGATTTCCTATCAACGATAAAAACAGAAAATTAAAAAGCCTTTTTTCAATCTATATATATAAAACAGTTCCGTAACTGACTAACAGATAACGCACAGACCAAACCGCTGGACTTAAATGGTTGAAATTTTAAATGCAGTTGAAATTTTGCATGGCGATCCCTCTTATAGTGTAGGGGTGCACTAAGAAAGATTTTTGAAATATTCTTCTTAGATTTTTTTAAATTAAATTTTTAAGCTGTTTTTGTAACATTCTTTTAAGTTTTCATTTAAAATAATAATCTGAGGGTTATATAATTTATATCACAAGAAAGATCATAAAACTTTCTTTAAAATGAAATTTTTTTCAAAACTTTACCTCCATTTTCTGATTTTTTATGAATTATTTAAGATTAATTTTTAGAATTTAATCTATTAAATGCTGATCGCGTGGTTTCTTTTCTTTTTGTGATACTTTAAACTAATTTTGCGTCACCTGCATAGCAACGGAATAAATTGGCATTTTTTTTTCTTTTTAATGCGGCAGACGATTGAATATTATCCAAAAAAATATTAAAATACACTAAAAGAAATGTTCCTCAAACTGTACTATATTAACTGTACTATATTCTTTAGTATGTTCAATTAGATTTAATTTGAATATTTTCTTCTACATTATTTTGTCTATAAAAATATCCGTTACAATTTTTTTATAAATATATATATATATATATATATATATATATATATATATATATATATATATATATATATATATATATATATATATATATTGGCATTATTTGCATATACAGAGGCTGTTCACACATTTTTTAGACGTTGTATATTGTATTCACAAAACTAAATTACATAAAATTGTTGTGTTTTAAATGTTCTATTTGACATCCCTTATTCTGAACTATCTTTCGACACCGCAATTTCAAGGATAATAATGCCTTTTGAAGTGTCAGAAGAGGTATTCTATCCCATTCCTCCTGAACAGCTTTCCAGAGTCCTGTAAGGGTGTTGGGACGACGTTTGGATAATGCAGATTTTAAAAGTCCGAAACACAAAAATCCATAGGTGATACATCTGGAGATTTAGTAGGGATATCAGTGAAGGGTATGGCCTTGATACCAGTTTTTTGTTCCATTTCTTTTAGGAAATTTACAGTAGATTTTGATGTGTGACTGCTAGCTTTGTCCTGATGGAGTCTCACAGATTGATGGCACTGTGGGTAAAGCGATGGTATTTCATTCAGAAAGATTGGCGATAAAATATATTCCTGGTAGTATTTGGAGTTAATCTTGACATTTTTTTCCACTCTCTTTATTTTTAACTTGTCATTATAAGAAAAACCAGCAACAATCATGAATCCCTTAGAAAAACTTTCTTTCGATTCTTTGAACCATGTACTTTAATTTTTTTCTCCCCTTTTATGATAATAAATGGCTCTTTTTTTGTTGCAATCATTTAAATACACCCATGATTCATCTATTGTGACAATTGTTTTCCATTTTTCTTTGAATAAGTGTTTCTCATATAGAATTCTGCAGCGTGTCCTGCGTTCAGCGATATGATTTGGAAGAAGACGATGCACATTGCGTTTTTTCACTTTCTTAAGATTTAAATCAACGTTTATCATTTTGTTTACAGTGGACACCGAGCATTTTAATGATTTTGGAACTGTCATTTGACTAGGGTGATTTTCTTTTAACATGAAACAACGTACCTTTGCAATAGTCGAAGATGTCCGTTTTTTCCTTGGATACTTGTTTGGAATTTTTGTCCCACTTGAGGCTCCAATTTGACGTTTTTTTCCTTTCTTGTTGACGATATTACCTATCGACGCTTTAGATATCACAAAACCATGACTCTCACATCGTTTTTGGTTAACGGAGTATGCATATTTCTCTTCGGAAAGAGCATAAATGTAGCCTTCGAACCACTGCTTTGTTAAAAACCCCATTTCGAATAAAAACAAAACTTTCAAGCCGCAGACGATAATTTTGACTTTTAAAAACATAGTACAATTGCAATTATTTCTTTTGCAGCAAACGATTTTTTATTACCGCTTACCAAAATCGTCTAAAAAATGTGCGAACAGCCTCTGTATTGACCGTTGTATTTATTATAAATATATATATATATATATATATATTCTTTTGGCATTAATTTCATACATTAACCATTGCATTTAATTTGAATGTACTCCGTTGCGAAGCACGGGTATTCAGATAGTCATAACATAAGATGATAAATTTGTAATGTCATCGAATGTCAGAAAATCATCATTTGGAAATTGTATTTTTAACAAAAATTCTTTAGTTTAGAATTATTATTCAATAAAATACTAAGTGGAGATTTACATTGCGAGTCATAGATAATTATATTTATACCTGATCCTACAAACCTCTGCTCTATCAATGAAAGTTGAGTACGACCGTGTCTGCAAGAGTTCTCATGGTTTTTAGCGTGCCAAACAGCTGTAAAACAATCGTAACTGCGTACCTTTTAATTGTATCTGCTAAAAAACGTGCATATGTTGTCGTGTTTACGGGAAAAATTTCTAAAAGTTATAGAATTATTTTTTTATCTTACATGAGTCTTGAGTGTTCAGTAAACATTTGACATAGCGACAGTTTTACGGAACTTTGCTCAAAAATTTGTTTTGACATTTCATAAGTGTCTTTACTAATATAAAGCAAATTTATTTTGTAGAATTAGAGAGGTAAATTGTAAGAGCATAAGATATTTAAATTAATTTTTGGAAAAAACAACCATGATAATGCATGTAATTTTAACTGCCTTTTTTTTTGCAAACTTCATTTTTCACACTATTTTCGGTGCTTCTGTGACGCCACCGTTTTTAATTTCTTGTTGAAAAAATGTACTGGGCATTTTCTCCTGATTTTAGGATGCTTTATGAGCTTTTGGCTTGAAAGGCTAGAATAACAAAACAGTGTTGCCTTTAGAAACACCTTTCCACAAAATATTTTTTATAAAGAAAGTAAAATATTCTCCTAAAAAAAGGACAAGTGCATATTTAAAGAGCATGAATTATCAGCAGGCGTGCAGGAACTGATGAAGTGGTGCAGGGTTATATCACAGGAAATAAAATACTGGAAAATGAATTTTTATAATGATGTAACTTATCAATGCAGAGGTAATCGGAGAATAAAATTTTCAGAGACTGAATGATCCTCAAAAAAGCTGATTTGGGGATTTATTTTATTTAAAAGAATGGGTATGCTTTTTAAGCTTTAAAATAATGTATTTCAGGGCTTTGTGATACTGCTCGAAAAATGCCTTTATTTTATACTGCGATTCTACACACATTCCCATTTCGAGGGTCTTTTTTTTTCTAAGTATATCATCACCGCAACCTTGCTTTTTTATCTACGTTTATACTGCTGTGTTTGGATTTTTAATGTAACTTTATGTTGATAGATATTTAGAATCGTTCTAAACAATAATTTTATACTTAATTTATTAATTAAATTTTAATAATTTAAAATATAACCTAATTCAAATTATTGAATTAAAACCAATAGTATTTAAAATTAAACTTTAAAATACAATAATTTTAAATTAAGTTTATCTTAAATTATAATTTTCTATTTGCATATTTATGAGGTATTGAATCAAAATTAACCCACCCCCGCCCCTCTGGTTTAAATAAATCACCATTTGAAGAAGAAGAAGCTCCTTATGCAAATGAGCTGCGCTTTTCTACTAAACGAGAATCCCCGTGGATAGCGTACACGCTTGAGAGTGAGAGAGAAAACACTACGAGGCGAGGTCGGACGGAGGCGAGCGGCGAATAAAAAACAATTGTAGTGAAGATCGTTTGCCGTACAGCAGCCGGACATTATCAAGTTTACCGAAGGCGTTTTGAAGTTAGCTATCATTCCAGCGATCTGGTGATAAAGTACGGACAGAAAGGTTAGTGTGGCGTATGTACAAGCAGTGGCGTGGCTGAATTCTGGTAGGGTTTCCGTAATATAACTACCGTGATTAATACACGCTATAACTAATTCCCCGTTGCCTGCTAGCAATTGAGTACGGAATTTATATAGTCTAATTTTGTTGTAATAAATATTCTAGTGTAGAAAACCTCGTCGGATCTAGTTAATGGTGAGTTCATTGTTTAGTATATACATTACCTTAAGGGTAAAGGAAACAGTGTACTTCACACATTTATAGGAAGAATTGAAGTCAATAGTAAAAAATCTGGTTAATCAAGAATAAGTCTTTACTTGGAAAAAGACAAATTTAAAATTAAACACTGATTAATATTTTATAAATGTCGAATTTTACTCAAAATTTTATTTCCTAAAATTAAAATTTTCTATTGATGCGTCAGTGCAGCTGGTTTCCTTTTTTAGTGTAAGAATAAAGTACTTGAAACCTTAAAGCTAGCACCTAGGCCAGTGATTCTCAACCGGTGTTCCGCGGACCACAGGTAGTCCGTGAGAGCCTCGGTTGTGGTCCACCACCACATATAAAAAAGTTGTCAAATAAATGGGGATTTTGGAAGTATTTCTTAAAAGTTTAACATTATTATTTTATTATTAGAAAATGATACGTTAGAATGTATGTTAATTCTGTATCCCCTTGCCTGAGCGACATTCTATATCTCCCTAACCCCGGAAGGTTCCCCCCTCAAGACGGTGGGGGATGGTGGTGGTCCGCACATGGTTCAGTTTCTGGCTTAGTGGTCCGCAGACTTCTACGGGTTGGGAACCACTGATCTAGGCAATGTATTTATCCACCGATGCATGCGTATAAAAGATAAATGGTACAAAAATGCCCAAAAAAATGGTTAGTTAAATTGTTGAAAGTGCCCGAAGAAAACGGATACTCGCCAACACAGAGTAAAAATAAGACTTGAAAAATACAGGTGGTTATCAAAATAATGAAAACACCTATCAATATTAATGGTGTTTATGAATGTCCTTCGTATTCCTTAAAAAACGGGTCTGGCCACCGATATTTCTTATATAATATAGTGTATGTATTATTCTACTATCAGGTAGCAGTAATAAAGCTAGGGGCATCGTGCTTTTGGGGGGACATCGTAAAATGTCAAATCTTGCAGACCTTGAAAAAAGGGCAAATTGTTGGAGAGAGTTTAAATTGGAGTTTCTGTTGCTGCAACCCCCAGGCTAATGGGTGTTTTTCGAGGTATGGTATCGAAAGTCATGACAGAATACAGAGCGCACAGAAAAATATCCTTTGCCAAACAGAATAGTGGACGAAAGGGAGAGCAGAAAGAGACGGACGAGGTATTGAAGCGAATTGTGACATAAAGAAAGAAAACAATTGCAACCAAAATGACCGAAGAGCTCAATCTACATCTGCATGTTCCGGTATCAACCATTAGAGGTAGAAGGGAACTTCACAAACAAAGCATTAACGGAAGAGTAGCTATTCCCAAGCCACTTGTAATAGATGCCAATACAAAATATCGTCCACAATGGTGCCCCAAGTGCATATCCTGGTCGAGTAATATGTCGAAAAATGGCATTTGGTCTGATGAATCATTGTTCACATTGTTCCATTCAACAGGACGTGCGTATGTCTGGAGAACACGGACACAAGCGTAAGATTCTGGCTGTCTCATCTCAACTGTCAGTCATGGAGGTAGATCTATCATGGTTTGGGATGGCATATCATGGTTTTCTTCAGGCCCTATTATAACCCTAAAAGGGAGATTGAATGGGAAGGACTATGTCGAAATTTTAGCTCACTAGTCCATCCTATTGTGCAAACATTGTTTCTTGCAGGAGGTGCCTTTCTCCAGTATGATAATCCCCCTATACATACAGCAAAATCTATCGAGTATTGGTTTGAAGAGTATGAAAAAGAAGTCAAATATCTTATCTTTCCCTGTACAATCCCCCCGACTATATATCATCCAACCACTGTGATCTGTATAAGCGGATAGAACCAGGTATCGATATCTACCACAGCATCTCTGAAGTAAAATGGTGTGATATTGTGGTGGTAAAGAGGTAAAACAAAATTAGTTCAAAGGTTATTAAAGAGAGGTATAGTGGTTTTTACATGTGTACATTGCAATAAGACGTTGTGCATGTTCTGACAGTATTAACAATTGAAAGTTAAATAACTTCATTTTTTATCAACTCACTTGACATGCAGATAACCCGGAAAATGTTACTTTGTTGGAATTCTTGACTCTCCCACTTGAGCATTGGAGGTGGGAAACCGAAAGACTGAAACAGTTCTGTAAACTGGAGCAACGTTGAACAGATGAAGCCCACGATGTCGAGGTTTTCAGTTCAGCTACCGTAAATGATGGATCGATTTCTGCCACGTGGAGACCGGTTCCTTATCGGTACGTTGTTTACTGGAACTGCATCAAACTCGCAGATAAAACTGGAATCACACACCAAGCACGAAACGCAGGGGGTAATTTGCAAGAAGACACTGTATCATTGGAACTTGAAAAAATTTAGACTGTGTACCCTTTAGCACTGCAGATGACGAATAGCAGAATCACGCATACTGATGTCAAAGAAATTGGCACAGACAAGATCTCCTCGAGAAACACTTGTTTATTATTTTCCTTATAAAATTTCCATTCTACACCTTCAGCCAGCCAGTATCACAAAAAATAATGTCCGAATATAAAAATTTGGGGAGACACGCTCCAAAATTCCAATCCCTATCCATGTCGCTAACAATCGAGCTCCCTCTTTTATGGAGGGGAAGCAAACCTTTTGTACCCAAAACCTGTTCACACAAGCCTAGGTTAAAGTGCTTACTCTGATAAAGAGATCCCATCTCCTTTTAGAATAAACAACAAAATAATGTCTGTAGAAAGGGGATAAATATTTAATAATAGCTGTATCAAAGGACTAAATTAGCAGAGAAATTAAACTGCGATTATATTGTTATTATCTTTAGGAAACATCGGCGTATGAATACATGTAAGCTATTGCACACGTGGGAAGTAGTTATTTTTGCAGTTAAGTTGAGAAATCGAATCGCGATGCGAAATTCGAATGAGGTAATCGATTCTATTATTGGAAAATGTAAACATATTTAGCTATTGTAGATATTAACAGTATAATCGCTTTAAGCATACAATATGTATCTGGAAAATAGTTATTTTAAATTAATATTAATACAGCTAGCAATTAATCGTTTAGATGATATTAATTAAGTTAAGTTAATAGCGGTTATCATTAAGTCTTTAAATTCTTGAGTAATAAATTTTACATAGTGGCATTATGCCACAATCTCTACAGGAACTTTCATTATTTTTCCCTGATGAATGGTATAATATATTCTTAACCACTATTTATGACTTGTATAATCCAATTCCAAGGTGAATCAGGTGGTATTACATGACAAATGTGCTCCTGTATTAATAAAGGTTTTCATGATGTTTCTTAGTGTTCCCATTATTTTGATAACCACCTGTACTTTAAAAGTTAGCTATCTCAGAAACATCTAGTTATAAATACTTTGAAACATTTTAAAATTAAGTAAGACCCACACATTTAAATCAGAATTTTTGAAGGGTAATAAACTATAAATGTAAGGTAAAAAAATAAAAAATTGGCGCAAATAATGTGTAAAGAGATGCAAAGAACGTGATAAAGAGTGGAATGCGGCTCGAAATCAGCAGTTAGGCCACCCCTTGCACATTATTTGAGCAAAAATCACTCTTCCGATATCGCTAGCCCGTATAACGTACGATCATAAAAATCAACAAGCCGTATCTCTTTCGCTGTTGGTTAATACATGTCTGAAAATAGTTTACAGAATCAGTTGACACCAAGACTGTGTCACATGTATGTTATGCTAGTGAGTGTTACTATTAAATCAGGAATACCTGAAATATTAATATGAAGTGTAAAGTTCGACAATTATATATATATATATTTATATATATATATATATATATATATATATATATATATATATATATATATATATATATATATATAGTTTTGTATACAATTATTTGTATAAAATTATTTAGTATACAATTATATATATATATATATATATATATATATATATATATATATTTGGCCCCCAAAGGAAAATATTTTATTAAATCCATTAAAACTATTTAAGAATTCAGAGATATTAATTTCTCTAACAATTAGAGAATGATAGATTCAGTAAAACATTGTAAAAAGCACTGCTTGAAATTGCTTTCATACCAGATATAACTTTATTTCTGTGTTTGGCTCTTCTAAGTATGCAAACATTCCCAAATGGCTCTTAACACATGTGACAAAAAATCCCATGCATACGAGAGGAGGTCGAAAAGTACCGATACTATACCTATTGAGACAAGACGTCAGTTCTTAGAAAAAGCATGAAAAGCTGTAAAATATATATCTGCATATGGCAGCATACATCTGTGTCTCGAAACTAGATGTTTAGAAACACATTATCCTCCAGAGCAAACTTTATCTATGTTTTTCACGCCCATCTTGAAGCTGAAAACAGCCATGAGCTGCTATTAACTTGTATAAAACGGAGGTAAAATCTTACGAATAGATAAGACTGACTTGCATGAGGTGTACTACGTGGCCAAAACAAGTGTTTAGATAGTATAGAAAAAAAGGTGATAAAGGAGCCTGAGGCTTCACCACGATCAGGACAACCGACTTCGTCTGTTATAAATGAAATATTTATCAAAAGTATTCTTTTTATCCCATAATGTACTTTTCCGAAACTACAACCTATTAACATCAACGCTTCAAAATTTTCTACAATGATCTGAAACCACTAGTAGACATTTATACAGAGTTTTATGGATAGTAAACTATAAATGAGGACTTAAATAAAAAATTTTGAATAGTGTTTTTTTCAGAAATAATAGTGTGTCGAATATTTTGGTTTACAATTACGGAAAATATTAAGAACGAAATAGTTGATTCATATATCTACAATTACCCAAAAGTTTCATGACAAAAAAATGTAAGGCTCATATTTCGGCTAAGGTCACATTTCATAAGGATCGTCTAATAGACATCTAACAACTATCTCATACTACAAGTATATTCACGGTATCTGTAAGCGACACCGTGAAAAAGCTTAGGCGTCCAGACTCTGTCAAAGAAAAATGGATACTGACCACGAAAATGCCCCTGTATGACACACAAAGGTAAGCCAGCAAGACATTTTCCATTGAGAAATCGAATTTATAGTAAATCCACCCTTCTGTGTGGACCTTGCGAAATTTCCCTTTTACACTATCAGAAAAAATAGATTGGGTTTTGGAAGCGTTCAGAGTCTATCTAAAGAAAATCGATTCTGAATCATGACAATGCCTCCCCCCATACGTCATAAAAAAATAATCTCTCTGTACCTCACGAAATGTGACTTTTCTTTCTCCCTGATGTTAAAGAAAAAAAATAAATGATTATTTCCAGCTTCAGCACAAATAGCAACTCTCAAAGGTTTTGGGTTTACCTGTAGAAAGGTCTGCCAGCTACTTCTTTACAAATTCTGGTGAGACAGTTGGGATATATATATATATATATATATATATATCAACCAATTCAATTACAGGGGAAATATGCATTAACAACCATACCTTATCACCAAAAATTATAATTGTTTACATCAAATATTTTTAAAAGGACATAAATGTTAATATTTCAAAGATTTTTGTATAGAAGAGAAGAAACGAGCACAAATATCATGTGTCGGTTAGATATGATAAATCCCATACTGATTTTTCTCACGTGTTCAATGGTACTGCTCTTTATGCACATAATACTTAATAGTAAAAGCGACATAAAATAATTCATGCTCATCGTTCTATTCACATAATTGTCGGCAAAATACAGATATATATATATATATATATATATATATATATATATATATATATATCATACTGATATCCCTTTCCCTTATATATAGTTTGTATACAAAATTCCTCTGTATTTTGCTTACGTTCTTAGACCGAAACACAGGGAACTGGAAACACTAATGCGAAGATTTCTTTCGTATACTAAGAAAAATGATAAGCCAATATCGTTAATACAATAAGACGAGACATTCACTGTATAAGAAATTTTGTGGTTTTGTGGAAACACCCATTTAAGTATTGAATGTCAATTTCAGAAATTTCAGTGCAAACAATTCCAGGTGTTTAGATTCCCAGACAAGGCAAAGAAACTATAAAAAGCGTTTTTCCAATAGTCGATTTCGTGTTCTCAAAACTTCTTGATAAATACTGAGAGCATATTGTACAAAATAATATCTGTATTACTCACCCAAATAATTCTCTTTTTCAATGAAAACTTACAATTTACTAATAAATAACGGAATTTCATTCGGCATCAATTTCATGTCGAATTTAATAGTGTTAGAAATCAAGTCGTACCCGATGCAAAATGTTTGCACCTATAGTTATAAAGTGAAATTTTATTCATAGTTTTACTACATAAATTCACACTTGATTTCATACGATATTACTACAAAAATTATGTACAACTTACACATACACACACATATATTGTATATATAAATATATATATATATATATATATATACATATATACATTTTTTTCTTCTCAATGCGGCAGGCACTTGACTCTTGCAGACATTCGCCCCATAAACACCACGCAAAACTGGCAGGCTACTCAATTACGGAAGTACAATTTTGGTGAGCCAACATTGCTCCATATGAGGGTACAACATGTGAACGCCCTAGCCTTACTCGATAACCACTATACCATGTTGGTGGATCTCCCACCATATATATATATATATATATATATATATATATATATATATATATATATATATATATATATATATATATATATATATATATATATATATATATATATATATATATATATATATATATATATATACCGGGTGCGTCATAAATTCGTGCAATGTTCAAAAATTCATAATTAAAGAAGTAATGCTCGGAAAATTTTTCTGTTTGCACCAATAAGATCAGAGGGACATTGGATTTTTTTCCATGTAAAAATAAAAAGGTTCCAAAAGTAACCGAAAGAGGGCGCTCACACAAAGTAACCGAAAGAGGGCGCTGAGACGTTTTATGCAAATCAGGCAAACTCAAACAGATAATCAAACAGATCACAATAACATGAGACTGTGCATTTATTTTAAAGTAACAGTTGTTCAACATTACTACCAGCACAAGGTAATAGGCAAGTGAGGTGCGTCACTAAGCCCATTACAGTGGATTCTAGCATCGATGGCAGCGACTGTCTGTCGAATGACATTTTTCAGTTCCACCAAAGTGGTTGGGGAGCCCCGGTACACAAGATACTTCAAGTATCCCCCCAACTAAAAATTTGCCGGGGTCAAGTCTGGTGATCATGAGGGCCACTGAACCTTACAACCGTGACTTATAGACTCGGTCTTCAGTGAAAAATTCTAACAGGAACGTCTTGATATCACGTGAAATGTGATGCGGGGCACCATCCTGCACGAAGGTCACAACAGGTAACGCATGTCTTTCCTGCAATGCAGTCTTAACGTGGTCGCGAAAAAGCGCTCTCTTTCGGTTACTTTTGGAAACTTTTTTTTTTTAGATGGGAAAGAAATCGAATGTCCCTGTGATCCTATTCGCGCAAACAGAAAATTTTTCCGAGCATTATTCCTTTTATTATGAATTTTTAAACTTTGCACGAATTTATGACGCACCCGGTATATATACATACATATATATATATATAAATATATATATATATATATATATATATATATATATATATATATATATATATATATATATATATATATATATACATATACATATTTATATATATATATATATATACATATACATATTTATATATATATATATATATATATATATATATATATATATATATATATATATATACATATATATATATATATATACATATACATATTTATATATATATATATATATACATATACATATTTATATATATATATATATATATATATATATATATATATATATACAGAGGCTGTTCGCACATTTTTTAGACGATTTTGGTAAGCAATAATAAAAAATCGTTTGCTGCAAAAGAAATAATTGCAATTGTACTATGCTTTTATAAGTCAAAATTATAGTCTGCGGCTTGAAAGTTTTTTTTTTATTCAAAACTAGCTGTACCCGTCCCGGCGTTGCTCGTGTAATGTAATTACCAAATTTTAGTAGCCTTAACCCTTTGTTAATGGGCGTCGCTTTCATCCTTTTCCTCACCACGATACATTATTTTACCCATATAAATTTAATCCTTTCTGGCACATTTTGGCAAAATTTTTGACATAGGATTACTTAAAACGTACAAATTCCTGTTCAATAAAATAAAATTATTAAACAAATCAAAACTACTAAACAAATGAAGTCATTGTTTAAATTCTTCACACATTTTTTCAAACAACAAAGCGCAAGTTATATGAGAATAAGTAACTGTTGCCAAAAAAAAATAAGGCATTAGGAAATTGGATTTTTTAATCGAATATCACTGCAATAGTAATCGATTTCCTTGAAAGCGAGTATGTCACATCCTCCACATGCTGAAATTCTTTGACATCTTCATAGATTTTTTCCACAAACACACCACAAATTATATGATATTAACTAAGTGTTGGCCAAAAAAATTACGGCATTACTAAATGCGATTTTTTAATCGATTATCACTGCAATAGTAATCGATTTCCTTTAACCACCCAATCCCTCATAGAAAACAAACGCCCCAACACATCACGTGCTTGACGTCGAAAAAGACACGCCCATTTTCCCCCTCTTTACCTTCGTCCGGAAATGAAGAACGAAATCTCCAAAATGAGATTTCTCGCAAGAGTTTCCCAATCATAAAATAAATTATTAAAAAATAACTACAATTTGTAAATTAATTTTGATTCTGGCTTTCGAAACGGTGATGTCTAGGGTCTCTGAGATAAAAATTTCGTAAAAATGTAATGACATTTACGTATCGATTCGACAATTTGGAAAAAAGGGTCGCGGACAAAATCGCGTTTTTTTCCGAAAAACGGGTGCGTACAGGCGATCGAAAAAAAATCACAATTAATAGATAAATAAAGACAGACAATTTTAATTGTGATTTCCGTATAGTGTCATCTTTCCCGTATAGGCTCGTCCGAAAAAAAAAATTTTTGGAAGGATACGTTAAGATTTACGGAGCTTTTACTCGTCCGGGAGCTCCAAATCGCGACTAAATATTTAATTACGGAAAATCTAATTAAAAAATCGAAAAAAGGGCTTCGAGGTGCATAATGAGACCTCGGGGGGCATCTTCGTGTCGAATCTCAAGACTGTCCGACCTGCCGTCTTTGCGCCGTGCCGCGAGCAGACAAAAACTTGGTCACACACACACAGACTTTGCCTTTTATATATAAAGATGGCGATTTTAACAAAGCAGTGGTTCGAAGGCTACATTTATGCTCTTTCCGAAGAGAAATATGCATACTCCGTTATCCAAAACCGATGTGAGTGTCATGGTTTTGTGATATCTAAAGCGTCGATAGGTAATATCGTCAACAAGAAAGGAGTTAAATGTCAAATTGGAGCCTCAAATGGGACAAAAATTCCAAACAAGTATCCAAGGAAAAAACGGACATCTTCGACTATTGCAAAGTTACGTTGTTTAATGTTAAAAGAAAGTCCCCCTAGTCAAAGGACAGTTGCAAAATCATTAAAATGCTCGGTGTCCACTGTAAACAAAATGATAAACGTTGATTTAAATCTTAAGAAAGCGAAAAAACGCAATGTGCATCGTCTTCTTCCAAATCATATCGCTGAACGCAGGACACGCTGCAGAATTCTATATGAGAAACACTTATCCAAAGAAAAATGGAAAACAATTGTCACAATAGATGAATCATGGGTGTATTTAAATGATTGCAACAAAAAAAGAGACATTTATTATCATAAAAGGGGATAAAAAAATTTAAGTACATGGTTCAAAGAATCGAAAGAAAGTTTTTCTAAGGGATTCATGATTGTTGCTGGTTTTTCTTATAATGGCAAGTTAAAAATAAAGAGAGTGGAAAAAAGTCAAGATTAACTCCAAATACTATCAGGAACATATTTTGTCGCCAATTTTTCTGAATGAAATACCACCGCTTTACCTACAGTGCCATCAGTCTGTGAGACTCCATCAGGACAAAGCTAGCAGTCACACATCAAAATCCACTGTAAATTTCCTAAAAGAAATGGAACAAAAAACTGGTATCAAGGCCATACCCTTCACTGATATCCCTACTAAATCTCCCGATGTATCACCTATGGATTTTTGTGCTTTCGGACTTTTAAAATCTGCATTATACAAACGTCGTCCTAAAACCCTTACAGGACTCTGGAAAGCTGTTCAGGAGGAATGGGATAGAATACCTCTTCTGACACTTCAAAAGGCATTATTATCCTGGAAATTGCGGTGTCGAAAGATAGTTCAGAATAAGGGATGTCAAATAGAACATTTAAAACACAACAATTTTATGTAATTTAGTTTTGTGAATACAATATACATCGTCTAAAAAATATGTGAACAGCCTCTGTATACATATATATATATATATATATATATATATATATATATATATATATATATATATATATATATATATATACATTTAGAATGTAGATATACCTAATCATATGGCAGAATCTAATCATATTTCTCTTAAGGCCGGCATATGTCTTGACCATGACCCAATAGGTAAATCACAGATCTTCCGGCCCAAAGTCTACGGCTTTCAGTACCACGGGTGTCATAGACGTCTGTATACTCGATCATCTTTAAGCTGTTAAGTTTTGGTATGTTTAATTTTCATGTTGCATTATATGATCCTCTCACTTCAACACTAACTTTGATTTTGCTCTTTTCTCTCAAGTTAATGCATCACAATATCAGAGTCTGACTTAATGAAACGCTTCAATATAGATATGATTTTTGCAGATGTCCTCTTATTTTTTTTCGACTTCTATATGATAGATAAATTTCAATCGAATTTTGCAAAATAATTGTTAAGAGAGACTGATAACAATCACATGATCCTGAGATAGAATTATTTCATAGATACAGAAAATACACGATCATTTGCGAAACCTGTTTATGCATACAAGTTTGAAATAGATAGCCCCACTATCAAGAAAATAATAGAACTGAAAATAGTATATTCATGAAGGATTGACTTCCTATTGAAAGTTTTTGATGTGTATGTGTGGATTTTTTTTGTGCTATTAAGTGATTAAAGCTATCTTAAAACTCAAAATAATTGCATAAGGTCGATTGGATAAGGAGAACCCAAGATGAAAAGTATTACTGTTGTAGTACTTTCATATTCGATGCACTTCTACTTTTTCAAAATTATACAACAAATTGAGTACAAATTTGATTCTTATTGTATTATTATATTTTTAGATTCAAATTAAGAAATGTATATTCAAAATTTTCAGTTTAATATAACTGAAACAATCCAAATACTATAATGCTTGTTGCGAAATACAGAAATTAAAAGTACAGTATTAACATACTTGCAAATTGTTTCTTTGTATATCATCATTATTTATAAATTGTCCGTAACTATACGAAACAGCACGTATCAATATAGAAATTGTCATACAAGAAAATATTCAGACTCAAAAATTGAACCAGCAAAACAAAGAACAGATGAACCAAGCAAAAACTTCGCGTAAAACAACGGACGTTGAATTATTAGCAGTCCCGAAACATATGCTCAAGTGGAAGTCATTTTGCTCGACAAAAGCGATATATTGATTGAAATATCAAATGACAGAAAAAGTGAGCTGTTTGAACTACCGATTCTCACGACTATATTCTGAATAACACGCGCACTTTATTGACCGCTTTTACAACGTATTATCGCTCTAGTCCACCAATAAAATTCAGACGAAAGAAAGAGCGACTACTTTCTCTAGACACATCAGATGCTGCTATAAGTCCTTAAGTAAGTACATCGTTCCATTCATTTGATAAGAAAAATATATTATTTCCCTATGGCTTTTTCTTTTCCTTTATATTGGTTTTAAATTCTGTAAATAAGCTGGTGCGACAAGGAAAGAGACAACAATAAAGAAGTCTAGGCCCATAGCTGAAAAATGAGTAATGTTGTATATAATAATTGCAATGCCTTAAATTATATAATTATTTTAAATTTCCTAGACGATTTCAGGTAGCTATTCAAATAGTTATTTCAATTTTGATGAAACGGTTCAGTTATTAAATATATTCCTTTACGATTTTTTCTCCGCCTAATGCCCCAAGGAAATTTAATGTTAGTTTTAAATATATTAGTATTTATTTTTGAGATATCAGTCGTTTTAAAAAATAACATCGTATATACAGTTTTTAATTAAGCATGTTTTGGTTATTTAATTTAGTAGTTCCGTTTATTGTGTTTTAGTTCAGGCTTAAAGTTTGCAAAAAGCAAGTATTCAACAAGACCCATTGCCTGGTTGAATGAGTTGTTATACATAATAGTCAAGTTAACAATAAAAAGGTATCATATCATCATCTTTTTTTTCAGCAAAGTAAATTAATTAATTTTAGGACTTTTCATTTCATATTGAATAAAATCAACAAAAAATCATACTCTGTGTAGTATGTGTTATTGACATATTTAATTTAGGATACTTTAAAAACATCATGTGTTCCTTCAGTTTTTTTCTCAAAGAATAAAATATTCCTTTTCCTTTTTTTAGAATATTTACTTCTAAAATGGTTTGAAGAAGATAAAAGTATAATTTGTCGTCCCGATAACATGTAAATACTCGACGCTACAACAAGAATGGAAAAGTAAAAATTATTAAGCTTCACATAAGCACCGGTAAATTTTAAAAATTAAGAGATTTAAAAATTACTATATCAATTAACTTTAGGTTCATTTCTTTTACATTTATTTTTTGTGTGTCTAAGTATCAATATTCCTTTTAGGTAGAACATTAAAATTTAGTGTTATGTCCTTTAACTGGATAAAAAAAGCAAGTTGATGCTGTAAAAATTGCAGTATGTCGATAAAATAGACTATTCAAATTAAGTATTTGCAATAACACCCAGATTTGTTGTAAGCAATTAATATTAGTTCTCGAAATTGATTTTATATGCCATTATATGACGAAATATGACGTACATATAACATTTAATTCATAATCATGTTGTTATCGAATAAAGTTTTTAATGAAATACATGTTAAAAGTGCTGAATAGAACGTCAAACAAAGTTTATAATTATATTACATGCGGTTCAATAGTTATGTTAAAATTAATAGGACACTATAAATTTATTTCAATTAAAAAAACACGACTAGGAATGGCATAATATCAAAGTATGTCCCTGAATATTTTTCCAATAACAGTTGATTAGGTTGTCAGAAATCTCCACAAAATATTAAATTAATTAATTATAAAATTTATTGGCAATGATACAATATTATATAAAATTATACGTAATTTTAAATGTACAATTAAAATGAAATATTATATATAATTTTTAAATGTACTTAAAGCTTTTAAGTTATTAGGTGTACACCATTCCCTTGGTTGTGTAAACTATTATTTTTAAACTATAATTTTTAAAGCATTTTGGAAATGTATTATTTTAAATACAAATACTCTTAAATTAAGTTAAATTTATTCAACTGAAATTTCTTAACAACTAGCATGCTATTTGGAAATTATTTATGGCCTTAAAATTATAAAGAAGTTGTTCAATATTCATTAGCTACTGTGCGGCTAATATCTACACTGTCGTTACTTAAACCAGTTTTTAAAAATAACAGAATTAGTACAATTTGATATGATTTGGTTAAAATATGTTCTGTTTTAGGATGAAATTGTAAATTTGTAATTAAATATGAAAATATCTAACATTATACAAGGAATACTCTAAACTGAACACCAATGAATACGGTAAATTAAATAAAAAATTGATTCTTAATCAATTTTTCAAGGCTACTGGTATAATCATTTGTCTGTCTTTATTCGAAATTTCTCTGTTTATCTTTTAAAAGTGTATATATTTCATAAAATTTCATTTATTAAGTACATTATTAAAGTTAAAAAAATATAAATCATCGACAGTAAATATTTTTATTGATTAGTTTGAGATATACATTATACTCCAAATATACTCATAAATAATTTCTTAAACCTATTTTTAATGACTTAATATCTTTATTTCTCTTTTTAATACTGCTAGTATTGTTCCGAAAACTAAATACATGAACATCAAGAAATTAAAAGATCAGGTTTTGATTTATGATCTCACTTGTTTACCGTTTATTCAATATGATCAGCTTAAAATTTTATAAAAATGCACTAAATTATGTAGTACCACTTTTTCTCGATCATATAGTTTAAAGACTATTTTTGTTTTAAGTTATTGAACCAAATAAATTATAATCTACAAGTATATATTAAATTGAGCATTAATTTACAATGTATGGGGTTTGATTATACATTTTTATGACTTAATATCTTTATTTCTCTTCTTAATACTACTAACATTGTTCCGAAAACTAAATACATGAGCATTAAGAAATATAACGATCAGGTTTTTATTTATGAGCTCACTTGTGTACTGTTTATTCAACATGATCAGCTTGAAATTTTATGAAAATGCACTAAATTATGTAGTACCACTTTTTCTCTATCACATATTTTAAAGACTATTTTGGTTATAAGTTATTGAACCAAATAAATTATAAACTACAAGTATATATTAAATTGAGAATTAATGTAGAATGTATGGGGTTTCATTATGAATTTTTTATTTTCCAGAAGGGTGCACTTTTTTTATAAGTAATACATCAAATTATTCCTATTTTTACGGCTTTTAAAATTCTACACTAAATTTTATGCAAACCTTTGAAAATTGTTTATTACTTATTTATTGAAAATTACTTAATTATTTTTACCAACTCTACGTTTGTATCTATGTGTAAATATCACTCGTCTTTTCCTCTACGATAACATTTAATGGTTTATAGTGAATTTTCCGTAATAAAAGGCTTAAGAATTCATTTTTATTTCCCTGGTAACTTTTGGCTGTCTGGTTGTTACTTTAGTGTGTTTTTCCTGGGAATAAATCGAACTGCAAATTAACAGGATGGTATTACTTTTTCTCATTGAAAACATTTCAAATATAGATACAGTTGATGACTCAAAATGAGCTATCCTTTGTACAGTTTTACAATCACTGCGACAGAGGAATTTAAAAAATCCTTTTAAATCCTTTTAAAAAATCCTTTTAAAAAATCCTTAAAAATCCTTTTAATCCTTACTCTCATTTTAATATCAAATCCTCCCTATACATTTTACATTATGTTATTCTACAGACTTTCAAAATAATTTTTAATTGATTTCTTTCCTATTTATCACTAAAAGGCTTTTGAACATCACATATGGAATTCCATACACGTTCGTCAATACCACCCTCATAATAATCAGTTACCAAAGCATGATACTTAATTCAAAGCTCCTATCAGTCTGAAAATTTGTTAAAATTAAAGATCAAAGAAAAAATTCAATTACTGATTCATAGTAGTTCATTCATACATGCCATGTGTGTTTCAACATTTGTTAATTAATTTTTTTCTTCATCTATCAGTCAAACTTTCTATCCTAATAACATGCAAATTATAAGTAGCTCATTTTTAAAAAGAATTTAATAAAACAAACCTTTATTGAGTTTTTGATAGGAATAAATTTTCTATTGTTTTTACGAGTCAGAATGTAATAAGGAGTAATAAAATTTATGGAGATAAATATCTTGAATGTAATTGTTTAAAAGTTTCCTTAAAATCATTAGAAGTTACTAGAGAATCGTTTTCTTTAACATATACTTGCCGTTGGTTACACCATATTTAATTTTAATCCCTGCGTGTTTCAATGATAAAATAGATCAGGAGTGGCCAAACTGCGGCTGTTTATCACTTTCTTTGCAGCTCTTTCACTTTATAAAAAAATTCGTTATAAATTGCAATCTGAGTTTTTCTTTCAGTAATTTTTTTCATTTCACATACTTTTTCTAGCTGGAGCAAAAAACTGTAGTATTGGTGGTATTTTTTTCTAATACATTGGGCCCATTTAAATTATTGGTATGTCGAATAACCTCTATTTTCGGTACAACTTATAGCTATGATTCCTTATATTCTACACTTGGGTTGACAAAAAATAAACAACGCTCATTGTTGGCAAATCATTTATTTATTTAACAAATGCCACATACAAATTAGCACTTATGCCATCAGTACACGAGCTCTCCAGTATTTTTCGACAATACAATTAAAACCGCTTAGTGCAGAGCACACGGTCAAATGTTCGAATGTCAAAGTTGTTGGCAAATCAACATTTAACTGAGTGGCTGCGAACTGCAACAATTCATTATATGAATCATTTGACAGAAAAATTAAGAATAATTATTAAAGCTCTTAAAACTATTTAAAAATTTAGAAATATTAATTATTCTAACAATTTGAGATTGATATAGTTAATAAAAATATTAAAAATAAGCAACGCTTAAAATTTCTTTCGTATCAAACATAACCTTTTTTATGTTTTTTGGCACTTCTAAGCATGTATATATTCCCAAATGGCTCTTAATACTATTTACCTTAGCCACACCTGGAACAGATAATGTGTTTTGGATTCTCAAGACAATTTTAAGATCATGTTAGGAAAAAAAAATGCAATACAATCTTATATTAAATAGTTTTAATTATGTAAAAAATTATTTCCAGTATTTACATAATAATTTTTTTTCAAACATTAAATTAACATTTTAGAATAGTTTCATGCTAACTAAAAGTTATATTGTTTATATTTTTTTAAATGGCATCTTAAACAAGATTTTTTTTTCTAGGAAAAATTTACTATTGAACAGTTAGGTACACTTTTTTAAAAAACTATATAAAATAATCACCTTGAAATTTTGCTTAATTATCAAAAGCACTTGGTTTCATACTATGAATCTATTTTTTATTTTATAAGTGGTCCTTAATTGTTTTTAAAAAGTAGAAACTTTGCCAAACAATAAAATTAATAATTTCCAATAATCATTAGCTAACACAAAAATATCTAGCCAGTGAACACTCCAGTCAAGCAGCAAAAACGTATATTACCTCATTACGCCGATTAAGTAGAGAGCTCCCTATCGAGACTAGCTGGTGAACAATGTTGGTGTCTAATCTCTACATTTTGATGCTTATAACTTCAGCTTCCAGACATCAGATTCTTCTCTATGATTGTGAGACTATATGGCAAAATCATTGCTTTTTTTAATTTTATTTTCTTCTTCATCGGCATCGAACTCCTTTGAGCATAGCCTGTTACTCTTTCTTGTTCCTCATTTTGGTGTATGTGGATAAAATAGTCTCTGTAGTTAGTTTGTAATTTATGTGTTTTATTCTTCAATGTAAGTTCTTATTGTGAATTATAGGAAAACATTTGTAGTACTTTTATTATAAGCCATGTATTCGTTACAAATTCAATACATGGATAAGTATGTACTTCTTTACTGGAGTTAAAGAGAAGGGTTTTTTTACTAACGTCCTCTTGGGTCAAAGATATGTCGTCATTCTAATGCATAGCTTAATCTTAATTTTCCCCAGTTTATATTAATTGCCGTACAGTTTGTTAAATGTACAGGGTGTGGCAGAATGGACTCCCATAGTCTCTGTAGTTATCCTCTGTAGTTAGTTGGGAATTTATGTGTTTTATTCTTGAATGTAAATTCTTATTGGGAATTATAGGAAAACATTTGGAGTACTTTTATTATAAGCCATGTATTCGTTACAAATTCAATACATGGATAAGTATGCACGTCTTTACTGGAGTTAAAGAGAAGGGGTTTCTTCCTAACGTCCTCTTGGGTCAAAAATATGTCGTGCATTCTAATGCATAGCTTCACCTTAGTTTTCCCCAGTGTATATTAATTGCCGTACAGTTTGATAAATGTACAGGGTGTGGCAGAATGGACTCCCATAGTCTTTGCAGTTAGCCTCTGTAGTGAGTTTGGAATTTATGTGTTTTATTTTTTAATGCAAATTCTTATTGTGGATTATTGGAAAACATTTGGAGTACTTTTATTACAAGTCATACATTCGTCACAAATTCAATACATGGATAAGTATTTACTTCTTTACTGGAGTTAAAGAGAAGTTTTTTTTTCCTAACGTCCTCTTGGGTCAAAGATATTTCATGCATTCTAATGTATAGCTTAACCTTAATTTTCCCCAGTGTATATTAACTGCTGTACAGTTCGCTAAATGTACAGGATGCGACCGAATGCACTCCCACATTTCTGAAAGTCACTGGTAACCAAGTGTTGTATCTGTGGAAATGATACCGTTCCTGATAGAAAAACAATGCTACGATGGGTTTCAAACGTAAAAACAAGTGGGTCTGCATTACAAGGAAACCAAGTGGTCATCCTTGGAGCGTTAGAACACTTGAAAATGTGCAACTAGTCAGTATATCCTCTACTCGTGAGGAAATTGCCGCCATTCCCCCAGACATGGCCAACATAGTGATGAAAAATTTTACAGAACGGCTTCGGCAGTACATCACAAATTACGGGAGCCAACTGAGTGATGTTATTTTTAAAACCTAGTGGAAAAAAACTAGATTGTTAGTACTTAACGAAATATAAATATTTTTTCTGTAAATTGTTTCGTTCGTTTTTATTACACTTTCAAATGTGGGAATCCATTCTACCGCACCCTGTATCTTGCACTGAAGTATAACTTCAACGTGATTTCAAAAGGAACTCAAATTATTTGAGCGAACTGTTTAAAAAGCACCCAAATTAATTTATTTATAAACTCTTTTTTTACAGCCTAAGACATTCTTAAATTTATCATTGCATTTGATTTAGCAATAAGATATTTTTCAACAAATTTTTGCTTTCAGAAGTTTCTTTTCACCAAGCAGTCTGTATTTTCACTATATATGTAAAGTTTCTTTATATGACCAGTTTGATGACCAAAGACTAACCTCAAGGTTCGTCTTTTAATCTAACCTCAAGGTTCTATTTAGACTTTATTTCCCATAATGAACAGCACAGATTCACTTAAACATTATTTAAGTATTCAGTTAGATAAAACATGCATTTCGAGACTTGACCTTATAATCTCCCACAAGTCATTAACAGAACGTTTATCAGCATTGGTGCCTCCGGTGCGAATCACTTTTCAACTTCATGGCCAAACTCTTCTAGCTGAACCACTGAAACTGCATTGCTCCTACCTCTCTCGATGACTACTGAAGCAGCATGCCTCTCTCCGACTACTGAAGCTAAACGCTTGTAGCCCCACTGCCTCTCTCTGACTACTGAAGCTAAACTGTTGTAGGCTCATTACCTTTCGCTGATTACTGCACTGTTGAAGCCGAACTACATCTCACCAAACTATCTTCGATGCTTTTTATACTTCAACTAGCCAACCTAATCTCTTTTTTTTAAAGTGTGATCTTTGGCTGTTCTGAAAAGGTGTTAGTTACGTCATTTCGACCGAATGATGACAAACAAGCTAAAAGAATTGAGAAAGAGAAAGAGAAACATAAATTTCTTATATGACAGGAAATATAAAGCCAAGACTATGCATATATAAACACCAATTTACCATGAGAGAAAGTAACTTGATTTATCAGCTTCAGCATTTTTCCTATCATTTTGAAATATCCTGTATCATTAACTTTACTTGGACATAAATACGGTTGTATGACTATGTAACGCTTCGTGACATAGAATGTACATGAAAAAGATACTTTCATACTCATACCAATGTCTATTTTGAAACTGATATTATTCTTTTGATGGAGGATTCATTTTATTCCTGTCAAAACAGAAAAGACTTTAAAAAATTAGATCTGCAGTTACTTACCTTTTTTTACTGCTTATTTGTTAGTGGAGCATCTTTGTTTAGTCGATTTTAGAATTAGTGGCACAGATCAATAACCCATTAGCATGCAACATCTGGTCATTTTTCTATTCAAAAGAATACAACGTCTCTCATAATGTAATAATAAATAAATGTAGTATAATGTTCAGCATAGAAACTCACGTAAGGAATATCTGTCTCGAAAAAAAACGACTTTTTGTCCGTACAGGAATTTTAAGCGGTTTTTATACGAGGTTACTAGGTTATTTTATGAAAAGGAATTGTGATCAGCGCGTTTTCATTCATATCAATAAGAGCTAGTATTAAAGAAATATTGAAAACTATTAGTTATTTGAATTAGTTTGAAATTATTCGTATAGATATATGGTTTGTGAATGTGAATTAGGCTGTACAATGAGAAACATCATCTGCGTTTTCTCAGAGACTGGATATAAGAATATTAAAAAGCATTTTAAAAATACCCGTGTCTTCCATCCGGAAATAAAAATAATCTGCTTAAAAAACTAATTTATCACAAGACACACTGTTAAGAAGTGGAATGATTCAGAATTTTGAACCTTACGATTTGGTTTCAAGAAAATGTATATCAGGTTTTTATATTTCACGACAGCATAAGTTTTGAAGAACCTTTAAGTCAGTTTTTAAAAAATTCAAGATTTTTGAATTACATTTAAAATATTAATAATAGAACTACAACAAAAACTTTCAAGATTCTTAATCACATTTAGGAAAGACATGAATGAGTCAGGTGTTATTGCGGCAAAATATGCCTTCCTTGATTACAATGGATCTTAAATTCGAGTACCAGGAATGGAAGTTGTAATAAAGTGTGAAAATAAAATGTTAGAGATTGTGTCATAAAGTTATATTTTTTCACCGTTAACTCAGGGTCTGATAGGAACTTCAAAGTTCTTAAAAACTGTACATATTCGACTTTTGCAGTTTCAGCGCTCAACAAGAAATAATTTTCTTTTCATATGAACTTTCTTTGTAACTTTCTTTGTTTCTCAATTTCTAGCTCGATACAGGAAAGAACCTCTTGTCACTTTCCTCAAATATACAGACTGATGAGTTTAGTCCTAAGCTTTTGCACAAAAATTTTGCTTCTATTCTTTAAATTTATAAATTTTGCAAATAGTATTCGGAAACTTTTAAATGCCAATAAAAGTTTATTTCTAAATAAAATGCGCAATCTATCGTTTTATTATAAGCAGCATAAGATTCCTTCCTTGTAACGTTTAATATGTAAGATATTAAATTCAAAATAGATCACACAATTCTGTACCAAAAATTGCTAATTTTCATGGTTATGCATTAATATATAATCTGTCAAAAAGTTTGAAAAACACTCATTTTTCTAGTCTAAGGTATTAAAAATAAAGATTGACTGATTAATTATACAATGTTCACCCATAAAGTAACCGGACTTTTTTTTAGAAATAAGAAAAATATTATTCACCTTCAAATAAATTTATCTCCTTCAAAATAATCGCCAAAGGAGTCTATACAATTTTTCAAACGTTTCTTCAAGTCATCGAAACAATGTTTATAGGCGTTGGAACTAACCGTTCGCAAAATACACGTAACATTTGGTTTAATATCCGAGACGTTTTCAAATTCATGGCCATCTTAAGCTTCGGAAAAAGAAAAAAATGAGCTGGCAATAAGTCAAGAGAATATGGTGGGTGATTTATCACTGTAATTGAATGCTTAGCAAGATATTGTTGTACAGAAATTGCTTTTTGGATTCTAGTATTATCGTGTAAAAGAAACCATTTCCCAGACTCAAGCAGTTCCTTCCTAACTCGCCTTATGCTGTTTCTTAATCGAAAAAGCACCTCATTGTAAAAATACAGATTAATTGTCTGATTTTCAGGAACAAATTCGGGGTGAATAAGTCCTTTGTAATCAAAAAATGCAATCTTTGATTTTGACATCCGTGCTTTTTTTGTATGGATTAGACGGTCCTTTCCCCTGTGCACTTTGTCTTTTTGTTTCTGGGTCGTATTGTAGACACCAGGTCTCATCTCTTGCTATAATACACTTTAAGAAATTGTTGTCTTGTTGAGCAGTAGTCAGAAAATCTTCACAGCAAGCTTTTCTGTCTTCTTTTTGCTATTCTGTCAAAATCCGAGGCACAAATCGAACACAAACTTTTTTCATTTTCAGATTTTCAATTAAAATTAATCTACAGCTTTCTTTGCTTATACCAAGCATGTCTGAAAGTTGCTGAATTGTTACTTATCGCCAGCTGATTTTTTTTCCTTTTTCCGAAGCTTAAAATGGCCATGAAAGGACAGAGATTTGAAAACGTCTCGGATATTAAATCAAATGTTACGCGTATTTTGCGAACGGTTAGTTCCAAAGAATATAAACATTGTTTCGATGACTTGAAGAAACGTTGGAAAAATTATATAGACTCCTTTGGCGATTATTTTGAAGGGGATAAATTTATTTGAAGGTGAGTAATATTTTTCTTATTTATAATTACATTATTTACATTATGGGCCCACGTTGTATAAAAAAAAAACTAAATTGGCCTCTAACATTTACGAAAGTTTTACTTTGGAAAAGTTTTTAAAGTAAATGTTTTGAAAGCAGTTATCAAGTATCAAATGACAAATAATTTTTGTGTTGTATATTTTAGCTTATTGGATAACTTTCTGTAGTGCAGAATTTAAAAAATAGTCACGTGACAGATTTAATTTGCAAAACACCTGTCAAGTTTATCTTGGATTTTTATAATCTACTCGTTACTAATTACATGTTCTTCTTCTTCATACTTCTAATTTAGATGTCTTTTTTTTTCGGGGGGGGGGGGGGGGGGGGGGTTATATTCTCCCGCAATTTTTCCTGTAAAATTTTTAAACTCTAATACTTAATAAACATCTAATTTTTCGTGATATTTAAGCGTAAAATCGTTATTTGATATTAAGAAGTAACTCTCCAGTCAACAGTATCTTAATAATTTTCAATAATCTCCTCTAAAAATTTTAATGACATGAAAGAAACGTTCAAATTTCTTTATCACTATATTTACCTAGGAAAAATGCTTAAAATATTTTAAACTTTGGTTTATATAGTAGTTAATTTTATTTGTGAGTGCTTTAATGAAAGTTTTAAAAAAATTGAATAACTAGAAATCAAGCACCAATCGACAAAATCTTTTAAATTCCTTATTAATTCTGCAGTTAAATATTTTTGACAAATTCAACCCAGTTAAAATCTATTTTTATGAAAATAAGTTTTTAATCTGAAAAGTGTACACTATGAAAATAATTAACTGTTTTACAATAGAAGCTATGCGCTATAATTTATTTTCTCAATTTTAAAACAAATACAAATTCTAATTTAAACATCTGATCGTACATGTAGCGATATAATTAGTCACATTTATAAACTTTAGCTAGTCATGAAATATCGCTGTCACTTCCTAGGTGTACGTAATACCGTTAATACGATGTCAAACATAAGTTTTATAACCATAGAAACGATTTTTTAATGTCGATCATACATACAGCGATATAATTAGCCATCATTAACCTTTATACACTTTAGCGAGTCATGAAATATCGCTAACACTTCCTAGGTATACATAATGCCTTTAATACTATGTTAAACGTAAGTTTTATAACCATAAGAACGCTTTAATAATGTAGATCATAGAAAGGCCTTTCTAGCAAACTTCATATCAGAATCAATAATATTTCTTGTGAATTTTTTTTAAATATTTAATTTTGTAACAGATGTTATATGTTTACAGTTTATGAAACCAAACGCACTTAAAATATAAAAAGCAAGTTTACTCACATAATGTTCAATCACTGAATCGCAAACATATTCAGGATTTAAAACATCATAGTTTAATTTATTATTTACATCAAACTTATTTTGAAAAATCAATAAAGCTATTCCCAAAATATTTTCGTCATTCAAACCATTTTTATAGTCAAACCATTTTTATAGTTCATGAGCAGTATTTTTCGTTTTCTCAATCTTCTTTTAACGAAATCCGAAACTCAATATTTTTAAATCTACAGCATTTTCTAATGATTTTCCCCAGCGGTGACTTTAAATAATGATCATTATTCATATAAAAATACTTAAACGATTTTAAATTTCCTCTGAAAAGTTCAAACTTCAAAATTTAAAGTTTGTTTATATGCCGAACCAACAGCTCTCTTTGCATAATTTTACGATTCAAAATAATTTGTCATAAAGATTTATAAAAATGTTATTTGCCAAATTTTAAATTACTTAAAAATAAGATAAAATAATTTTTCCAGCATAATTTTTATTCCAAAGAAAATGATTTTTCGAATTTTTTCTTTACATCTCAAATTCGGAAAGCAGTATGCAGTAGAACAAACGATTGTTGCATAAAATTTCGCAGACATACCTTGAAAGGAATTTTAGATACATACTTTTAAAGGTGGCAGATCAGAAAAGTTGTATTATAGAGTTAAAGGTCCGAGTTATACAGGGTGTCCCAAAACGACCGCATAAACTCTGCACAGCTAGATTCCTCGTTGGGAGTACATAAAAACTGCCCAAAGAAGCGTTCCTGTACGATCCATAGTTTACGAGAAAAATACGAAAAACAAAGTATGACGTCACTGCCAGTGCAAGAAAAAACACTTTATTGAACATATCAACAGCATGCACAATTTAAAGCAGATGTTCAAAGTGTCCGCCGTGCATGTCGAGGCAGGATTGAGCACGGCGTGGAATGGCTGTCATCACACGTTGCAGCATCGCGGGGTCCACCGAAGTACAAGCAGCATGCAGACGAGCAACTAAGTCCATTTGTGTTGTCACTACGTCTCGATACACCAGTTCCTTGAGATGGCCCCATAGGAAAAATTCAAACGGTGTAAGATCTGGCGAACGTGGCGGCCATAGAACCGGACCCCCACGTCCGATCCAGCGGCCGGGGTATTCCATATCCAGCCAACCACGTACAGGAGCACAGAAATGCGCCGGAGCCCCATCATGCTGGAACCAAATTCCCTGTAATGGTATGTCATCGAGGAACTCGGTTAAGACCTCATTGAGAAACGCCAAGTACGACTGTCCCGAAAGCCGTTCAGGCAACAGATATGGTCCAAGCAGGCGATCCCCGAGTATGCCAGCCCACACGTTAAGAGACCAACGTTCCTGATGTTTCTGCGGCCGGATTGCATGCTGATTGACCTGGGACCACATATGGCTGTTGTGATGGTTGAATACCCCATCACGAGTGAAACATGATTCATCAGTCCACAGGATAGGTGTAATGAAACCATTATCTGTGTTCTGTTGCTGCAACAGCCATTCACAGAAGGCCACGTTTTTCTGAAAGTCATCTGGTTTCAGACTTTACGCGGTTGTGTACCGAAATGGGTGTAGCCTCTCAGACCGTAAAAGCCTGTGCACAGTACTTTTACTCGAAGTCATCTCATGGGCTAATGCGCGTTTGCTTACCTCGGGCGTCTCTTCTACCCGCTGCAGTATTGCATCCGCCTGTGCTACCGTCAGGCCGCTCCGCGGTCTTCCAGTATCGTGAAGATTGGCTGTTGGCAAGACGCTTCCCGTATTTCGCAGTCTGTCGTCCAGCCTACGGATGACGTTGACATCGGGAGGACGGCGGGACGGATATCGACGGCATACTCCCTAGCAGTTCGTAAGGCATTTCCATTGCATCGGCCGTACATCAAGTACATGTCGCAGTAGTCACGAACGGAGTACATGGCCACCATACGAAGACTACCGGTAGCTGCAAGATGCAGCCTTTTAAATACCAGTTCAACGGCGGCTTAACGTCATTCCATGGCGCGCGCGTATGCATGACGCGATATGCGCGGCGAACGTTTTAAACATTATCGTCTGGAAAAATATGCAAATATTGTTGTTGATATGTCCAATAAAGTGTTTTTTTCTTGCACCGGCAGTGACGTCATACTCTGTTTTTCATATTTTTCTCGTAAACTATGGATTGTACAGGAACGCTTCTTTGGGCAGTTTTTATGTACTCCCAATGAGGAATCTAGCTGTGCAGAGTTTATGCGGTCGTTTTGGGACACCCTGTATAGAATAAAAGTACTTATATAAATTAGAGTACGCATAGACACCACGGCATAAAAATGTATCTGATAATGTAATCATAGCAAAAACATGCAGTTTTTGCTATTTGATTCTAGTAGTTGTATATTAAGTTTTAAACCCAGAAAAGAAAATTGTGGTTTTCTTTTTTAGAATTTTGCGTCAGGGATTCCCTTAATAATAGTGCCTTAAGTATAGTGCTTCAAGATAGAGTTTACAAGCCGGGCCCGATTTAGAAAATTCTTGACTATAGGCACAACTCGGGATGGGGGCCCCGTAACACTGATGTGGCCATAAAATTTCAAAAATTGACACACAAAAAAATAATCATGAATCATTGTGAAAGTACCTTTTACCAAAAACTGGCTATTTGAAGTGTAGAAGCCTAGAACATTATCAAATAACAAAAGGCAATACAACATATTAACTTCATAATTAAAACACCAATACAATGCAACCAGAAAAACTTATTAATCCATTATATACACCATAACATATATATGATGAACCAATCAATCAAATTTGAAAGGGTATATAAAAAATTGCTATAAAAAAAGATAAAATGAAAAAAATAATTGGGAATTTTCTTTTTTTCCGTTTAAAATGAAATTTTTTGAGGGCCCCCAACATTCGGGGGCCCCTAGGCCCGGGCCTAATGGAAAATCAGGGCCTGTTTACAAGAGACTTGCCTCACTGTGTTATACTGACCGTGAAACTTTGAGTGGTATCAGTGAAGGTCTTCGCCTGTTTCTTCTCCAAAATACTGAGTCCTTTGATTGTAGAGACCTTGAATTTGAAATTCGAGAGCTATATAAATATTTTAGGCTATAAATACAGGTTACCATGTGATAGTATAATGTAACAGACCATAGCCTCTCTACAAGACTACTCCATGCTCAACTGAGTTGTCTATTTAGGCATAGTTTCGAAATTAAAGGGTACAATGGAAGAAAATTCGCCAGGTCAAACACGAGATATGAATCCAATCAAAGTTCTCCTTACGAGCGAGATCGCCGAATTTGCCTGGGTAAAGATCCTCTTAGGTCTTCTATGGCAACGGCTTTAATGACTATGTCGCTAACAAAAAGCCACTCTCGAAAGAATGCAAAAGTTTACTTTCATATTTTACAGTTGTTCATAAAATGTACTAAATAAGCTTCTTAAAGTTTTTTTATTTCCTTGTGTATAAATTGTTTATGATAATAGTTTTAAAAGGTGTTTCCCCATATAAATAGTCTAACTTACACAATTACTTACATAGAAGGGCGTTATAACCGTTATAGCATAAATTATTATCATTATCTAACATACAAAGTATTAATACACTGCTGGCCATTAAAATTGCAACATCAGGAAGGAAAGCAACTAACAAATATTTACTTATTTTACGTATACAGCATAGTAGGAAAAACATGATAAAAGTTTTAGACAATTTGGAGGTATACAGGGTCCAAAATTAGTACACACGGCTGCCGCTTCTGGCAGCTAAAACGACTCTAACCCGGTTAGGCATCGAGTCGAACTGGGCTTGGATGACAGATACGGGCAAGTCATTCCATGCTGCTTCAAGTCTATACAACACTTGATGACTCGTAGTGGCTGGAGAGCGGTGGCGGCCCAGTCTCTCAGAAACCCATGACCAGATGTTTTCAGTGGGTGAGAGATCTGTAGAACGTGCTCACCAGGGAAACAGTCGAACAGCCTCTGTGTCGAGGTAGGTCAGGACACGGCGGGCAACATGCGGTGTTGCGATATCTTGTTGAAATATGACGCCTCCGAGGCCTCGAAGATAGGGTACAGCCACCGGCCTTAAGATCTGAGAAATGTAACGCTGGCTGTTCAGATTACCGACCACGCGAACAAGAGGTGTTCGTGTCGTGTACTCAGTGGCAGCCCATACCATCACACCAGGTGCAGGTCCCATATTACGATATCGAATGCAAGCAGGCCACATGCGTTCTCCTCGGTGCTTCCAGACACAGATAGGTCCATCATGATGCTGCGCGCAGACCCGGGAGTCGTCTGAAAAGACGACGTGGTGCCACTCCTGTATCCAGTTTTGTCTTTTGGCTCACCACTGTCGCCGCGCGTCTCTATGCCGCATTGTCAAAGGAAGCCGCAATAATGGTCGCCGCTCAGACAGTACGTGCTGCTCCAGACGTCGTCGCAGTGGCCGTACGGACACATGTCGTGCTGCAACCAAGCCCATTTCCTACTCAAGGTCCTTGATGTGGCTGTATGATCCTGCAAGGCCAATCTGACAACATGTCTGCCCTCTCGAGCGTTAGAGAGCGGGAGGCCGTTGAGATTCTGCATGGCGTTTAGTGTGACCCTCCTGAACTCATCGATTCCATATTCGCATGACAGTCGTTGGATTCCGTCCAATGCGATTAGCAATATCGCGAAACGATAAACCGCCCTCTCGATAGGACACGATCCTGCCGCTATCGAATTCCGACACGTGCTGGTAGCCATTTTTCCTTCTTATATGAGGCATAACACGATCGTTTCACAAACAACCAACATTCAAATGCGATTTCCTAATGAGAAACCCGCTTCGTAACTTTCCTGTTATACAGAGTTTGATATGCCGTTTCTCCCTCGTGCGTCGTTCGATTGCGCTTAAATGCTAATCATTTGCATATCCCAGAATCTTCTTCCTTTCATGCGAACTTGACGTTTGTATCATTCCTCCTTCATGGTGCTTAATGGCCAACGGTGTATGGCCAACAGTGTATATTTACCTTTTGGAGTTCTTGTGTTTTGGTAATAGGTTCTTTCTAATTATTTTTTTGCAGTTTTTTTTTAAGTTTATTTGTTTATGTCGCAATTGTTTAATGTTTTTAATGTAACAACTTGATTTTATATAATTCAGTTGTGTAGAAAAAATTCACCTAACTTAAAATACGGATGCCTTAATACACACCCACAAAGTTTTACTTAGGTCAAAAGTTCTGAAGTTAAAGAAGTGCGATCATTTTTACTATACAATTGTCATTAAATGTCTAGAAATAATGTTTTAGATATAATATTAAAAATTTAGGTGACTGGGTAGAATTTTCCAGATGCATTATCTGAAACAAGTCAAGTGCTTTTGCTTCTAATAAGCAGAGCTCTACAGCATATAAATTACGGAAATGACATTTAAGTTGTGTATTTAAAAAACTACCTTAAAGTAATTATAATAAATTAAAAATTAAAAATAGTGATAATCACAATAAATATGAAAGAGGAATTTTAAAAATCTTAAAAGAAAACAACGATCTAAAAATTTTATATTACAACAATTTTTAATAAATTAATATTTTTTGTAAAATGTTGTAGCAGCGGTTACCGAAAAAAAATAACCCTTAAGCCATTTCTTGAACTCTAATAATGCAGTAATTTTTAATAAAGAAGTCTAAACTGGAGTAAATTAAAGCTGTACATGTCATGGTATTTTATGCGTATCCAGTATGATGTTTCATAGAAAGTAGAATGCTTTTACATCTATGTGTTCCTGTTAGTTATAGAGCCTTTACTAATGCTAATCGCTTCCTAATTGTAAAATATGATTAGACTTTAAAAATTACGATCAGATATTCAAAGTATTCCGATTACAAAAACAGATACGACTGTGTGGTGGCCACAAAACTTAAATTAGTGAAGTTTTTCTTCCTCTTTTTAAATGTTTTAAATGTATGTTTTCTGAAGTAATTATTTAATATATGGTACTGAAATCTCTTGTAAAATGAGCGTAATTTTCTTCGATATCTTTTTATATCTCTGGTTCAAAATGGCCTAATTGTAAAACTTCTTGGAACACTGGGATAAGCTAACTCAGTACAGCTAGGAGCATCCTTGTGGTTTGCGTACTTGGGTGTTCGGTTCTATTCCCGACAAGTGCTACTCAATGCGCTCGTGTCTTCGCCGGATATGGGCAAGTTAAATCTGTAGGGCTAGAAAGTCCCTCCGGGAGGTTTGTAGGAGTGGGAGGAGAGTACAAGCTCCCCAAATGTCGTCGAACTTGGGGACGCTAGGTCTAAGTTGTGGTGACACTAGCAGTTGTGTTGACTCACCTAAATGATGTTCCTGGAAGAATACAATGATTAATCGCGGTGTTTGGATAAATGTCTCCGGACAAATGCTCTACATTAATATATATATATATATATATATATATATATATATATATATATATATATATATATATATATATATATATATACTGATGGCCACCCAAATTGCAACACCAAGAAAGGCAAGAGATATCACAACAAAATTTATTTTGTAGATAACATGTTGACCAAGTATCAAATGATTAAATTTATAGACTTCTGTGAAGTGTGGTTCCTGCCAAAATCAGTAGCCAGAGTAGCCGCCATTGTTGGAGATCACCGCTGCCACACGCCTCGGCATTGATTCAAAGAGACTTTGGATGAGTTCTTGGGGTACAGCAGACCAAGCAGCTTCCACACGTTGCCAAAGTTGATCTGCTGTGGCAGCTCGGGATGGAATCTGGGTCAATCGTAGAGCAACCATGGACCACATGTTTTCTATCGGCGAAAGATCCGGAGAGCGAGGCGGCCAGGGAAGCAATTCAATCTGGCGATTGACGAAGAACCGTTGGACAATGCGTGCCACGTGTGGTCGCGCATTATCCTGTTGAAATATGGCTGTGGGCAAGCCCTGAAGGTAAGGAAGGACAACTGGCTCCAACACCTCGGAGATGTAGCGCTGGCTGTTTAAAGTACCGGCAATGCGTACTAGAGGTGTGCGAGAGTGATATCCAATACCGCCCCGTACCATAATACCCGGTGCAGGACCAGTGTGGCGGTGCATAACGCAGCTGTTCAGCATCCTCTCTTCACGGTGTCTCCAGATTCGAATGCGACCATCGTGGTGTTGCAGACAGAAGCGTGACTCGTCAGTAAACACAATTTCATTCCATTCTGCCGTCCACATCCTTCTGTCACCGCACCATTAGCGGCGGAGACGTCTGTGGTTCTGCGTCAAGGGTAGACAAAGCAATGGGCGTCTTGCGGACAGACCACTCTGCTGTAAACGGCGTCGAATGGTACGCGCAGACACTGGATGATGCGTTACAGACTGCTTGTGCTGTGCTATGGTTCATGATGTGACTGAGCGATCCGTCACTGCCATGCGCACAATTTGCCTGTCATCACGTGAAGTGGTGCGCTGAGGTGGATGCGATCGAACACGCCGGTCCGTCGTACCCTCCTGCATCCAACGATCACATATCCGCATTACAGTTGTTTGGTTTCGACCAACACGACTACCGATTTCCCTGAAAGATAATCCACAATCTCGGTAGGCCACTATCCTTCCTCTGTCGAACTCAGATACTTGATCAAAAGATGACCGCTGTTTTCGACGAGGCATAATTGATCGTTTTTTTGAAAAAACCACAAGAAAAACACAATTGCCGAACTTGAAATGGTCGAAATCTCCAAGCCTTAAATAGCGCTTTGAAGTGGCGCCACAGGCGCGCGTGATGTGCGTCTGCGCTGAAATTCTAATCATTTGCATATCTCACCTCCTCTAATGCATGTTGTAAATTTCATGTTATTTGCATGTTTCCTTCAGGGTGTTGCATTTACAGTGGCCAGCAGTGTATATATATATATATATATATATATATATTTATAAATTATAAAATATTAAGTCAATATGTACAGTAGGTTATAGATCCCCTATTCAATAGCCTTTTAAAATATTCTGATAGAATATTCCATTTACCACTCAAACTTATGAATAATTCTGAAGTAAAGAGTTACATTTATGGCAAACGTGGATTACACAAAGAGAGATATTTACTAGGGTTAGTTTTCGTTTAACAATAATTCATTAGTAAATCTTCATAGTACAATTATCTGTAATGTTTATCAAATTTTTGTTTCTTTCTCAGATTTCACAGTTGAACAGAGATGGTTCAAAGAGGAAATAGAAGTGTTTCCATTCTACTAATACTTGTCATTTATCTCGATTATAATGGAGTACTCAGTGAGATTAATATGAATGTCGGTAAGATTTTATTTAATTATATACATTTAAACCATTTTAGACATAATGAGACAATAATAATTATCAAGGAAATCCTACTTACTCATATTTTGTATGGTTTACGATTCAACAATGAAGGTTACGTTTACGAATATTTTATTTTTTTTATCTGGAAAGTTTTGCTGCTAATTAGAAATAAATAATAAACCAATAAAATTATTAATATAGCCTTATACTGGAAAAATGTCATTATTAATCATTTTTAATTTATCGAATTTCTTTTAATGTTTCATATACTCTTTAGAAAATTTATTTTTCTGTGTCTTTAAAGAAAATTTGCTCACTAGTTTAAAAAAATAAACACGTGTCATAAAAATTCTATATAGACACACACACTTAAAGCGACTTTTACTTTTTATTATAATTACAAGACGTGTTATGCCATGTGCAATTTACTATCTCATTATTTATTATATATGAACAAAATATCGCATTTTTCGGACCATAAGATGTAACATTTTACATTAAAAAAATCGACTTAAAATTGGGGAGCGTCTTATTGATCGAAAGTAATACTAAAATAAAATGAATAAATAAATAAATAAATATATATATATATATATATATATATATATATATATATATATATACACATATCTGTGTGTGTGTAAGTAATGTCCAAGCGCGTTAACTATATTTAATTGGATTGAAAATAAGCTCTATACAGTATTTAAATATTTGACAGATGAAGAATTAGCCAGATGGGGATTAAAAGAGCCAATAGATGGTGATACGCTGTCTATCTCTCGGTTTAAGAGAGTCCTTAAGCGATCAACAGAGGATTGCGTCATATTCTCGAATGTTCCACGTACAGGCTTGAGAGCATGACCGGGAGTCACGCATCACGAGATGTTTTTCATGCCCACGTAATTACGGCGCACTTTTTGATAACAAAGCAGGCTGGGAGTATCGATTAGCCTGGACGGCCGTGAGAAAAAGGCCGCTCCGGGAGCGAAAGTGGCAATTCACGATGTTAAATTATTAAAATGTCGACGGTGGTTAAAATTAAGTTATGAATAAAGGTTGATTTTGGGATTAAGGTGTTATTCCTTGGATAACACGACTTTAGCAGCTTTTAAGAAGACAAATGGTGGATTCTTCAGGACTGCACGAACCAGGCTTGATATATATATATATATATATATATATATATATATATATATATATATATATATATATATATATATATATATATATATACACTACATATTTTATATCTTTGTTAAGTAAGAAATTGAAAGTATCTGTTGTTGTTGTTGTTGCTAATGCCCCCTGGTTGGAGGTTCAATTCACCAGGTCCTAATAGGCTACTGTGCTGAAAAGGGCGGCTCCTATTTTGAATTAGCACCACAAGGGTCGGAGTCCGACTTGGCTAAATGACCGGTCCAGTAATTTTGAACTGGGTCAAGCGACGAGACTGGAACACGTGACCCCGCATCTCCAGGGGTAAATTTGAGAACTTAGAGGACATTGCAGCTAGGGCCTATTTTACGTGCCCCGGCCAACATTAGTGAACACGGCGGTAGATTTGCAGCGACGAGCATCGAACCAGTGACGTTCAGATCACTGGCCCGCTGCTCTTGCCAACTGGGCCACCACGCCCTTGCGAAATTAGCTTTATATACCTAACAAAATACAAAATATTCTTATCTAAAAATCGTCTCATAAATCTGATGTACGTGTTTTCGCACATCGCATTTCTTGTGGTCCAAAATATGCGGTAATATATTTTTCACTTTAAAGGCCAGAATCAAAAACTGTTTCCTCTTAAAACGTTATTAACTCTTAGTGTTTTTGACGGTAGATATTTAAAGATACAATTGTTGTCGAATATTTTAGAAACTGTTAACATTATTGTGGGGTTAAAGATAAATAATCTATCTCAGAAGGAATGACTGAGAAATGTTATCCTCGGTATATGTTATATATAGTTTTATACAATGAAAATGCAATTCGTCTATCAAATTGACCCAAACTATAAACAAAACTGCTCATAATCTATATATATAAAACAGTTCCGTAACTGACTCACTGACATACAACGCACAGACCAAACCGCTGGACCTAAAGGGCTGAAATTTTGCATGGCGATTCGTCTTATGGTGTAGGGGTGCACTAAGAAAGATTTTTGGAAAATTCTTCTTAGATATTTTTAAATTAAATTTTTAAGCTGTTTATGTAACTTTTTTTAAGTTTTCATTTTAAATAATAATTTGAGGGTTATAAAATTTATATCACAAGAAAGATCATAAAAATTCCTTTAAAATGAAATCCTTTTGGAATCTTTACCTCGATTTTCTGCGTGATATGTATAAATGAATTTAAATGTGCTAAGAATTTTCATTTAAAATTACCACTAGTCAGAAATCAGTAAATTAATTCACTTACGATATCTTTAATTATCCAGTTAAAGCACATACACGTTAGAAACATCGGTTAAAGAAGATTTTTTGTCTTTTTTTGATAGTATATTTTAAACGATAGCAGTTTCCTTGAGTACAGTAGAAAAGAAATAGGTTGTCATAGTCGTTTTTTTTATTACTGAACAAACTTCATAAAAGAGAGATTATATAATTTAAATTATAAATGCTTGGATAATACATATTTATTTTGAAAATTCTTCCTTAAAACATTTTATAAATGTAATTTAAATATAAAGTATTTTTGACTAAAAAGCACAGATATTGTGTTTTTGGACTCATTTTTGTAGTTTATATTTGAATAGCATTTATTTTGTTTCCATAGCAGCGTATCGAAAAATGCCATCTGAAAGTTAGTGAAAGCTCGTATATCTAGAGTATGCGTGACATGAGACCTTCTCTGTGATCCATTACAACACATATGAGTTCTAAATAATGGTTTATTACATGCTGTTTAACATGGTAAGAAACGTTGGCTTGAAAAGAGAAAAATTGCAAAATGCAAGAATTTGGTTGTAATAAAAAAAATAACAAAAAATAAAAGTCATAAGTAATATTTGTTTACTCCAAAGATTTGAAAAAATTCTGTTTCAAATACTAAGTATGATAGTACATAAGTTTTCAACTAAACTATTCATATGAATAATACGAAAGGATAGTTTTCTATCACGAATAGTTAAATGATAAACTTTATACTAAAAAGCACTTCTTCTAATTTTGGTTTATTTTCAATTAAGCCATTATTTCCAAGACACAAATTTGTTCAAATTTTCGAAAAAAAATTTATTGCATTAAAAATTTCAGTGTTCTTTTACGCGTAAAATGACGTTTAATTGATGTTTCTATCTTAATTATCTTCTTTTTTTTTTTTTTGCAACATTCTAATAGTAGCCAATCGTTGTTTAAACCTGCATGTGCGTTTTTCTCCATGATGGGTTTTTTCCCATTTCTCGTCTTTAAATTGTTATAAATCAAGAACCGTTAAAGATAAACGGTTGAAACTTGGAACATGTCTTTTTCAACTATTTTACTTTAATTTGATTCAGAAAATTTTTTTAAATATTTATTTTTGAAAATATGATTTTTTAAAAATAAGTTACATTCATTTTTTTGTAATTTTTAATCTAAATATTTTTAATTTTTTTTTTAAATTAATACTTTAAAAAATGCTGAATCAAAATTAAAACTTATATATTTCTGTTTAATTAAATGAAAAAATATTGAAATTTGACAAATAATATTTCGAGTTATGACAATTTTAATTTAACCCACTTTTTTTTTTAATTTAAATTTTAAATTTTAAAAAAAAATTTGAGAAGTTTTATGATGTGATTTTGTTTAAAAATTATACGGTTAACCATTACAAAAAAAATCAAAATTTTAACTCAATAAATAAAAAAAATTTTAAATGTGTCCCGGACCCCCTTAAAGTAAAAATCCCCAAATTTTGTACCCATTTCTTCCTTAAAAATACAAAAGTGTTGACTCTACTTTAAAAATCTCAGTAAAACAAAATCCCACAATTAATTCAGTGCATGTCTATCTAAAAGCTTCATACGGATGGGCAGTTCGTTTCATGAAACGAAATGGGCTTTCTGTTCGTAGAAGAACCACAATCGCGCAGCATCTTCCAGACGACCCCGAAGATAAACTTCTGGAGTTCCAAAATTTCGTGCTAAAATTGAGAAAGGAACATGCGTATATATGACCTTTCACAGATTGGACACTCCTATCAAACACCCCTAATCTTCGATATGCCCTACACACCCTAGTCGCCTTATCACGTGTCGTTAATTTATTAGTCTTTTTTATCGATATGTACTTAAATATTAAAAATTTTGCTGTTTAATGATTAACTAGATATACTAAGCTTTTGTATAAAATGCAAAAATTAATTTTAACGCATTCCTTTTTTTACATTTTTTAAAAATTTTCCTCACTATGTTGCCAAGTCCACAATTTAAGTCTATTAAATATATCTTATTGTAAATATTTTAAAAATCGGTTTTTTTTCAAATATTTGTTGGAGTTTAGCATTTTGAACCGTAACAATGCTTGCAGCATGTATAAAACCACAATTGCAAATGTCGAATCGTCTCAAAAGTTTGTCGCAATATACAAATGTAAAAATATATTTGAAGCAACAAGGTAAAAAAAAATCGTTACATTTTCATTATTTTCTGACAAAATTTATGTTGTCAAGTTGACTAAAGAAATTAAATCTATTTTTTTTTGTAATCGAAATAAAAAATCAATAAAAATAACTGAGAATATGATTTATTACATTTTGGAATTTTATAATCAACTTTCATTATGCTCTTACTCTTAAAAACAGTTATGTAAAGAGGAAATAAAAATAACCTTAGTATTTCTCTTTAAATGGTTATAAAAAGAGGATTCAAGTGTGTGTGTGTGTGACTTATTCCACCCGCTCTAGCCGTAGGCAAGACCAGGTCCAAGAGGACTAAAGTTACAAAGGATTCAAGTTCATCCCTTAGGCACCATTTACCTGCCTTGGCTACTAAGTTTAAGTCCTGTTTTTTTTTATCTTGACAGAGAGAGCAGTTTTTGCTTTAGAAATTTGAATTCAGCCTCTTTTTATTGTCATTTATAATGAAATGTTAACGTTATTTCTAGTCCCGGACTATTTTTACTACCGTAATGGTGCTTGTTTCCTTATAACAGCTTTGTAAATGTGAATTAAAAATTACCTACCATATACATTTTCAGATGAAACAAATTCTTACTTTGGTGCTACAAAAATTTATTGAAATGTCTCCATACATAGCTTACTGAGAGAGGTGAAAAGATTAAAAATATGTAAAACTGCAATTTCCCAAAATTAAGCACATAGTTTAATAAACCCCAAAAATATCAACTAAAGGGTAGGAGATGATATAATAAGGTAGAAATTTTTATTAAATAAAACTGGAACCCCTGTGGAAGATTTTTGAGTAAAAGAATTCCTTAACATGAACCCTAATTTAAGAATACTAGTTGATACCCGTCAAACATAACGGCTAGATAGTAAATAAATGTAGTAATACACAAATTATTCTCAACACATGATTGCCAAATGTTGAAAATTCTAATAATGTGCGCAGAAACAAATTATTGGGCTTAAGCGGCTTCGTGCTTAGTGAGTATTTAAAGCCAGATTTAAAATGTCACTGAGCATGCGCAGAAAGCAATTTTTTTCTTTTATTGTAAATTATCGCTAATTGAACAGCTCGAAATAAACAATTTCCATTAGGTTTAATCTTATATTTCAGAAACATAACTATCATAAAAATAAAAATGGCAGAGAGAGATCTAGAGAAACTTCTCGGAATAAACGTTGTTGGCGCCACCTGTCTTCTTTCATGGCGCGTCCTGACCACCCCCGCAATAAGGGCTCCCTCTGTCGCCCTACCCCATGTACTGCTCAGTTGTCGATAAGCCGCCAAGGCACAAGCAGCACGTCTTAGCGCAAGCATATTATTGTTGTTCAGCCGTCAAGGCACTTGCAGCGCGTCATAACGCATTTATATAACTGTTTACCAGCCGCCAAGGCATTTGCAGCGCGTCATAGCGCAATTTCTCTTTTTTTTCATAAACTTAAACCTGTTGTTATTGTTTTCAAGATACAGTCCACTGTCAATTTATTCAGGCACCATGCATGCCACTTACATTCTGGTCCGTCGAGCCGGAGACTATTCAGTGAATGTATGAGTTTGGAATACCAACTCTACTATTAAGTTTGTGTTGAAAGTCCCGCAACAAGTTTGGATTAACTTTGCATCTCAGTTCGTGCGAAATCTTCCTATTGAATAACACCTATCAGCGCCAACCACGCCCAAGAACAAGGTAGGACATTCTTTGAATTTTGTATTTAGTGTAATCATTGCATAAAAAATGGATGAACTTGAAAAATTGAAGAAAAAACGAGCTTCTATAAGAACAAGTGTAACCAAAATAATTACTAAAATTGAAAATTTAATTGTTTCTGAAAATAAAGAAGTTGAAGAATTTAAAGAAATATTAGAGCAGTTAAATAATAAGGAAGAATCTTTAAAATCACTCAATGCGAGTATAGAAGATTTAATATCGGTTCCAAATGATTATGAATTCGAAATTAATGCAAATGAGGAGTACAACGATAACATAATTAGAATTAAGTTCAAGTTACAATCACAAATTAAAAAATTAAGTAACGTTTCAGCAATTCCTCGTTCGAATTCTACTGTTCAGAATATAATAACTAACACAAAACTCCCGGAGATTCCACTTCCGAAATTCTCCGGAAAATATGAAGAATAGAGTTCATTCAAAACACAGTTTAACAATATAATTGCGTCAAATGAACAGCTTTTACCAGCACAGAAATTACATTATTGAAATGCTGCTTTAACAGGTGAAGCAAAGAACTTACAACGGACTGATGATACATTTTCATCGATATTTCAGGCTTTAGAAGAGAGATATGAGAATACCCGAGCTATAATAGAAATTCACATCAATGGAATTTTGGAAGAAGAAAACATTACGCACGATTCTGCTAAACATTTGCGAAACCTTATAGATAACGTAAAGAAAATCATTCTCGCATTAAAAGTATTGGAATTCGACAGAAATGATCTCTCCGATGCTTTAATCTTAAATATTGTTTTGAAAAAACTTGATAAAGAGACTCGAAAACAATATGAATTGAGTATAAGTTCAAACGAGGTGCCTAAACTTGATGATTTCTTTCTGTTCTTAGAAAAGCGGTGTAGCGTGGAATTTAACGCTACAGTTAATGTGTGCTAATTTTGCCCCAATTTAATCTAGAATTTATTTAATATCAGGAAATACTTTAATTCAGTCACTTTGTCAAGCAATATTTTACGTTAACAGGTGTGTTTCTAAGCCCTTGGTTTGAATTCAGGGTGGTCTTCCTTAAAGACATCTTTGCTCATTCATGCACATCTGTGCGTAAATAGAATCAGCTTGATATTGTTGAAGAAACCATTACGGTTCTATTTTTCTCAGGCTACGGTTCTCTTGTTGCAAGGATTTCTTTAAATTACGGTTTTCTGTTTATGGGCTAACAAACAGCGTACCATCTATCAAAATCCCTTTCGAAATCAGTTAGTCATTTACGCGGCGCTCAAGGCGACGTATCCATAATGCACGCCGTTTCACTTGTCCCTAAAGGTAGTACCGTTATTTTATCTGTGCAGCTTCTGAGAAAACCGCTTTGGCGATAAATCGCCAAATTTTGGTGAATTTCAAAAGTCGCCAGGTCTAACCTGCTCAGCCAATCACCTCTTTTTAAATTTGCCGCGCCTTTACGTCATAGGCAGATGGTTGCAACTTTTCGCCTGTTATCGCCCTTTTAACTTAATGCGCGTCCTGCCTTCACACTAGGTACGCAACGGCGCTTGGCATCTTGGCACACAACTTTCGTGTAACCCTCGCTCCCACTACTCGTGTCTGAGAAAGAACTTGGATAGAGATCACGATTTTTTGCTAGATATATAGGTCGTGCCTTTTAGAAGCCCCTCCAGAATGTGGCCCTTCTTGCCAAATTCTGTGAGGAGGCTATACCATTTTCGATGTATGTATTTTTATAGACCATGACGGTCATTTGTCTTCTAACTGAATTTACTGTTATGTGAGAACTTCACTGAAGAAGTAACGTTATGTACTGCAGTAATCTTGTACTACGTAAGGCCTAGTAATTAATAGAATAAATTTGTTTCGACTTAGAAAAACTGAGTTAAGTGTAGTTAATTTGTTTAACTTAATATCTTGCCGGGATAGTAGTCGACGGTGGATCTGCCTGTGGTTATCTGCATTGCTTCGCTGCCACTATTTCACGATCAATTATTGGCAAACACGAACTGAAGAGTCCAGACTTCGAATGCATTTATCTTCATTACGTTACTGACTTGTTCGTAGATATGGTTTATGGCATTCCTGACAGTATGTGGGGTATTTCATCAGTTCCCTTGAGTTCCCGCTGGTAGATGTCCTAGATGCGGTGGACGTTCATCGAAGCGTTTATGATTCATTTTTTTGGGAACAATTCACGCTTATTGACTGAGTACATCGTAGATATATTCATCATAGACTTTCGGCCGTCTTTCCTTGTAAGAACATTGTGTCGCCGAACTTCCGTTACAAACTAGTGCGCCGTTCCTTCGCCAGTATAAACTACGATGCCGTTTTACTCCCTCGATATGATGCAGTAATATTTTTCGTGCACAGACAATGACACGTAACCAGTCCTTTTATTGAGAAAGAACACATACTATCTCCTATACTGATAAAGGACAATTTCACTTGCACAGATTGCAGTACCATTACCGTCTTCAATACAGAATTGGTCCCCGTTCTTCCCCAATACAGAATTGGTGCCTTATTCCCGTGTACAAGCGGGCTCAAATGTTAGAAAATATTAATAAAAATACGTCTCTAAAGCCTAAGGTGTATCAAGATCGCAATAGTCAACCTAGAAACTTTTTCATTAAATCTAATGGTTCCAACAATTTATGTATTTCATGCAAGGCAAATCATCCAATTTACAAGTGTGAGTCTTTTTTTAAATTAAATGCTTCACAAAGATTTGACCTTGTTAAAAAGCATTCGCTATGCATTAACTGCTTCGGAAAACATTCAGTCGCATCTTGCAGATCCCAGCATACGTGCAGATTCTGCTCGAAACGTCACAATTCTTTGCTGTGCCGTGGTGGGGAGGAAATTTTGAAACCCTCTCAGTCCCTCACCCCAGTTGAACTCTTGGCCTCGGTCCCCTCACCAGGCGAAAGGAATGTCCTGACGCCCGTGGGGGAGGAATCTACGTCGCTCCACTCAATGTACGGATCAATTCAGCGTTCTACGATTTTGCTCGCAACTGCTGAAGTGTTTGTTCAAAATAAGTGCGTTGTGTTTTAAAATTATTTTGTTAATAACCCGTAGTTCAGGACGTAATTAGCAATTGACGAACAGGTGAACTAAAAATATTGAAAAACAATTAAAACAGAGAGTTGATTTAAATTTAAATTAAACTTAATTTATTTACAATTTTTATACATTTGTACATTTTACCTGAAACACATTCGTAACAAAAAACACTTATCCATACATAAACCAAATTCTCAACTAAAAAGTATGGTTCTAAAAGATTACTTTTAAAAACAAGGCAAGGGAGCACAGAATAATTAACCAAAACATCTAATACCACTAAATTCTTCTATCAATTATTTCCACGCCTATTCGTAAACCAAACTTTAAAAAAACAAAATCAAAAAACCTCTACCAAAAAGAACCAGACTGATCTTTACAAAATGAATTATTTAGACTCACTCAATACGTTGTATTTCGGTGCACTTGCAGATTCACTTCTGACGTGGGCCGGGGTACTCTTGCTTCTATTGCTGGGGAGTTTGCTGCTGCCTTTAAATCACTTCGCGCACACACACCAATATTTCACTGCTCAGACTTTATTTGGGGAATTTAAAATATTTTTCTCACGTCGTAGCACACCAATCTCAATAGGCAACGGGGAACTTCCTTTTCGACCCGATAAGCCACAAATCAAGAAAAAGGTCTCTTCCTGAGAGATCATAGAATTGGCTATCTCCAAATAAAAAGGAGAAAGAGAGAGGGCTAGAGAGAGAGAGCTCTTGAGTTTTTCAAACTCCTCAATTTATATATTTTTGAAGCCCATCCTTCTAAATTCTTTTAGACCAATTCTGAAACATGCCATCACCTCATTCGCTTGTTTTACTCCACCATCATTTAAATTGCCGCCCCTGCTCAACTAACGTACGCCCCCACGGGAAACAAGCTTGCAAAAACCTCCCACGACGCCCGTGGTTCTCACATGCCGCCGTTGTAAATATGCAAACACAGTCCATTGTCGTGTAATGTCAAACCCTGGCGACATCTTCTCTTAATCTCGTCTGGCGATCAACCTCCCAAGTTGACCACCGCCGTAGGACTATTCAATACCTTACATCACACAGGACCGGTACGTTCTTTAATTAACGTACCGCTTTCAGCCATCGTTTCCAAATTTGTCAAATAAATGTAATGATGACAGCCTTCGATCGACTTAACTTTTTCATATTTTTATGACATTTTTACATATTCGAAGGCGCATCATTACACATATTATTGTTGTTCAGCCGTCAAGGCACTTGCAGCGTGTCATAGCGCATTTATATATTTGTTTACCAGCCGCCAATGCATTTGCAGCGCGTCATAGCGCAATTTCTCTCTTTTTTAATAAACCTGTTGTTATTGTTTTCAAGATACAGTCCACTGTCAATTTATTCAGGCACCATACATGCCACTTACAAGCGTGTTTATCATTAAAACATGTCACTGAGCAAGCGCAGAAACAATGAGTTTCTAAAGACAGATTTAAACATGATACTGAGCATGCGCAGAAATCAATTTTTAATTGTAAATTATTGCTAATTAATAGAAATTGCGGTTACAAAAACCAAATTTGACAAATCTACAGATTACAATCTTTCGTTTAAGACCAAAATGAAGTAAATGAATGCAGTAGTTCTCTTTCATGGACAGCCCAAAAAGTCAGCTTAGCAACTTAAATATACAGATGATAAACTCACTAATAGAGACTTTTGTCTTATGAAATACGTAAATACGCAAAATCTGCTTCTACAAGTTTAGTTACCTTGTACATATGTTACCATATAAACAAATCATCAAATCATCAGTTGAACTGTTCTTCGGGGAATAAAACGTTGAATTGTATTCAAATTACTTTTTGAATGATTGAAGAGGCACCTTCTAAAACATAGCAAAAAGAGGAATTAGTAATACACCAGTTTTATTATTCATGGGTGTCGCAAAAGAACAAATCGATTTTGTTGAAGGTAAAAGCTGGTGGATTTATGATTCTCAATTCTCCAACAATATTGCCTGCGCGTAAAAAGGAGTTTATTACCTGCAATAAGTGGGGAAAAAGTGACAAAAATTTTTCCCTTTTAACGACCCAATGTAAATAATTTGTCAAGGGTTATTTACAAGTACTAAACTGAGAGTATGTTAATGCGAAATGTAATGGAAAAACGTTAAAAACGCGAAGAAATTTTTCTGGCATGCCATGGTGTCTAATGTTCTATAACGTGATTCCAAAAGCATTACTTTCAAAAGGTTCACCTACTATAATTGAATATTTAGCTGTTGATAACTTTACATACGTTAAAAATTTCCAGTCGTAAAGTACATACTACTAGAAATTTCAATCCTATACACTTTTGAAGATTTTTCCTTCCATGAGATAAATTTGTTTTGTATTAATTTTATATTTTTTCATATATTATTTGGAAATAAGCACCAAGAAGGTTGTCTCAATGAATAAATTACAAATGCAATTACAACGCCATAAAATCTGAAAACCAGTGGTCATATTTATTATGATTTTTTCTCATTTTTTGTTCTGAGAACAAACATTAATTGTTAATAGCAGTGAAATTATTTATTTATTGTTAACTTATCAATATATAATTATTTATTTATTGTTATGAAATGAAGTTGGGGAGACGACAGATTAAATATAACTGCACAGCTCGATTGAAACTATATGTTTCCAGAAGAACACCGTGCAGAACATTTTTCATTTACTGCGAAGTTCTTCTAATGTGAAGGGTGTTGATTGAATGTGGTCACTGTTAAATATGCCTATTCAGAGCGAAGTAAATAACGATTAATAAAATTTCGAAAATCACATTTTTTTTCAAAAGAGAAGTTTTTATGCAAGACACAACATATTAATTATTTGTACATAACATGATTTGTATCAGAGGTTTCCCTTAAATCTGCTGTGTACTAACCTTACTGGATTCACTCACTTCAACGTAAACCTATGGAGAAAATTTGTCCAAGGATTGCCGACTTGGATTCAAATATTTAAAAATAAAATTGTACTCCATAACAAAGAAAGAAATTTTACACATTGGGGCATTTTTCGTTTTAAAAAAATTCAAATAATATATTAAAATTTAAATTATTCTGGGAAAAAATCTGGAATAGTGTGCTTTAAACGCTCATTAATTCCTTTGGTGAACGATATTTATAAAATGAATCCTGTTAGTAGATAGAAAATGAGAGTTCACCAACAATGCGCCCCCGGTGCACGGTGCACGGTGCAAAGGGGGCGTGGTCTATTGATGACGTCAGCGCCACCTGGCGGCGTTTTTGAGTCAATCAGGAGAAGGCCATGATCTTAGCGCCCCCCTTGCGGGAAAACCTCGAACCTTGTTGTACAGCAGAATCTTGAAGAGAGTATGTGCTCCGCGGAGCGCCACCTATAGGTCAAATATGGAACTACATTTGGACTTAGAAAATTACGTATAAGGTTACGGATCTATATTTTCAGTGCTGCCATCTGATGCTGAAAGCTAGAACTACAATTTTACAGAAGATATATATTTTTCAAGACTTGACAGGAGCTGGTTTCGAACCCACGTCGAAAATGTTAGCTGACCAGTGACACGGTCGTAATCCGATCGAGCCACAGGGATCTTGTCATTGTACGGTATTATAAGGTATTTAAAGAGTGAATATTTTAAAGGGAACTTGAGAAATATGATAGAGGATTCTGTGGTATTATATTATTTTAATTAGTTAATTAATTAATTATTTTTTTAATATAATACATACTAAGCGCCCCCTAGCGGGAAAAACTTGAACTAAACTAGAACTTTAAATATTTAAGATTGTAAAACGATTCTACGCTGCAGGCGCCATCTATTCGTAAAAATTACAACTACATTTAAAATTTAATTTTTCAAAACTTTAAATATTTTTAGTCGAATTCTAACTTAAAATATATTATCAAATTAGTAGTTAAAAAAAGGGCTTATTTTCAGGACTTTAAAATTGTTTTGCTATGTTTTTTAACGTGATATATAATTTTACATAGATACATTCGCTAAATAATACAAAATAATAATAAATTTGTACATAGATAGGCTAAAACGAATATTTTTTTCTTTTACTTTAAATTTTTTTATTAGGTTTTTAAACTTGAAACATATTATCAATTTAATAGTTTGGAAAAAGTATTTATTACAGAACATTCCATACTAGCATGAAAAAAATGAGAAATATTATTTGAACTTTGAAAAAAAACATTCCATGAAAGCTAACAAGGGATATTTTTACACATGAAATTATTTACGACAACCGTTAAGTTTAAAATATCTTTAATTTTTCTTAAGAATATTACTTTGCAGTATAATATAATTTAGATAGAGCTTTGAAACCATTGTAACATTTAGTATAGAAAAAATTATTATTTGATCTTCCTTGAAAATCATTCCATGAAAGCTAACAAGGGATATTTTTAATGAAATTATTTAAGACAACCGTTAAGTTTAAAATATCTTTAATTTTTCTTAAGAATATTACTTTACAGTATAATATAATTTAGATAGAGCTTTGAAACCATTGTAACATTTAGTATAGAAAAAATTATTATTTGATCTTACCTTGAAAAACATTCCATGAAAGCTAACAAGGGATATTTTTAATGAAATTATTTAAGACAACCGTTAAGTTTAAAATATCTTTAATTTTTCTTAAGAATATTACTTTACAGTATAATATAATTTAGATAGAGCTTTGAAACCATTGTAACATTTAGTATAGAAAAAATTATTATTTGATCTTACCTTGAAAAACATTCCATGAAAGCTAACAAGGGATATTTTTAATGAAATTATTTAAGACAACCGTTAAGTTTAAAATATCTTTAATTTTTCTTAAGAATATTACTTTACAGTATAATATAATTTAGATAGAGCTTTGAAACCATTGTAACATTTAGTATAGAAAAAATTATTATTTGATCTTACCTTGAAAAACATTCCATGAAAGCTAACAAGGGATATTTTTAGACATGAAATTATTTACGACAAGCGTTAAGTTTTTTAATATAAGGTTACGAGTATATTTTTACAACTTTACATAAGTATAACCACTAATGAATAGAATTAAGTATAGAAAATAAATCACTTACCCACTAGTAGTAAACTTTGTTAAAAATAATTATAAAAACCTGAAAAAAATAATTTTTTAAAGGATTGTTCCCACCACCACCCGACATGACACGAGCATATCGCAACAATCCAAATTATTAAATCTAAAAGAGAAGATATTAAATTAACGCTGAAATAAAAATTTTAATTCACAACATGAGCATACTACAATAGTCTGCATTATTAAATCTATAAGAGAAGATATTAAATTTACGCTGAAATAAAAATTTTAATTGATCACACTAAATATAACATGTATATACTGAAACAATTTACATCATTAAATCTGCAAGAGAAGATATTAAATTTACGCTAAAAAAATTTTTTAATTGTCGACATATGCATACTGCAATAGTCTACATTATTATCAAAAAGTTCATTGAATTATATTCTATAACAGAGAGAATATTTTTATGAATTTACTAGAATTAATTATCAAAAATAAATATAACGTCATCTATTGATTAAAAATGAAACTTAGAAAATTTAATACATGGTTTTGAGTATATTTTTCAAAACTTTAAATATTTTTAGTCGAATTCTAACTTAAAATATACTATCAACTTTGTAGTTAAAAAAAAAGGGCTTATTTTCAGGACTTTAAAATTGTTTTGCTATGTTTTTTAACGTGATATATAATTTTACATAGATACATTCGCAAAATAATACAAAATAATAAGAAATTTTTACATAGATAGGCTAAAACGAATATTTTTTTTCTTTTACTTGATATTTTTACACATGAAATTATTTTACAACAAGCTTTAAGTTTAAAATATCTATAATTTTTCTTATAAAATAATAAGAAAAATTATTCTTATAAAATTTTCTTATAAAATTTTTCTTATAAAATAATAAGAAAAGCTTTCATGGAATGTTTTTTTTCAAAGTTCAAATAATACTTCTCATTTTTTTCATGCTAGTATGGAATGTTCTGTAATAAATACTTTTTCCAAACTATTAAATTGATAATATGTTTTAAGTTTAAAAACCTAATAAAAAAATTTAAAGTAAAAGAAAAAAATATTCGCTTTAGCCTATCTATGTACAAATTTATTATTATTTTGTATTATTTAGCGAATGTATCTATGTAAAATTATATATCACGTTAAAAAACATAGCAAAACAATTTTAAAGTCCTGAAAATAAGCCCTTTTTTTTTAACTACTAATTTGATAATATATTTTAAGTTAGAATTCGACTAAAAATATTTAAAGTTTTGAAAAATTAAATTTTAAATGTAGTTGTAATTTTTACCAATAGATGGCGCCTGCAGCGTAGAATTGTTTTACAATCTTAAATATTTAAAGTTCTAGTTTAGTTCAAGTTTTTCCCGCTAGGGGGCGCTTAGTATGTATTATATTAAAAAAATAATTAATTAATTAACTAATTAAAATAATATAATACCACAGAATCCTCTATCATATTTCTCAAGTTCCCTTTAAAATATTCACTCTTTAAATACCTTATAATACCGTACAATGACAAGATCCCTGTGGCTCGATCGGATTACGACCGTGTCACTGGTCAGCTAACATTTTCGACGTGGGTTCGAAACCAGCTCCTGTCAAGTCTTGAAAAATATATATCTTCTGTAAAATTGTAGTTCTAGCTTTCAGCATCAGATGGCAGCACTGAAAATATAGATCCGTAACCTTATACGTAATTTTCTAAGTCCAAATGTAGTTCCATATTTGACCTATAGGTGGCGCTCCGCGGAGCACATACTCTCTTCAAGATTCTGCTGTACAACAAGGTTCGAGGTTTTCCCGCAAGGGGGGCGCTAAGATCATGGCCTTCTCCTGATTGACTCAAAAACGCCGCCAAGTGGCGCTGACGTCATCAATAGACCACGCCCCCCGTGCACCGTGCACCGGGGGCGCATTGTTGGTGAACTCTCATTTTCTATCTACTCCTGTTGCAAGGTGCAGAAAAGTTCAGGCTATCTGAAAATACCATTTTTACTGGATTATCAGCATTTATGTAATTGTAAATAGTAGACATGCGTATTTTCTCCACAGGTTAACATTAAGGGGAGCGAATCCAGTGGAGTGTACACAGCAGTCCTAATGGAATTATGTCGAATTTATATATTATGGAGATCTAACACAACTGCAAACTTCGAAATTTAAATATTCGACTGGTGCATCACCAGCTCTTATTGTTGATCATCCACTGGCTGGCTGGATATTATTAAACCAAACAAGTGTTGCAGTTTAGAAAAATTTTGTTGTTAAAGATTTTGCATCACTGGGAGTTATTAACTTTCCTATAGCTTTCTTTTTATGAAGGAGATTTTAGTCAATCCTCTTCAATAATCTTGTAAAGTATTTATTATTCAGACTATCGCCATTTAAGAAGTTAGTGACAAATACTATTCGTATCCATTCAGTATGATCTAGTATCCGAATGATCTATGGATCCAATAAATCCAATTATCCGTTGTACCAATGATCCAATGATCTGTGATCCGAATGATTCAATTTGTTGCAATCTGAGCGATCCAATATCTGAATTTTAAGCTTTTTCCCCAGATTTCTTTTATAAGGTTCATATTTTCATGAAGTAAAGGTTTATCCAGAGGAAGTGAAAAATAAGAAGATTCTAGGGGATATTTACGGTAAAAAAAAAACCCATGGTGACATCGGGTTAGCAAGAACAATTATAATAAAAGAATTTCGCAAAGCTAACCTTCCCACAAAACAGAAACAGGTTTGGGTAAAGTTAATGCAAAGTCTATGCCACATATTGTAAAGAAAGCCTAAATTGAAAATAAAAAACAATAAATATTGATTTGCATCAGAAAGTTTTTCAGTGTTTGATTCAAATTTTTATTACACAGCCAGATAATACGATGTATGATTGACACATAAGAAGTACTATTAATTACTTGTATCTATTTCACAAATATCAATACAATTTAAAAGTTACATTTTCAAGATTTATTTTGTACAGATTTGTTTAGGATGCTAAAAAATATCTATTTTACGAAGACGTTTAAGTTCAATCCTCATTCGAGTGAGTTTGCCCAGTCTGTATTGACCCATGAGGCAACTCTTGTTTCATTTGTAATCTTTTGTAATTTTAAAATAAGAGTTCTCCTCTTCCAAAAGTCAAAAGAATTTTCAATTTTAGTCGTCAAAACTTCTTTCCTCATTTGTAATATTTTTTCGTTTCGACTGCAGAGAAAGCAAGCTGTTGGTAACAGTTTAAAAAAATTGTCCATTAAACCTTTGGATATTGTTTGATAGTCATCAAATGAATGGAAGGTTTCGGAACAAATGAAATAATTTTGTGCGTAATTTTTCAGTTTTCTTCCTGTGTATAGTTGATGACATTCACACTCAATAAAATCTTTAGCTTTTTGCCTCAGTGTCTGAAAAAGTTAATCGTATATCTTTAATACAAGGGTCTTAACCAGATGATAGCAAAGAATCATTAATAATTTTTAATGTAATAGTTGGTTGAACAATATAGCCATTATTCCTGCTTCCAGCTTTGCAAAAGATGAAAATAGTCCTCGAGCCTGATGTAATTCTTGTTTGTTACGCTATTTTGTTGCTCAGCAGATGAGCTTGTTTGTTATTCGAAACGTCATCCAAGACCTTTTTATTGCAGAAAATCTGTGTAAATTTGAATTTGTTTCATTAGCATGAGCTATTGTTTAACATTATTTTCCCAATAGGCAAATGAACATGATCATAACAGCTTAAGCATACCAGTGATAATCTTACGGATAAGTAGTAAGCAGTAAAAAACTGTACAGGTTTTACTAAAATAGTAGGAAAATTAATATTTTATGACAAAACTTGGCAGCACATTTTCTAAGCAAATTTAGTGAAAGTACAAACATGGAAATGTCCAGTCATTCAGTTTTCTTAGTGCTTCGAATAAATCCCGGAATTTTCTAGCTGCGTTTTTTGCTTTATCATAATTTTCAACCCGGAACACCTGCACAAATCAATGTTATTTTTCTGTAAAACGTCATTGTAAACTCTGTGAAAGGGGTTTATCATCATTTTACATATTCAAACTCATCAAAGATCTTTCATCTCATCCAGATGGCAAAACATTACAAAATGAGCTAGTGGGGAAAAGTTTAATTCAGTGTCCATATTCAAAATTTTCATTAAGAAAATATGAAAATATATTATCATTTACAGCCATAAGGATATTAATAAACACTTTTTTTCAATTTTACAGTCGCAGTGTTTGAAAATGACTATCGCATTGCAAGAGATGTTATTAATAAAGTATTTGAATGGTTTGCTAAAACGGAATTCCCGGATGTCAATTTTGATTACAACAACATCACAATCGAAAGTGGATTAACGGAAGCTCAAGGTGATTATTTTGACTATTTATATTATTTATTTATTTATTTCCTTTTAATCCTTAATACATATCATTACTAACTATTCTGTAAAAAATCTTGAAAAATCAAGAATTCTCTTGTAAGATTACTTAAAACCATCACTCGTTTTCCAACTTCATAGTGTGACTGATTACAGTGATAAAATTTTGTGCCCCATCATCACGAAAAATTTTAGATACTCTACTGGCCATTAAAATTGCAACACCAGGAAGGAAAGAAAATAACAAAACTTTCCTTATCCTACGTATACACCATAGTAGGAAGAAAACATGATTAAATATTTAGGCAATTTGGGGGTACACAGGGTCCGAAATTAGTACACCCAGCTGCCGCCTCTGTCAGCTAAAACGGCTCTAACCTGTTTAGGCATCGAATCGAAATGTGCTTGGATGACAGATACGGGCAAGTCATTCCATGCTGCTCCAAGTCTATACAACACTTGATGACTCGTAGTGGCTGGAGAGCGGTGGCGGCCCAGTCTCTCAGAAACCCATGACCAGATGTTTTCAGTGGGTGAGAGATCTGTAGAACGTGCTGACCAGGGAAACAGACGAACAGCCTCTGTGTCGAGGTAGGTCAGGACACGGCGGGCAACATGCGGTGTTGCGATATCTTGTTGAAATATGACGCCTCCGAGGCCTCGAAGATAGGGTACAGCCACCGGCCTTAAGATCTGATAAATGTAACGCTGGCTGTTCAGATTACCGACCACGCGAACAAGAGGTGTTCGTGTTGTGTACTCAGTGGCAGCCCATACCATCACACCAGGTGCAGGTCCCATATTACGATATCGAATGCAAGCAGGCCACATGCGTTCTCCTCGGTGCTTCCAGACACAGATAGGTCCATCATGATGCTGCGCGCAGACCCGGGAGTCGTCTGAAAAGACGACGTGGTGCCACTCCTGTATCCAGTTTTGTCTTTTGGCGCACCACTGTCGCCGCGCGTCTCTATGCTACAATGTTAAAGGAAGCCGCAATAATGGTCGCCGCTCAGACAGTACGTCTTGCTCCAGATGTCGTCGCAGTGGCCGTACGGACACATGTCGTGCTGCAACCAAGCCCATTTCCTACTCAAGGTCCTTGATGTGGCTGTATGATCCTGCAAGGCCAACCTGACAACATGTCTGTCCTCTCGAGCGTTATAGAGCGAGACGCCGTTGAGATTCTGAATGGCGTAAAGTATGACCCTCCTGAACTCATCGATTCCATATTCGTATGACAGTCGTTGGATTCCGACCAATGCGAGTAGCAATATCGCGGAACGATAAACCGTACTCTCTATAGGCCACGATCCTGCCGCTATCGAATTCCGATACGTGTTGGTAGCCGTTTCTCCTACTTCTACGAGCCATAACACGATCTTCTCACAAACAACCAACATTCAAATGGGATTTCTGAATGAGAAACCCGCTGCGCAACTTTCCTTTTATACAGAATTTGAGATGCCGTTTCTCCCTCGTGCGTCGTTTGATTGCGCTTAAATGCTAATCATTTGCATATCCCAGCATCTTTTTCCTTTCATGCCAATTTAACGTTTGTATCATCCCTCCTTCATTGTGTTGCGATTTTAATGGCCAGCAGTGTATATTTTATGACTATTTTAACTTTTATATACTATATAAGGAATTTGTATTTGGGTTTTGTTTTCGACGATGGCAAATAATTTAATTTTCCCACTTTTGTAAATGAACCAAATATTTTTATTTATCTTTTCCCCCATAACTTTGCTAATAAATTTATTATTATATTTACTTGCGTAACCATTATGTTACAAATAAAGAAACATTTTTTTGTATATATATATATATATATATATATATATATATATATATATATATATATATATATATATATATATATATATATATATATATAGATATATATATATATATATATATTTATATATATATATATATGTGTGTGTGTGTGTGTGTGTGTGTAATAAATTAAATACTATGCCCTGCATTATATCATTTAAATTCCCTTTCCTAAATCCTATGCCCCAGTAATCTTACTTTATCGCTTTAAAAGCCCTTAGCAACAGAACTTCCCATTAATAGCAAACGTTGCATTCCTACACGTGTATACGTCTGGAGAAAGGAGTGGGTCCGCATCGCCAGCCCCAATTTTTGCTGACCCTTCAAATATAACAGCCACATGTACCTCGCGTCTTGCGCATAATGTTGAAAGGTGATATACACTTCGCTCCGAGAATCTGAAATGGATAGACGTATTTTTTATCGCTCTAATAAAACGATTCGACCCAACCACTTCAAAATTTTAATTCCTTTCAGGCTGAGTCTAGCTCCAGCCATGTAAATATGAGCTAGTTTTCCTTTTCAGGTTGCATTTTAAGAACGAGATGTAATGGATATATTACATTATATACATACGAGGATCAGTCAATAAGTTGTTGCAATCCTCCGTAAAAATCTCAATGAAAGAGATATTTCGTTGAAACTTTGCGACAACTCAGAGCATCAGGTGCTGCGGCAGGGCCAGTAGCGGCTTCGACTTGGCAGTTTTAGTTCGCTTGCTAATCAGTCGCGGATATGTTTCGGCAGCTGCCAGTGGCATCCAAATTTGAAGTGCATGCATTATTCCGCTTCCTGTGGGCAAAAGGTTGTGACTACACCGACATTTATCGGCAGTTGCTCGAAGTGTACGGTGATAATACAGCATCACGCCAAGCTATAGCCAAGTGGTATATCTCATTCGAGAATGGCCGTACAGATATCGAGGATAAGTTTATTCAACTTCTACGACAGAGGAGAACGTTGAACGCGTGAATGAACTCATTTTTCAAAGCAGACATGCCACATCAGAAGAGATCGTCTTTGTCTATTGACTGATCAACACAAAGTGCAACGATTTGAAAGTGCTCTAGCAATTTTGGAACGATATCAACATGAAGGAAATGCTTTTTGGGACTAAATCAGGAGCGGTGACGAGACTTGAGTTCATTTCGCACCAGAAATGAAACGCATATTTTTCGAAAGAAATGCCAAACAGTTCCATCAGCTGAGAAGGTAATGCTGGCGCTGTTTTTCGATGAAGAAAGTGTAGTGCGTACCGAATTCTTGCCGAATGGTGCCACAATTAATGCAGCGTCTTATTGTGAAACCCTGAAGTGGTTGCACTTAAAGATCGACGATCAGGTAAACTTTCTAATGGCACTGTGCTCTTGTATGCCAATGCGAGACCGCATGCGGCGACTCTAACAAGGTATCTTTTGAAAAAGTGTAAGTGTCAAGTGTGGAATTTTGCGCCATGTAACTTCTACGTCTTCGGTCCTATGAAATGAGAACTTGCAACGCGACGAAATCACTTGGATAATGTTGCAACCCAACAATGGTTATCTCAATTGTATAGCAATTCTTCGCAGAGGGCATGGAAAAAATGATGCCATGCCTCAACAAATGTTAAAATAAAAGTAGTGATTAAGTCGAGAAATAGATTATGTATTATACTTTTATGTTAGTAAACCTTGTTCTATAATTTCAACCCGGTTTTGTATTTTCCAAGGAGTGCAACTAACTTTTTGACTGGCCCTTGTATATACACACGGAAACCTGTTGTGTCTCGGACATATTTTAATGTTTTAATGTTTTTCTCCCATGCATTAAGTAAAAAAGTAAATTAATGCTGCTTTCTGATACTTCAGAATGAAAGTGTTAGTCTGTAATTTTATTAATTTTTCATGTGAATTATTTTCATGTTTTTTGGACAATTAAGAATTAAAATGACTTTAGTACCAAGGTACAACATTATGTTGAACCTTGGTCCTACTGATTTTGATTTTAATTACTCAATTCAAAAGTATAAATTTCATCCTAACCCGATCGTAAGATTCAAGAAATTACACCGGCCTCCGCGTGAGCGTATACAGCAAGATTAAACGACCGACAACTGGTCGTTTAGACGGCAATCCGCTCGACCTCGAGCAACCCCAGGCCCTTCAACCAGCCACATGCTCCCCCCAGCCGCCCACGGGGCATAGATCATAATCCCAAAGTCCAAGTCAGAAACGTCACCATCTGCATGCTGCCTTACGATCAGAGCATCCAAGAGCCAATAACTATCAAATTCACCGTACTGATTCCTATTTCACTCAGCCACCACCTGCCAAATACATCGACTTCATCCAGTAACACTTTATTTAACACCTTACAAATGCGCCACCTAGACGCCCTATACCACTTATATAGGAAAACATAAACTGTAGAACTCGTACAGACAACACACCATAACAATAAATAATAACATTTACTTTAACATCATCAAATAATTATTGGAAATAACATCCAGTGCAAATAAGCATGCACTACCCTGATACTTCGTGATACCCCTGATACTTTCGCCTGCACTACCCGTGCAGCAAACAATAATTAAACATGCACAAATAAGCCTTTAACATAAACAGCAGCAATAAAGTCAAGCCAGTGCAAGCAAAAGCAAGACAACAAAAGAGGGAGATCAGAGCCGAGCAGGCCCAGAAACATGATAATACGTATTAGCGACGATCCTGCTCACTTCTGCTTTATAGCGGCTACATTTCTTATCTGTTGGCTTATGAGCCGTATCCATCTTGATACCTGTCCTTTTTTTATATGAGGCACAATTTCCACAAACTAAGTTCTAATTTCATAAATCTGGACCACGTGCTTTCTCAGCACAAGTCATACATTTTTTACTGTTCTTACAGTGTTTAGAAGTATGTCCATACTTCCAGCACCTATAACATATAGTTGGTTTTACATAATCTTTCCAATCGCATCTTTGCCATCCCAATCGAATTTTCTTTAACTCAGCCAACTTCGGGTAAGTAGCACCCTTAATACTCAAGACCCAATTTTGTCCTTTTTGAATATTGTATTTGGTCACAACCTTTATCGTTTTAAACTCCAACTCCTCATTCTGGTTTTTCAAATTCCTAATTATCTCTTCATTTTCATATGTCTCCACGACATCAAACACAACGATTTTCGGATCCCTTTGCACCTTCGTGCTGAGCTCAAACATCCGTTCATCTTCCTCAAACTTTCTAAACTCCGCGGTTAACGTCTCCAAGTCCTTCTCGTTTTCCGTTCCAATTAATACTTTTCCTTTCCCAATTTTCCTTGATCCCGATTCTTGATCCCGATTCCCAACTTTGCTGGATCAGTCCTCTTCTGAATCGTTTTTTTTTTGGTGCTTTCAGCATCCTGTTCAACTGTTGGAGCGACAATGATCTCGTTCTTGCCTTCTCACGCCCTCCTAGGCGTCTTTTTACTTGCCTGGGGCTTCTCCTTCGCCACCTCTGCAAAGCTCTTCACTCCTTGGTGTTTCATCATACTCAGCTGCCCTTTATAAAACTGTATTACTTTCTGATGCTCTTTTATCGTATTCATTATTTCTAATAAGTCCTCATTCATCATCCGCTTAACCTCAACGGTCAGCTTAGAGGTGCTTATTGCGCTATTTAGACTATTATATTTCAACATAACCAGCTCCTCGGTAAGAACTCTCAGTTCTTCCATATTTTCGTACTCTTTAGCCATGATGGACTGCGTAATCAAACTAACAATTTAACCCACGCTCCTCCGGCGTTAGCGGTCTACCAAAGGTATCAAAAGCTTGGAATCCAGATCAACAATAAAGAGATTTTATTCTCTTGATGTTGTGAAACCTATTGGCCGTATATGGTAGAATAAGATGCTGTTTGGGCTTTTATGTAAATCGTTTCAATATTTTGAATACGAAATGATTGAGTTACAGACAAATGTCGACCACATTCGGATCTACGAAGTGATTTTGTCCTTAGTTCGATGCGTACCGTCCTTATTCGATAATTAGAGGCTTTTATGGGGATGCGTTCGATGGTTCAGTGGTTTTAGTTCTTTCTTCTTGTCAATAAATCACCTTTAGTACACATAAAGGATTCATCATGGGTTCGCATAACTTGCGTTAATTTTCAGAATATTTGCACGCACTATTGGAATACATGCATTGAGTACAGAAGGGGAGCTGAGCCTTGCTCACCGTATTTTGCTTCGAATCGTTTCGTATCTGAATGTCCAGGCGAGGTTGCAAAAACTACAGAATAGCAGCACCATATAGCATAGCACAAATTGATTCATATGAATTTTTTACAGCTTTCGTTGATGTTGTAGGTGAGCAACTTTGAAGAAAGTCATTTTCTTTAGTAATAGCGATACATACTGCTCTCCCCATCTCAGTACTGATTTCTACAGTTTAAAACAGCCTGAAACGATAAATAATTCCATAATCAAGGAGGTGATGATTTCTAATTTCCTACGAAAATGCAGTTGAAGCATAAAAACATAATTTTAAATGAGCCTCGTGTTCTTACAAATTAACTGCTTATAAAATAAGAGGAAGATAATTCATTATCCTTGTCTTTATTATACCTCTTACACACAATTTTGTAAACTGAGAATGGTTAACGTAATTATATGAACTTTTTTTTCAAGTTTACTGTCTTAAATATTTGACCATCTTTTTTTTAGTTTGTGAAAAGATTATAACTCCTAATCCAACAATTCTGATTGACACGACTCGGAGGCCAAGGTCAGTTGGAAATCGAGCGGGAACACTGGTTAAAAAGATTTCTCGTAAAATGGGAGTTCCCACAGTCAGTGCGACTTATGGTAAAATGAAAGGCATCATGGAATGGGAAAATTTGGATGATTCAGAAAAGCAGTACCTAGTGCAAATACCTCCTCCTGGATATATTATAACTCAAGTTATACGAGATATAGCATCTCTTCAGAGTATGACCACAACAGGTGTGCTTTTCGATGAAAAAATAGGTAAACATAATTTCGTGATTTTTTTTATTTGCCTTACATGTCATCATTTACATCAGATGGGTTTTATAACAGTCTCCTGATAACATCTTATAAAATACATCATTTAATATAAAATGTCTTTTTAAAATCTCTTCAGCTTTTAGAAATTCATATTTAAATTTACTGTTTTTAAGAAACAACTCACTTTCTAGAATTTCAATTATGATAGAAAACTAATTTACAATTGAAAACTTTTTGTTTCAACTGTAACTTCTGATTCTACTATTCATTGCAGTTTTAGTATTGCAATTTTCGCTGTAATTACGAATTATTGCCTTTAAAATAATTCAATGTAATTCTTCTTTACATCTGTAGGGTGATTTAATTGGTTACAGCATCCATCTATGCATCGAAAGGCTCGCGGTTCAAATCATGGCCTTGAGGAACATAAGTTACACATTATACTTTACGCTATATATTTTGACAGTTACTCAGAAAAAGAGGGAACTTACAAAACTTATGTGAGCTTCAAAATTGTATTTAAAGGCTAAATAAATAACAAAACTTCTCATAGAAACATATATTGATCTATATAACCGCACCAGAGAGAAAAACATTATTTTAATTCGTACATAATCGAAAAATTATACACATATTTTTATTTTGTATAGATAATGTAAATTATTTTAGGTGCAAGTTTCAAAAACCCACATAATACACCCAACAGGTTTATTTACATTTTTTTCCATAAAAATGCCGCCAATATGGTGTAGTTGTTAGCGTTCTGAGCTGCCGCACAGTGGGCTTGGATTCAAATCCCGAATACGCCTTGGTGGTTCCGTGATGTTCCCCTCATAGGGAGCAATGCTGGCCTACCTATAGGGTGCTCCCATAATAAAGTAGCCAGTAAATCGCTGTAAACAGCAAAAGACAAATGTCTCACGGCCAAGTGATTCCACATTAGAAAAAAGAATCTATAAAGAATGTTAAAAAGGTACAATTATACAAAATATTTTTTTATGTATACAATTATTTACATAGATGCAAAATTTTTATTCTCTCATTATTTACTTTTTCTTCTACCCATAATTCAGAAATGGATCAGAAATCGTCAACGTTACTTCAAAATATTGCAACTCTAGCAACAATTTTAACAGTGCCGTTTGATCGACAAAAGATTCAAGAGGAACTTATGAAATTGAAGACAGCTGATACTGCTTATTATTTCGTTATTGGTGCTACTAATGTGATCAATCTTGCATTAGAAGTTGTAAGTAATGCCAAACTATTTATAAAAAAGTATACCCACTCATCAATTGCATCTAAACTGGGAACACGATAACATGGAAAAATACAAATATTTTAAAATATTTCAGAAGAGTGTATGCATCTTGTTACTTTTTAAGTTGATCAAAGAAAGGAAGTACAAATATATTGCTTGTTATTAAGTTCTCAAAATTATCTTCTCTTTCTCACTCACAGATATAAGCTGCATAACATCGTTTTAATACAGAGATATTTTCTAGTCTTTGAAAAAAGACATACCTAAATTTTGTATCGAACAATTTGCTTAATCATTAGCACAACAGACATATATCCACAAAAAGCCGAACAGTTTTGTAAACATTCTTAGATATGTCATGGTTAGGTTGAAAAATATTGTGATGTATAAAAAAAGAAATTACATTTATTTTATTTTATCATATTTATTTATTTATTTATATTTTTTTAAATCTTATTTTTTATTTATTTATTTTTTTGGGGGGGAATAAGTCAGCCCATATGTTCTTTATACATTCAATCGATACACTCTATATATATATATATATATATATATATATATATATATATATATATATATATATTTATACAGGGTAATTTTTATTAAACTGACACTACTCAGAGTCATCTGTAGCGCGATCTACCAGCCCGAATTCCCTCAAAATTGATAGAGTGACTAAGGACTTCACGGGAAAGAGTTTCCATGAAAAAAAATAATAATAACAGTTCCAAAAGTTGCCGATAGGGGAATATATGACGCTGTTGTTGGTGGCGTATCCGAGAATTTACACAAAACTCTAGTAAAACATCAAAATGCAAATTCACAACTACGTAGTCGACAGCAGCGCCAGTATAAGGGGTGAATACCGAAAAAGTTGTAATGAGTAGACAAGTCTAACCACCTCGGCCCCCTCCGCTAGTGCGTATCGGCCATGCAAAACATGAAGACCAGCGCTGCGTAGCAAAACCTGCAAACTCGGCCAAGGGTTGATTTCCCCTGTTCCGTTTATGTTTCATATGGGCCTGGGCACCGGACGGACAGTACAGATCTGTCGACCAATTGGGGCAACCTGGGGCCCTTGTAATAAGCAGACAAATGAATAACAAAGAAATTTCACTGCAATACAACTTTATGCAAATTCACTTCTCCCACCTTCAATGTGACCACCATCCTGGTGGACGACACACTGCATCCTGAACACTACATCCTCAACGGCCGAGCGTAACATGTCACCAGAAATCTTCATCACAGTCCGGAATATGTTATCCTTTAGGGCAGCCAAGTTCGAGACTCTACCAAGATACACCTTTGACTTTAAATAACCCCACAGAAAGAAGTCACATGGGTTAGGTGCGGAGAGTGAGGTGGCCATGCAAGTGGAAAAAAGCGACTGATGACCCTTCCTTCTGTAAAGCGATAGCGCAACAGATTCCGTACCGATCTTTATAGCCCAAAATACTGGCTCTGTTGTCGTCTACGTAGTCAAGAATTTGCATTTTGATGTTTTGCTTGCATTTTATGCAAATTCTCGGGTCTGCCGATAAATAACAGTGCCATATCTTCCCTTATCGGCGACTTTTGGAGCTTTTTTCTTTTCACGGAAACTCTTTCCATGTCGTCCTTAGCCCCTCTATCAATTTTGGTGGAATTCCAGCTGGTAGATCGGGCTACAGATGGCTCTGAGTAGTGTCAGTTTAATAAAAATCACGCTGTGTGTGTGTGTGTATATATATATATATATATATATATATATATATATATATATATATATATATATATATATATATATATATATATATATATGTATATGTATATACAGTCAAACCTATTTTTGTGAGGTCTTTTTTAATGCGATTTTTTGTGCGATTTATTTTTCTGCAGCATATGAATATGCATTGAAAAAAACTGAAATTATATATTTGAAATTGCAAAAAGAGCTTCGATCGTGTATATCTGGCTATCGCGACGTTTACAAGCAGCTGATCAAACGACCGTCGTCGCAAAAATCTATCACCGACTACATGGTAACAAAAAATAAATCAACTGTAATACGTATCTTCAACTGACGAAAGCGGTTACGAACCAGTTCATCACAAGAATATGCGCGTTTTGGACTACGACGAGTAGTATCGAATTATGTACATTTTGAAAATTTCTCCATGTTTAAAATGAGAAAATTTTTTTAAATGTTACCATGTGTATGTAATTTAATTACTTATTTTGTTTGGAAAGCACTTTCTCGCAATTTCGTAAAGCTTTGACATATTTTCTAATGCGGTTCCTCTCCCCCACATGAAAAAATTTTTTCTTTAATATGTTGTGAACAATTATTTCTTATAGCTATTTATGAAGTTTCTGAATATTTTTTGTGCTTTTACTTGTGTGCGGTCCCTATCTACCGCACAAAAACAGGTTTGACTGTATATATAGAGAAAGAGACACGGATCCGGAGCAACTTATGGTTAGCGCATCGGAAGTCTGTATTGAGGGTGCTTGATTTGAATCCCGACAAGTGCTCCTGAATGCTTTCGCTTCTACGCCAGGTAGAAGCACGTTAAATCTGTAGATCGGAATGTCCCTCCATAATCCATCCCCAATTTCATTAAATATATTTTTTTAAATAATCACTTTTTAAATAATACTATGGCTTAGTTATGAAACTCTGAGAATTCTGATATAAATACATCTAAATTTCACTTTATCTTTTCCCTTTTCTCAGGCGGATGCTAATAATATGACTGGAAGGGAATATGCCTGGTATTTAGTTTCATTGGTAAGTATAGTTATATTTATCCATACGTGTGCGTATAAAATCATATAAGATAATTCGATAATTTTGATATAATTCAATTTTGTTTTTGATCTGGAAATCTTTGTGTATAATATACAAGATTTTTTTCTTTCAAGTATGTTACTAAATTTTTGCGATTATAAAATTCTAATCATTTTTTTAAAGTTTCTAACTCTTCTTTACATTACATTTTCTTGAATTCAGGATCCTACGGAACCATCTTGCAACAGTAAAAATTTTACAACTTTATGGATGTCACCTCGACCGGTAGCATCCAAGAAATCAAAAGCAGAAAATTTAGCGAGTACTTTTCAAATTCCATCTCAGGTAAATTGAATACGTTATGTATTTTATAAAAACTCTACTTCAGTTATTTCTTACATCTACAAGCATGTAAAGTCTTGTAAAAAGAGGAATCATAAAAGCAAACTTTTTTTCCAAAATTCATAATCGTCACTCAGAATGAGGAATTATGTCTATATTTTATAAAATTCATAATCGTCACTCAGAATGAGGAATTATGTCTGTATTTTATAAAAACTCTACTTCATTTATTTATTACATTTACAAGAATGTAAAGTCTTGTAAAAAGAGGAATCATAAAAGCAAACGTTTTCCCAAAATTCATAATCGTCACTCAAAATGAGGAATTATGTTTGTAGCCGACACAAATATATAGTGTAACTCAGTGGTGCGCAAATTGTGGGTTGCGATCCAAACAGAAGTCGCGGATAAATTTATGTCAGTAAATTTATATCATACCGAATCATTTAACTAAAAAAATGCTTTAAACTTTCTATAATAATATATTTTTAATAATTTTATTTATATTTTATATATGTTAAAAATATATGACAAAGTTAAATAAGGTGTCAAACAGTCAATCAAGGCTACATTGCTTCCATTCTTTTTTTACCTATATATGCTAAACTGGGATTTCAAAATTAGTAGCTTATAAAGACCAAACCTCGATGATATGAGAGTAGCATTCTCAAATATTTCACCAAATATTGGAGTAATATTATCCGAGGTCCAGGCTCACCCTTCATTAATTTTTTTCAATAAATAAATTAAATTTGTTTATTAATTTTCTCTAGAAATTTCTTTATTTTCATATAAATAAATGAAGTTTAAAATGTTTAATGTTATAATAGGATGCTTATAATTTTAAAATAATGCTCTTTTTGTTTTATTAATTTTCGTTAATTTTTCACCTAATTACAAATGCAGATTAGTATTTAAATATGAGGTTTTAGTCACATGGGATTTGCCAGATACAAGTGTAGAAGGTAAAGAAGGCATTTTTTATATTTTTATTATGGAAAGTAAATATATACCTGATTTTAAAAATAGTTTGTCAAAACTTTCTTGTTTCATTTTTCCATTTTTTTATAACATTTTCTAATTTTTAAAAAAATATGCTAATACAAAAAGTTTTAATTGCGTTGGGGAGGGAGGGGGGTCGAGTAATTTTTATTTTTAAAAAGTGGATCGTAGTCGTAAAAAATTTCGCGCTCCGCTGGTGTAAATTATTGTCGTTGGAGGGTTTTTACTTTGGTTTCGTTTGTTTCAATTTCAACATTTCAAAACGCGATCAATATACTTAATTACCTCCGTTTTAACCATACTTTGGAAAAGCAAATCTACCAGTGAGAAAGAAAGTTCGTTACGTAACCCAGCGGCTGAACATTCAGAACTGCAATTTTATCATGCCAAACTCTGCATAGGCGACACTTCGCTGAGGTCATTCTTTAGGAGTACATTGGACCCAATATTAGATCCTAGAATTTAGCAAGAAAATCAAATACCTGATCTGCAATATTTTACCTCACTGAAAATGTCGTTCCTAACTTTCAGAAAATAAGGAGCCTAAACCCTAAGAGTAAAACCCTCAATAATGTGTCCTTACTCTGTAAATATATCTAAGGCACTGTAAATATACCTAAGGAACTGTAAATATACCTAAGACACAATACTAGAGCATCACATAGTAATTTTTTCTATGCAAGACATACCTAGAATTCAATTTTTAAATATGTTCAAAAATAATTCTTAAAATGTATTCTTTAAAAAAGAAACTCATACATAGAGTATAACACATTCTTTGTGCAAAAAATACTCGTATAATGAAACAACCGTCACACAGAGTAAAAAGTACAGAATAAAGTTACTAGACGATATACATATTTAAAAATATGTGTTGATATGCAAAACATAGACTATTCAAAACGTAGATATGCAAAACGTTGATATGCAAAACATAGAATATGACAAATTAAACAGTATTATTTTTCAATTATTTTATATTCTCCTAAATTAACCTAATTTTCCCCTCAGATTTATATTTTGCATTAATAAGGTTATTTTTTATTTATCTCATTTACAGGTTGAAGCGGCATTTTATTATGACTTGGTGCTTTTCACCATTCAAGCAGTAAGAAAAGAAATGATGAAAGATAATTGGCCAACTGTAATAAATTATCCATCTTGTTCAAGTGAACAATCCATCAATCCCGTGGAGCGTAGTAATATTAAACTCTTGACTACTCTCAAACAGGTAAATACCTTTCTACATGCTTAAAATCCACATTATTAAATTACGTCCTGATAATCACCATTCGCCTATTGTTTCGTCAATTCATTAGAATTATATCTATTGTATCTGAGAGACAATTACGACATCAACCTACAAGGTATTCATTCTTGTATTCATTTATAAAATCTCTTAGTTTTCCTCAATTTTAATCTTATGCTATCAAGTTAAGAATCTGCCCATTAGACTTTTCAAAAGCAGAATTAAATTATGATAGAACTATGAATAGTTTCAAATCATTTCTAATTTTTTTCCATATTTATGAAAGGTTCAATATTGATGTTAATGGCCCTGAATGATACAAATAAATGAACAATGGACCCTTTCCATAATTGTTAAATTTTCCTCTTCCTTGAGCCTATCTAGATGAAATAGTTTTTTTAAATCATTACACAAAAAAAATTTTTTTCTTACTTCGTTTTTGGTCGAAATAATTTCCCTTCGTCAATTACGGTTAAAATAATCTTCCTTCAATCATTACGGTTGGAATAGTTTTTCCTAAATTCGTTTCCGGTTGAAATATTTTCCCTCAAACCCTCTCCTCCCTCGATTACGATTAAAATCGCTTTTTTTCCTTTTTTTATACGTTTCCCATTAAAACAATTTTCCTTCAAATATATCTTTATCCTGTAATAGATTTAGATTTATCGAACTATTTCAAGATGATAATCCTATACTACATAGATATATTTGATAATATACTAGATATATTTGAAAAAATGTTCAATATTGTAAGACGAATATAGTACTACAAAAAAATTAAATTCATTATTGCTCTTCTAAACTTTACATAAACACCACGCTTTAAAACTAGTTCAAAAGTCAACTAATTTGGTTTATCGAACTATTTTAAGATGGTAATCCTATACTAGATATATTTGATAATATACTAGATATATATATTTTTTAATGTTCAATATTGTAAGACGAATATACTACAAAAATTCTAAATTCATTCTTGTTCTTCCAAACTTTACATAAACACCATTCTCTAAAACTAGTTCAAAAGCCAACTAATTGAGTTTATCGAACTATTTTAAGATGATAATCCTATACTAGATATATTTGATAATATGCTAGATATATTTGAAAAAATATTCAATATTGTAAGACGAATATACTACAAAAATTCTAAACTCATTCTTGTTCTTCCAAACTTTACATAAAAGCCATTCTCTAAAACTTGTTCAAAAGCCAACAAATTTGGGGAAAAACTATTTCAATAGAATAATTTAAGATAAATTATTTTAACCATAACGAAAGTAAGATAATGACTTCATCCTCAATAGTTGAAGGAAATTTTTTACAGCAGTAATATGCGTGGTGAAAACATCTCAACCGTAAAAGTTTAAGGTAATTTATTTTAATTGCAATGGCTGAAGAAAATGTTTTCAACCGGAAATAAATTTAGACAAAACTTTTTTTTTTTTTGCTGTAATAATTTTTTTAAATGTTACCCTGGATGGTTTGAGAAAGAGAAAAATTCAACAATTCTCTGTAGGGAATCCATCATTTGTTCATATTTCTGAGAGAGTGTAATTTATTTGGAGCCCAAACATTGATATTTCTTTAAAACATCAAGGTTTTGTTGGTATGAGAGAGATTTATTTATTTATTTCGTGTGCATTCATGATTTCGAATCTGTAATATGTATGTCCCAGCACTAATGACCATCAAGATAGTAAGCTTCGATATTTTTTCTGAAACCATCAAACTCACAGAGAAGGAAATGAATTAATGATCCCATATAATATCTCTTAAGGCTTCTGTGTACTAACCCTATTGGATTCGCTCACCTCAATGTTAACTTATGGAGAAAATGTGTTCAAGGATTGCCGACTTGGAATTAAATATTTTTTTTAAATTGTATTCCGTAATAGATAAATAAATTTTACTTGGGGTATTTTTCGTTTTAAAAAAATCCCAATAATATTTTTACATTTAAATTATTCGGGGAAAATCTGGTATGATGTGTTTTAAACGCTGATAAATTCCTTTGGTGGACGAAATTTATAAAATGAATTCTGTTGCAAGGTACATAAAAGTTCAGGCTATCTAAAAACACCATTTTTATTGGATTATCAGCATTTATGTAGCTGTAAATAGTAGAGAAATTTTCTCCATGGGTTAACACTGATTTGAGCTAATCCAATAGGGTTAGTACACAGCAGCTTTAACTACAAAGCAAAGATTTCATATTTATAATTTAATTTTGTTAAGGAATAATTGCATTTTATTTTATTGCATTTTTTTCAATTATTGAAAGCTTTTATATGGATATTCCAACATGTTCCTTATATCATATTACGGTGTATTCAAAAACATTCATGTCACCTAATATTTCCCAACAGACGAAGAGCAGAAAAGTTTCGTTTAAAATTCCTGTTCGGTAAAATCCTATGAAAATAAAATCTGATGTTTCTCGTTACGAAGTAATTCATAATGAAATCATCACCATATTGAATAAACTTTGAGTCAGAGCAGGTAATGAAAAAATCAAGGTATAATGTATGAGTACTTGATTTCGAACTCCAATTTCGAATAACTCCAATCCATTTAACCTTTTTTTACAGTTAAAATATAAATAAGTACTTTGGTTATTTTTATTGATATTAATGCCAGCTTATTTTGCATTTTCTTGCAAATTTTATGCTTATGAAAAGGTGTTCTTGTTGAATGAGCAAATTTAAAAATAAATGAAAAGGAAAAATCTTCAATGCCTGTCAGCGTTAGAATACTCTCGTAGATTTAGATTTTTTTTTTCTCATCATATAATAAAAGCAGACCTTCAATGTCAAGTACTTTATTTTGAATGTTTTTCTATTTTACCTTACAGTACTTTTTGTTAGTTTTATTCTCCATGTCTAAGTTATAAAGACTATTTCAATCTGAATTGATACCCAAGATAAGCTCAAACTTCAGTTTCCCTTACAAGATTTTTTTTCTGGGGAAATTTTTTTTCAATTCTTTGAGACCCTTAACGAAAGGAACTCTAAGGTGACTGCTTCTATCCGTTGTTTCCTATGAAACAACGGAAACAGATACGGTTGTTTGTAATTCCCCTTCAGATATCTCTTTCGATTTTATAAACTGTTTAAAACCTCAACAGAAAATGCATATATTTTTTATTTATTCTGAAAGTAATCATTAACTTTTAGGTACAACCATTAAAATTCTTTAGTACCTAATCTTTTAATTCTAGGAAGCTTATGAAGGAATATTCGGACAATTCAAAGTAAAAGAATCAGGCAGTTATCAAGAACTGGAGCTTTATTTACGTAAATTAACATTTGTAGATAAGGGCGAAACGCAGCCTAAAAGAGTAAGTTCTACGATTAATATATTCTTTAATTCTGCCGTCTACAAAACAAATTTCAGTATTTAATATTATCTTGTCTTTTAGATTGGAGTTTGGACTTATGGCCAACCAACCGGTAAAATCAAACTTGAGTTGGGAAATGATTTAAAAGTGTTTACAGCTGTTACAGTCTACAGAGTAACAACACTTACGGTAAATATCATATTATTATTCCTCAAGGACTGAAAGCATTTTAAGAGACTTAGATTTAGTACTTAATGATATCAAGACTGAAACATTTTTTTTAATACATCAGTTCCTTTGAAAAATCAAGAATTTAACCAAAGTATATTTATTAGATCTCATAAAAATTCGACAGTCCCTAATATAATCTATTTCAAAATTTTGCATCATAAAAAAATTAAAACTCTAATCATTCTAATGTGAAAAATTTGTCTATAAAAACATTAATAAGAAAAATATTGAAAAAAATATTCCCTTGCGCCAAAACTTACCTTTTAGTTCAAAGATTCATGAAGAATGAATATCATACTCTAAACCTATTTCAACCTAAAATTTCATCAAATGTTATTTTTCAAAACTATTCCAACCTATTTCTCTTGGAAACGCGAAAATAACTTTCAAAGTTTTAAAGAAATGTATATTTAACTTGTAGTAGAATTTTGTAATAGATACGACTCTCTATTACGACTCTATACGACTATTGTAATAGATACTTGACCAGATAACAGTATTATGAATTCTAACATTATATCAAACCACCCTCTAATACGTTATGATCGACTATTCACTGACACTTTTTAGCAAGTGCATATGTTGCTTATACGTATAAATCTTATATTAATGTATTCCTTTCGATAACTTTATGCTTTTATAGTTTCCTGTGTCTATTTGCTTTAAACTTATTAGAAACTTTATTATTTCAGATTCCCCCTTTCATCATTAAAAATGTTGATGAAAATGGAACAGTCACCTTTACCGGTTATTGCGTGGATTTGCTGGATGAAATTAAACAAATCCTTAATTTTGAATACACTATATTTGAAACTGCAGATAAAAAATTTGGTACGATGAATGATAAACTTGAGTGGGATGGTATGATGAGAGATCTGATCGATAAGGTACTCAAATTTTTATGAACCTAGATAGACTCTCATAAATTTCTTACACTATTAATTCATTTCCATTTGAATGTGCCCTCTCTTCCTGACATTTTTATAACACACGAAATTAGTAACCCCACTCCATTTTACTGAGCACATCGTAAATATGCTCTTACTTGATCACGCAATGTGGGTGAAAGCAATCAATCGTTATCAGTAATACCTTTCTTGTTAATACAATAATGATAAAGCATTTCATGAGAACAGGTATTTTATCAAGATATATTTGTTTGTCAAACATTTGGAAAACGTATTCTCTAAATATTTTTAAATTTTTTTTTCTGAGCTTGAAAGGTGTGGGGCATACGTCAGAGATTTGGATATTTTTATGCTCTTTTAATATACTTATTTCTGAGAGAAAATAGATTTCATTTGACCTTAAAATGAGCAATAATTTGCTCGTATAATTATTTTACCCTAAAAAAATTATTTGTTATAGAATTTTAATTAACTCTAATCAGTTACAAAATTGTTGAGTAAAATTATCATGTACGATATCAATTAAATTATCGTACTTATGGGAAAATATTTTTTCAATACCTTCGTGTAAGTAAGCCCCATTTATAACATACATTTCCTCTCAATTCTTTGGCTGCAGAAATGTTGTCAAGGAGAAATAAGTACTTTACAGCATATTTTATACTGAAATTTTACTTCTCACTTTAAAAAGCTAGATAAAATCTGGAAGAATTCTGATTCTATGAATTTTAGATGTTTTTTATTCTAATAGAAGAGATCATATGATTTGGATGCCCTAGATGGTAAGATCTCAAGGAACTCTATGTTAAATCAGAACACAAATCATACAACGTTGTCATATTCGATTTTAACAACATTAGAATTTATCAACATAGAATCTTAAACAATTGAAAACATTGGTTCCTGATTGAAAACAAAGAATCTTAAAAGCTTTTAAAAAGATTTATTAATTCCTATTAAGTCTTAGAAACCCCGAATTTTTCCCCTTATCATTTCAATGAACTGCAGTTGTGGTTTTTCAAATGCTTTATCCATCCATAAATTATACTGCAATCGATAAAACTGTTTAAAACCTGCATAGATCTGCTTTAGAATCTGTCATTATAAACATTGAGTGACAAAATTGAAGCATTGAAACATTAAAACATTGCCTCAGACAACTGTCACTGCCTCAAAAAAATAAATAACAGGATAATTTGAATGAAATTTATAACATTTCGCATTGTCATTTTAACTTAGCTACCAATCTTTAAGTAATGAAGACAATAGACTGGCGAAGAAAAGTCTATTCCAACTTCAAGAAACTGTGTTGACATGCAATGCCATTTGTCACCTAAAAATAACTTTAACACATTTCCAAGAAAATCTCTCAGAACAATACGATAGAGGTCCTGTTTCAATTAATAAAGCGCTGTGGGTCGCTGTCTGTTTATCCCTCGAGTAACATAGAATGGCCAAAGTTCTCTCAATCAAGAAAACCACTTACATTTAGCATATATTTCAAACTTCATAAACAACCCACATCTCGCATGGGCATTCTCACACTTTAGCCACTCTGAACTTTGAATATTTTAGTGAACAACTATACAATGAACAACGAAATGCTTCGGTTACAAAATAAATATTCCTTGTTAATCCGTTAGTTTCTCCCAATTCCTCTTAATTTCTCTTCTTCCTTACTGCTGGTGATATCATACTACCCATATTTGGGACTGAGCAAAATTCTAGAAAATTAACATGAAATGGAGAATTAGAATGAACCAAGGAGAAACTAAAATATAACTTGAACTGGATGACATTGCATATTTTGTTTTTTAGAGATCACAATTTCAAACGATGCATTTATATTCCTGCAAAGATACTTTTCTCATTGCCCGTTTTTCCGAAGGAATTTAGATCATAGAGTATCATTTAGTCCTCCTCTAAACTGGCTTGATATTTAAGTATTAATTCATATCAGTAAGTAATTCTATATTAAAGCACCATTGCCTTTTGATCTTGAATATAGTTAATAAGAACTGAAGTGTTCGGGTATATATCTGCACATCTAAACTCCTCAAAGTCCTTTAATCCACTTGATTTTTCCACGATAGAAATATTAATTATTTGAGTTTAACAAAAACCAAAGTTTTTTTCACAACTGAGTCACAATGCATGTCGAATGAACATGATTAATTGTACAACTCAAATTAACTCGTATCCTTTCTACAATGACGTAACTTCAATCTAGAAATTCAATTCCCTCCTAGCTACTGAGTCAACCATGTTGCACCTTTAAGTAGTTGCTACCGAGGGATGCTGCTTCCCGAAACCCTCGCATTGTGCGCAATCTAATTAATCTTCTTTTCATGCTTGATTTTCTTATAATCTTTGGGATGTGGTCTTATTGGGCACACTTTATAATTAACCCCTAGCAAGAAAGGAAATATTAATATAATGAAAATACGGTATATTTTATCATGAGAAGTATAGAAAACCAGACAGGAACTAAAAAAAATCACTTGCTCTAAGTCTGCGCACAACTTGATCTAAAAGTTCTTTCGTGAATATTTATTAAAATATTAAAGGCAAGCCGGAAAGAAAAAACAAAAATTTTAATAAATGTAACCGTTAGTTAATTTTTAAACTGTTAAGAAAGTTTTCAAGTAAAATTACACTGAGAAAAGATAAATTTACGTTAAAACTAACAAATTCAAAAAAGTACAAAGAGAATTTATTTCTTAACACAACATGATTTGTCTTTCTTCCTACTTTTATGGATATGGAAATAATGAAAGTGAAGTTTTATGATGCCTTATTAAATTTATTTTTTTAAGGACATAAAACATAACATTATTTTCCTTTCTAAAAGCTCGAGAATAATTCTGGATGTACACAAATTACATTTTAATCCCATTCATTTTATGTTATATTGCACCATTAAAGATAGTTATTCACGTTCGTTTGCACTTCAAAAGCGACACTGATCTATTTTTTTTATCTCTGATATAAACAATGTGATAACAAATTAAATTATCAATTTCTAAGCTGTATAATAAATATTTTATTTTTATGAAATATCTCCCAGTACATTTTATTTAATTAATCCTTCTCATTTCGACAGAAAGCCGACATTGCTCTTGGACCGATATCCGTAATGGCTGAGAGAGAAACGGTAGTAGATTTTACGGTGCCTTATTATGATTTGGTAGGTATTAGTATTTTGATGAAAAAGCCCTCCGTACCACCTTCCCTTTTCAAGTTTTTGACGGTTTTGGAAGCGAATGTCTGGGCATGCATACTTGCAGCTTACTTTGTTACGAGGTAATAATATCTGTCATAGTTAAATTCTTTTTATAAACTTTAGAAATTTATAACTCTACTTTTAAACCCTTTTTCTTTAGAAAATGTGCTATTTTATGCAGAAATATGTCATTTTTTTCCCAGAAATTGTTCCACCACATATAAAATACTAATCCCTTAAATATGCTACCTCGAATTTTTTATTTAACTATACGTTGATAGATAATGAAGCTGAGAAACAGCTTACAGGCCGATTGGTAAATAATTAACAGAGTAGAACACACACATCCACATATACATATATACACTGCTCAAAAAAATTAGGGGAGCAAGCAAAGAAGTTAAGAAAACCGTGCGAGACAGCCACGTATTGGCATAAAATGGATAGTACACGCGTATCAATGCGCAATACAGAAAAAAAGACATAAATAAATTTGTAATTAAGCTTTAATTCTTTGAAAATATGAAAAAAACATGAAAAGATGATTTAGGGCAACAATTTGGTTACATGTAAACAATAGAAAAAGTATTGTTTAGAAATGATGCAAGATTTTTAATATGGCGTGTGGTCTCCTCGAACAGCTAAGACTGCTGCACACCTGTTTTCCATGGATGCGGTGATGTTATCGATAAGACTTTGGGGAATACTGTTCCACTCCTCAAGAAGTGCAATCTCCAAGTCTCGGAGAGTAAAAGGAGGCCTTGGTCTCGCAGCAATGCGTCGTCCGAGCATGTCCCAAACATGCTCGATTGGATTCAGGTCAGGAGAGCACGCTAGCCATTCCATACGCTGTATTGTTTCAGCTTCAAGCATGTTCTCTACAAGACGAGCTGTGTGCGATCTGGCATTATCATGCTGGAAAACAAAGGAATCTCCAATGGCTGCAGCGTAAGGCATGACACGAGGTCTCAGTATCTCGTCTGCATACCTTCGGGCCGTCAAAGTACCATTCCGAATGATATGCAGGTCCGTACGTCCACCTATGCTGATTCCACCCCATACCATAAAACCAGCTCGTTTGTATTGTGACCTTTCACGAATGAATCTGGGGTTATTTCGAGTGCCCCTTTCCCTCCATACCAAAACACGTCGGGTGTCACACTCCAGACTGAATCGGGACTCGTCTGTAAACAGCACTTGGCTCCAATCATGTTGCTCCCAATCTCGATGTTCAGCAGCCCATCTTCTTCGGGCCGCACGTGACCTGAGGTCAACGGAATGCAGACCATTGGCCTAAGTGCATAGAGACCTCCCTGGTGAAGCCTATTACGTACTGTTTGGCTTGACACCCTTCGTCCTGTTGTCAAGAGCAACTGTCTTTGCAGCTGAGTAGCATTGTCTGTTCTGTTTCGACGAGCTGTTAACAGTATATACCGGTCATCAGTTGCTGTAGTGGCGCGTGGCCGACCTTGCCCTGGTCGACGTATAACATTCACAGTTTCTTGGAATCGATTCCACAGCCCTGCAACGACACTTCTGGCGACTCCAACAGCGTCCGTGACACTACGTTGTGTTTGCCCGGATTCAAGTCTGCCTATAATACGCTATGCCATGGATTCCGGTAAATCACGTTGTTGAGACATTTTCAAGTCACCTTTTCTCAAAAAGAATAACTGAGCAATCGAATTTCACAGTTAAAGCATTGAAACAGACTTTTCTGCAACATCCCGATTTCCGCCCTTATATTCTTTTTCTGGTTTTTGACGTCATGAACTTTGATTAGCATATGAAGTTTTCATCTTCAGTTTCCTGCTAGGCTTTAAATTATGGATGATTTATTTTATGTTACTTATCGGTGTAAGTATTTGCGTAATTTCGTTAAAACCATGTGCTTCCCTAATTGTTTTGAGCAGTGTATATGTATATATACAGGTGGTTATCAAAATAATGGAAGCACTAAGAAACCTCATGAAAACCTTTATTAATACGGCGCAGGATCACCTTTGTCCTGTAATACCACCTGATTCTCCTTGGAATTGGATTATACAAGTCATGAATAGTGGTTAAGAATATATTATACCATTATTCAGGGAAAAATCATGAAAGTCCTGTAGAGATGCTGTGGTGGATATCGATACCTGGCTCTATCTATATATATAAAACAGTTCCGTAACTGACTCATTCATTCACTGACTGACTGACATACAACGCATAGACCAAACCGCTGGACCTAAAGGGCGAATTTTGGCCTAAACGAATTTGGCGAAAAAGGCCTAATTTTGCATGGCGATTCTTCTAATAGTGTAGGGGTGCACTAAGAAATATTTTTCAAAAATTCTTCTTAGATTATTTTAAATTAAATTTTTAAGCTGTTTTTTAAACTTTTTTTACGTTTGCATTTAAAATAATACATTGAGGGTTATAAAATTTATATCACGAGAAAGATCATAAAAATTCCTTCAAAATGAAATTTTTTTCGAATTTTTACCTCCATTTCCTGATTTTTAGTGAATTTTTAAAGATTAATTTTTAGAATTTAATTTATTAAATGCTGATCACGTGATTTCTTTTTCTGGTACTTTCAATAAATTTATCGTCACGTGCGTAACAACTAAATAGACAAAAAAAATATTTTTTCTCTTTCTAATGCAACAGATGATTGGATATTATCCAAAAAAAAATGCATATCCCTTACGATTTTTTTATAAATATATATATATAGATAGATATATATTTTACATCAATTGTATACATTGATCATCGCATTTATTATAAATATATATATTTATTTTTTGGCATAAATTGCATACGTTGACCGTTGTATTTAATTTGAATGTACTCCGTAGCGAAGTGCGGGTTTTCAGCTAGTTCGCTTATATAGATCACAGTGGTTGTACAGGGCAAGATAAGATATTTGACTTCTTTTTCATACTCTTCAAACCAATACTCGATAGATTTTGCTGTATGTATAGGGGGATTATCATACTGGAGAAAGGCACCTCCTGCAAGAAACAATGTTTGCACAATAGGATGGACTAGTGAGCTAAAATTTCGACATAGTCCTTCCCATTCAATCTCCCTTTTAGGGTTATAATAGGGCCTGAAGAAAACCATGATATGCCATCCCAAACCATGATAGATCTACCTCCATGACTGACAGTTGAGATGAGACAGCCAGAATCTTACGCTTGTGTCCGTGTTCTCCAGACATACGCACGTCCTGTTGAATGGAACAATGTGAACAATGATTCATCAGACCAAATGCCATTTTTCGACATATTACTCGACCAGGATATGCACTTGGGGCACCATTGTGGACGATATTTTGTATTGGCATCTATTACAAGTGGCTTGGGAATAGCTACTCTTCCGTTAATGCTTTGTTTGTGAAGTTCCCTTCTACCTCTAATGGTTGATACCGGAACATGCAGATGTAGATTGAGCTCTTCAGTCATTTTGATTGCAGTTGTTTTCTTTCTTCATGCCACAATCCGCTTCAATACCTCGTCCGTCTCTTTCACTCAGTTCTCCCTTTCGTCTACTATTCTGTTTGGCAAAGGATGTTTTTCCGTGCACTCTGTATGCTATCATGACTTTCGATACCATAACACGAAAAACACCCATTAGCCTGGGGGTTGCAGTAAGAGAAACTCCAATTTAAACGCGCTCCAACAATTTGTCCTTTTTGCAAATTCTGCAAGATTTGACATTTTACGCTGTTCCCCCAAAAAACACGATGCCCTTAGCTTCATTACTGCTACCTGACAGTAGAATAAAACATACACTATATTATATAAAAAAATACCGATGGCCAGACATGTTTTTTAAGGAATACGAAACACATTTATAAACACCGCTAATATTGATAGGTGTTTCCATTATTTTGACTACCACCTATATATATATATATATATATATATATATATATATATATATATATATATATATACATTCTGCAAAGAGTCGTACCACAAATAATAAACAATTTATACGTGACCTAATCATAATAGATTAAGAAATATTTTTATTTACGACTGAAAACATAAAGATGCCAAAGGAAGAGTAGTTATCAAAGTGCCAGAGATTTACATCCTCACAGACTAAGGTAATTCGTTTTGACACCTCGGCCCCCTCCGCTTTCGCGTATCGGCCCATGAACACCTGAAGACCAGCCGCTACGTAGCAATACCTGAATACGCAAACGAAGGTTAATTTCCCAGGTCCGGTGCTTTCCATTGCTGTGGGGCTCGAGGATGCCGGACAAACAGTACAGATCTGTCATCCACTCAAGGCACCCCAAGCCCCTTCACAGACTAAGGTAAAATATAGAAGAGAACAATGATTTCGTGATACCACCATTCATGGAGTAAAAGACAGGAAATCGCTGACTTCATAGAGTTCTGTTTTATAATTGCCTATGATGGGCAGAATATGCTGTTGAACATTTCGGCGTACAAGATAGTTGATAATTAGGAGTTAACCGGCGGCTGAGAGACCCTTTATGATGCGGAGAGTTAACTTCTCATTTTTATTTTGATGAGTTTTGCGCAAGCCCTTTTATACAAACGTTAAGTTTTTGGAGAGTATGGCAGAGGTTACTAATTCAGGGCCCGATTATGAACGCTGGGGGCCCCTGGGCAGATGCTATTTGGGGGCCCCCTCCTTACGGACATTTATAAAAATACATACTATTAGAAGTACTAGGTGCATACACCAAGGGGGTTTTGGGGCCCCCTAGCATCAGGGGGCCCTGGGCAAAGTCCCGGTTTGCCCATGCGATAAAAAGGCCCTGTACTAATTTAAACATTACAAATGTCTACAGAACCGTATATGATCACGGTTTTGGAGGGTACGCTTCAAACGGGCAAGCCAAAACTTTGTATATAAGCGGTAGAGAGAGGGCCAGGAATGAGCTCTCAACTTCCAAGGATTGCTAGTTTGTATCTCGTTCACGTTTACTTGTCATCAGCAGTTTTAGAACAATGCGAAAGAGCTGTGCTATGCTTTTACTCTGACTTATCTCAAGAACTTATTAAAGAAAAATTATCATGGTAGAAGGAGAGTTTAGAAAAGTACAAGATACTTGCATTTCTTATTTTCAGGCTGTTATTATTTTCCATAAAACGAAGTAATATTCACGGTTTAAAACGAAGCTGTATCTATTTAATGACACTTTGCAACGAGAAAATCATGTGAAATATTAAACTTCCAAGTTCATAAAATGTCATTTTCCCTTTCAGTTTTTTAATGTTCGTGTTTGACCGCCTAAGTCCCTACAGTTATTATAACAATAAAGAAAAATACAAAGACGATGATGAAGATGAGAAAAGAGATTTTAGCCTGAAGGAAAGTCTTTGGTTTTGCATGACTTCTCTAACACCTCAAGGTAAATAAAATTTGTCTCAAAAATTACATTTTCCTATTTTAAAATACATTTAAATAAGTTGAGTTATTGAAAACCTCTTAAATATATATAAGAAAAGCATGCTTACAAATGTCTTTCTTTAAAATACCTCTCACTATCTCTAAACTGAGAATGCTTCAAGATGTCTTTACTGCAACTTTTATTAAACTATAAATATTTTTATAATGATAGACTGCAAAACTTAAAGTTTACCTCTTTCGAGAGAATTCATTCCGACTCCTTCTTTATACTCTTACTGGCCAAAGAATAGTGACGACAGACAGAGGGTAAATTTGAAAACGAACTGCGGAGGAAGCAGAATATCATGTTCTAGTTGTATATAGATACGTAACGCAGATTTGTGCGCCCCAAAACCGTCTGTACATTCTGGCTGATTCCTAATGGAAAAGTCAGCACCTTTCAAGAACCAAAATTGTGACAATCGTTGACTTCTACGGAAACTGATCGTTGTCTTCTACGATCAGTTTCCGTAGAAGACAACGTCGTCCTTTTCAATTCGTCTTCAACTTGGCGAAATTTATCACCTCAGTTTACGAATCGAATCACAAATCCCTCATTATACCATGTATTGTAGCAATATTCACTCATTGTACTATTATAGAAATATTCACTCATTATACTATTATAGCAATATTCACTCATTATACTATTATAGCAATATTCATTCATTATACTATTATAGCAACATTCATTCATCATACTATTATAGCAATATTCACTAATTATACCAAGTTCCAGTAGCGAAGCTCTCCTGAATGTCATTTCTAGGTGATTCACATTTCGAAATGGCCCCGGGATTTTTCAGGGAATAAAAGTGCCTTACCTCTCTACGTATGCGTGGATCATGATTCGTGGTCGAAAAAATTCAAACAAAAATGGACTGCGCTATGCTGTTCCCATTAACATCTGTCCTTCGTTCTATGCATAGCAGTTATGCATCTGTATCATGGCGACCGGTTCTATCTAGCCACATTCTGAAGTCTCTCAGTATCTTTTTGCATCAGCTGAAGTGACGGTGTCGTTTCCTTTGCAATTTCTATTCTAACAAGAACCTTTTGGTGTGTTTTTACTGCCATATTCAGGTTGCTAATGAAAGAAGTTGCACGTTTAAATCTGATTAATCCTTTGGTTTCGTAATCCAATGTATTTAAATGGCAACTAACCATTTTTACCTTAAACATGTATTTTTCCAGTAAATTGCTCCATTTCGTTGATTTACTTTGATCATAATTATAATTTTTTTTAATTTTAGCTTCATAAAAAATGTTCATTAAGCATACAGAGCTCCAAGGAATTCCTTTATGACTGTTTTCATTATTCATAGATGTATAATTAAAACCAGCTAAAAGCATTCAGTTAAAACAAAGACAGGGGAATATAATAAAACTACTGGAGTTAGTTCTGGAACCTGCATCTAAAACTGAAGCATATTTGACTAAATTCTAATGAATTGTTAGCCGTTATTATAGGCCTAATAAAGTTGATAGGCATACGAGAAAAGCGTTTGATTTACATTCAAAAGTCGTTATCGGTAGCAACTAAATTTGTATATGGACTAAAGCACAATGTTTTTGAAGAGATATTACAAGAAGTAACCCTGTGGGAATAAAATAAAAAATGGAAAAGAGACCAAAGCAGATCCGACACAATTCTTGTTTCTTTGTTTTCCACTTTACTTTTTTTTTCAAATTTACTGCTGAGTCATAGAGATATTACTGGTAATAGCTTTTCAATAACACAGCGTGTGTGTTTCATATTCTCATGGATCACTACTTATGACGCTAGAAGAGTGAATGAAATATATGTGTGTGTGTGTGTGTGTGTGTGTGTGTGTGTGTGTGTGTGTGTGTGTGTGTGTGTGTGTGTGTGCGTGTGTGTGTGCGTGTGTGTGTGCGTGTGTGTGTGTGTGTGTAAGTAAGTAAGTAAGCAAATATATATCCTCTTAGATATCTACTGTTGTGGTTTTTCTTTTTCTTGTTTTTTTTTTACTTGTTAATATCTCGTTATTGGTTAACACCTTTGGCGTAAAACTACTTGTTCATCGAGTTGTTGTTTGCAAATTAAGTTAAGATTTTACTCCAACTTAGCCTTCATTTGATTAAGAGCATCGTAAAACAAAAATAAGTAATCAGTGTTGGAAAATCTGTCATACTTTGTACACTTCAAATATATTTTCTTTATAAAATGTATTTATTTTCATTACACACAAAAGAACATAAATAACCTCTCAAAATACAAAAATATTTAATTCTTTCTGTACAGTGAACAAAAAAAAATATCTTTAATGTTGTTCTTCATTTAATTAACTACATTTTCGCACTTCGTCAAGCACGAAAATTTAAGTTAAAATCTCTTTCTGTAAAAATCTCTCTTCAAATTCTGGGCCTCTCTTCTCAAAGCTAAGAGGCTTCAATTTGCCACAGTAAAAGAATCTTTATTAAAACTACCCTTTACAAAAAGAAAAAAATGAATTTTTTCTGAAAAGTTATTCTTTTTTTTTTGTGTGTGTGTGTGTGTGTAATTTAACCCTTCAGTGGGAACATGATTCTTTTCCAGCTTAGATGGAATATCTCTTTCCCAGGTATTTCTTACTAGAAATCCAGAGGGTATTTGTGGTTTATTACATTTTCATGGTAGCCACAATCGTCAAACCATCGCCTTAATCGTCAATCGTCTCCTTAACTCTTGACCAGCTTCTATTGAACAGAACCAATTATCACAGGTTATATTACGGTTCCTTTTGTAGAGGCATTTAGTTAATCGAACGAGTGATTCGGTTGGAATTTTTAATTTTTGCTCTGATTAATCTAATTTTTACCTGTTCCATAGATGGCTGGTGTCACAAATCACCCTTCCACGCTGAAGACAAGATGTTTACTGAAGCATGTGTAGACTCACAGTACACAAAGTCGAATCAGCGTTGAAAAAAGAAACCATAGCTTTTGCGAGGCAGAAGTTCCCACCAAAGGGTTAAAATTTCACTTGTAAAATAATTGTTCTCATTATTAACTCTAAATTTATTTGTAAGAGCTAAGCCTTTTTCACACATTACAAGTGAAAAATTACTCATATGAAAAAAAAAATTAAGAAATGAAGAAAGAAAAAATTTTAAAGATTTTTTTTAAAGAAAAGTTCCCTGATATTTGCCTATATTTATTTCTGCAGGTGGTGGTGAAGCTCCTCGTAATTTATCTGGCAGGTTAGTCGCTGCAACTTGGTGGCTTTTCGGATTCATCATCATCGCTTCTTACACTGCTAATTTAGCAGCTTTTTTGACTGTTTCACGTCTGGATTCTCCAATAGAATCCCTTGACGATCTCGCTAAGCAGTATAAAATTAAATACGCTCCACAAGCAAGCACGTCTGCTGCTACATATTTCGAAAGAATGGCTTACATCGAAGAAAAATTCTACGAGTAAGAGCAACTTATTTATGTTTTTTAAATATTTGTACTGAAACGAAATTCCGTCGGCATCCACACAAGATTCTCATTCGTCTAAAACTTGCAGATGCACGTGCAAATAGGTCAGGGATGCTATTACACAAAACTTACCAAAATAATGATATGTAAATAATAATATGTAATGATCAACCAATCCTTGGCTGATCATTGCACTCATGCCAGGGCCACACCAGGAGTGTTTTTTGTCGGGACGCAAGAAATAGTTTTCCTTCCTTTAGGCCTTTTGAATCATTCCTTTACTTATTAATCACTGTATTCTCAATCCTGTAAATCAGTAGAGCGCAAACTTTTTTAGACCACTACTCACTTTCTTTAAATAAAAAATCACTCGACCCCAATGAAATTTTTTCGTATTAGCAATTTTCTTTTTTAAAAAGTTAAGAATTAACAAACAATAGGGTAAAAAAATAAGGAAATTTTGACAAATTATTTTTAAAATGAGTGAACTGTATATTTAAAGTATACATTTACCATGCATAATAACTATAAAAATAAGTCTTCTGCGTACATTCTGCACTGGTTTTTTGGCAAATATCGCGTGACTGAAACTTCATATTTAAATATGAATATGTATTTGCATTTCATTTCGGTAAATATTAAATAAATGTCATTTTTAAAAAAGCATAATTTTAAAATTCTAAGATTAATATTAAAACATTAAAAACCATAAACTTCATTTATTTATATAAAACTAAAGTAAAAAAATAAATAAAGAGAAAGGTGAACCTGGACCTCAGATAATATTTGTTCAATATTTGGTGACACATTTGAGAGGGCTACATAGAGTCTCAAATCATCTTCAGGGTTAAGACTTGATCGTTGTCTGGTTTTCAAAGCTTCTAATTTTGAAAACCCAGTTTCACACAGATAGGTAGAAGCAAATGGGAACAATATAAGTATAGTCTTTTGCTGATGGACTGTTTCACACCGCTATTTAACAATATCATATCATATGTTTTTTGACATTTAAGAAAATATCAATAAAATTATTAAAAAATGTAATTATAGCAAATTTAAAGTATATTTTTTAATTTTAACAATTTTTATGATATAAATTTATTTCAAAATATATGCGACCGCCCCCCCCACCCTGGGGAACCACAGTTTGCGCATCACTGCTGTAAATCACTGTCTTAACATATCTTTACATTTCTCCAGCAAAGATGCTGGTTAAATAGTAATGCATCGTCATCTGCTCGTCTTACCCATCATGACATAAACAGCAACAAAAAAAAAAGTCGATCGCCATTTCAGCTATCAGAATCAAAGTTAATTATTTACCACATTTATAAGTTTTTTTATGAAATAAACGTGACAAGTAAAATATTTTCATCACACTTAAAAACAATCTACGAAAAGTTTAACTTTAAAAATATAAAGAATAGAATTATGTTATAAAATACACTCAATAACAAAAAAATCGAAGCGCCAAGAAGGAGTTGTCCGATTGCGACAAAAATTTGTGGATGGGAAGAACATGCACAGAATAAAAAACGATTAAAATTTCAGTACAATTGAATGATTTATTTCATTAATCATTCAATTGTACCTCAATTGAATTGTAGGTTCCTTGTATTGTTCCTAAATTTGTAATTTATCATTACAAATTGAGGAAGTCAATACGGCGTTAGTCCACCTCTGGCCTGGATGCAAGCTGTCACCCGGCTTGGCATAGACTTATAAAGTTCCCGGATGGTGTCCTTTGGGATTTCTTGCCAAATTGTCTCCAACTGTTGGGCTAAATCAGCAACATTCCGGGATAGTTGCAATCGCCTTTCCATCAAGTCCCAAATGTGCTCTATGGGGGAGAGATCAGGCGACTTAGGTGGTCAAGGAAGTTTTCGGCAAGCTTGAAGATAATTTATAGCAACACATGCCGTATGCGACCGGGCATTATCTTGTTAAAAAGTTAGTCCAGGAGGGTGCAAGAGGAACGGCAACAAAACGGGTCGCAGAATGTCGTCTACGTACCGCTGTACTGTGTGTCACTAATGACTACCAAAGGGGTCTGGCTATCAGTGGAAATGGCATCCTAGACCATAAGACCCTGTTGTAGGCTTGTGTGGCATGCGATAGTAAGGGCAGGATTCCCACGCTGCCCAGGACGTCTCCAGACAAGCCTTCGGAGGTCGTCGGGACACAGTTGGAAATGGGACTCGTCAATAAAGACAATACGTTAAGGAGGTGTTCGGCAAGCTTGAAGATAATCCATAGTGATTCGTGCCGTATGAGGCTGGGCATTGTATTGTTTAAAAGTAAGCCCGGCAACAAAACGAGTCGCAGAATGTCGTCTACACCGTTGTGCTGTAAGTGTGTCACTAATGACTAATTACCAAAGTGGTCTGGCTGTAAAATAAAATGGTAGTCCAGACCATAACGTCCTGTTGTGGGCCTGTGTGGTGTGCGATAGTAAGGGCAGGATCCCCACGCTGCCCTTGACGTCTCCACACACGTCTTCAGTGGTCGTCAGGACACAGCTGGAAACGGAACTCGTCAATAAAGACAATACGTCCCCAATCAGAGCATTTCCATGTTGATGGAGTTGAACACCACTGTAATCGGACTTGCAGATGTACAGGCGTGATGGGTAAGCGGCGTAACGGTCGGCGCGAGCGTAGATTCCGCTCTTTCAGTCGTTTGTCAATGGTCATGTTGGACACTTGTGTGCGGGTCACACGTTGCATGGTTGATAACGACGAATCCGTTGCCGTGACAGTTGATCTTACAATCGCTCTGTCTTCCCGTTCTGTTGTGGTCCTAAGTCGACCGCTGTCGTATTGATTCTCAAATCTGCCGTTGTTAACCCACTCTTGCTAGCATTATCTAATCGCTGCACCGCTTCGATCCAGATGCTGAGCGATTCTTCGATTTTCTCAACCAACTTCTTTCAATCGACCTCTTTCAAACTCTAAAATATGCTCATAATGAGCCCGAATCCATCGGCGAGGCCTTGTTACAGTCATTGTAAGATATCTGCATTTGAAATTCAACAAAAATTTTAATCATCACATTGAGAATCGTTCCTTATATACACCTGCTGGATACGCAGATCTGATGCTCTGGACCTTAAGCTATTCATTAATTGGACATAAATTTTAATCATGTGCATGTTCGATCAAAACATCTTTGCATATGAAATTTTATTACAATCGGACAACTCCTTCTTGGTGCATCGATTTTTTTGTTATAAAGTATATGTGAATTATACTACTTTAAGGTATATCCGACTATATTCGGAGCTGGGGTTTTTTTTCAAAAACTTTACTTGCGAAATTTTTGTCCTATTTTTCAAGGGAATACAGCACCAATATAGGTAAATGATGAAAAATAGTCCATAACTATACAACTTTTCACAAAATTGAAGAATTTTGGTTGAAATTTAGCGCATTTTTACATAAACGACTCTAACTCTATAAAAAAATTATGCTTATAACATTAATGTCTTTTTATTATATGTGCATAATGCCCTCATGAGTGTAATGAACAAAAAGCTAATCGATGTCAAAGACGCTTGAAGACGAGTCAAATAACTCATTCCTGTATTGTTTGCAAATACGTAAATATCATTCAACCTTTATATTTCTAATAAGTATATTAACCGGTTAAATATCAGAGTATCGTCCATAATGTGTTCAAGTAAATAAAATTATTATTCCTCTCAAATTGAAATAACTCACTAAATTTGCCTATCACTCAAGCCAACGATTATTCAGGACATCGCTTGCCAAATTGTCTTCCTCTAGTTATATATATATATATATATATATATATATATATATATATATATATATATATATACCGGGTGGCCATATTTAAACTGACAGTGCTCACAGTGTTCTGTAGCGCGATCTATTTGTGAGAATGAAGCCACATTTTGTAGGAAGATTAAACAAGACGGGGGACGAAGGATTCCGCGAAAAAATAAATTAGTTCCAAAAGTCACCGCTAGGGGAATATTTGGCGCTGTGTAATAGAAAATAGAGTGTTAACAAATGCAAATTAATACGGAATAAAATTACCTTTTATTATGCACATTTTCTTATTTAGTTCAAGTGCAATATGGCAACACTTTTAAAAATGCGTAAAATCTACATAAACACCGATAAAGTCTCGCGATCTGCAATATCACGTACGCTGAGTAGAAGAAGATCTTTATTCAAATTTCACGTTAAATCCATTGGCACAGTGCCAGCTGCTTGGGTTTTAAAAGGCAATGTGTTACGTTTCGAATCAATCGGATTGAAAGTTTATGTGCAATGTCTCCTTCTTTAGTCGAGCGTGCGTTACTGGTCAAATTCTTTTACCTCAACCAGTGCAACGCGTCAGCCGCTCTTCGTGCTTTTAGAACGCACAAAAAAATGCGTAAAGGTAACGGTCCTGTGTCAGTTAATGGGCTAAAAGCAATGGTTGCGACGTTTTAGAAAACAGGTTCTCTGAAGGTTCAGTCAGGCAGAGGACGAAAACCTGTACCACAGGATACAATCGAAGCAGTTGCCACGGCGATTGTCGACAGAGGACCAGACAATATTGCTGCCACCTCTAGCGCTCGTGGATTAGCTCGGAATATGGATATGCCTTACAGTACGGTATGGAAAATCTTACGAAAGATTATCAACTTCTATTCGTACAAGATCAGCCGTGTACAGGAGTTACTGTACCCCGACCATGATAAGTGATTGACTTTTGCTCTCACCTTTCTTGCCAAAATGGAGGTGGATGATGCTTGGCCGTGGAAAATCTTATGGGGAGACGAGGCCCACTTTTACCTGCATGGAACTGTGAATACCCAGAACTGCCGAATTTGGGAGGACAAATCACCACATGCAGTCACAGAAATTCCCTTACATTCACCAAAGGTAACTGTTTGGTGTGGGTTCACAGCGGAATTTATCGTAGGTCCATTCTTCTATGAGAACATTACCCCGACAGGACCGGAAACCTGTTCTGTTACCGGAGAGAAATATCGCCACATGTTGAACAGCTTTGTCATTCCGGCACTTCGGCAAAGACAATGCCTGGGGGAAATCCTTTTCATGCAAGATGGAGCCCCTCCTCACGTTGCTGTATGGGTGCAACAGCTGCTACGACAGAAATTCACAACAGAAAGAGTCATTAGCCGCTACTTTCCAACTGCATGGCCACCTCGGTCGCCTGATCTTACCCCATGCGACTTCTGGCTATGGGGTTACCTTAAGTCCAAGGTCTATCAAGGAGTGGTCCAGGACCTGGCTACGTTGAAGGATAACATATCACGGACTGTACGGGAGATTCCTGCAGACATGTTACTTTCTGCTGTTGTGCATACTGTGCACAGAATGCAATATGTGGTCCACAACAACGGCAGCCACATTGAACCTCATTTGAATGCAAAATAAAAGATAATTTCCGTATTGATTTGCATTTGTTAACACTCTATTTTCTATTACACAGCGCCAAATATTCCCCTATCGGTGACTTTTGGAACTAATTTATTTTTTCGCGGAATCCTTCGTCCCCCGTCTTGTTTAATCTTCCTACAAAATGTGGCGTCATTCTCGCAAATAGATCGCGCTACAGAACACTGTGAGCACTGTCAGTTTAATTATGGCCACCCGGTATATATATATATATATATATATATATATATATATATATATATATATATATATATATATATATATACAGAATATATATATATATATATATATATATATATATATATATATATACAGAGGCTGTTCACACATTTTTTAGACGATGTATATTGTATTCACAAAACTAAATTACATAAAATTCTTGTGTTTTAAATGTTCTATTTGACATCCTTATTCTGAACTATCTTTCGACACCGCAATTTCCAGGATAATAATGCCTTTTGATGTGTCAGAAGAGGTATTCTATCCCATTCCTCCTGAACAGCTTACCAGAGTCCTGTAAGGGTTTTGGGACGACGTTTGGATAATGCAGATTTTAAAAGTCCGAAAGCACAAAAATCCATAGGTGATACATCGGGAGATTTAGTAGGGATATCAGTGAAGGGTATGGCCTTGATACCAGTTTTCTGTTCCATTTCTTTTAGGAAATTTACAGTGGATTTTGATGTGTGACTGCTAGCTTTGTCCTGATGGAGTCTCACAGATTGATGGCACTGTGGGTAAAGCGATGGTATTTCATTCAGAAAAATTGGCGATAAAATATATTCCTGGTAGTATTTGGAGTTAATCTTGACATTTTTTTCCACTCTCTTTATTTTTAACTTGTCATTTTAAGAAAAACCAGCAACAATCATGAATCCCTTAGAAAAACTTTCTTTCCATTCTTTGAACCATGTACTTTAATTTTTTTCTCCCCTTTTATGATAATAAATGGCTCTTTTTTTGTTCTAATCATTTAAATACACCCATGATTCATCTATTGTGACAATTGTTTTCCATTTTTCTTTGGATAAGTGTTTCTTATATAGAATTCTGCAGCGTGTCCTGCGTTCAGCGATATGATTTGGAAGAAGACGATGCACATTGCGTTTTTCCGCTTTCTTAAGATTTAAATCAACGTTTATCATTTTGTTTACAGTGGACACCGAGCATTTTAATGATTTTGCAAATGTCCTTTGACTAGGGGGATTTTCTTTTAACATTAAACAACGTACCTTTGCAATAGTCGATGATGTCCGTTTTTTCCTTGGATACTTGTTTGGAATTTTTGTCCCACTTGAGGATCCAATTTAAAGTTTTTTTCCTTTCTTGTTGACGATATTACCTATCGACGCTTTAGATATCACAAAACCATGACTCTCACATCGTTTTTGGATAACGGAGTATGCATATTTCTCTTCGGAAAGAGCATAAATGTAGCCTTCGAACCACTGCTTTGTTAAAAACGCCATTTTGAAAAAAAAAAAATTTCAAGCGGCAGACGATAATTTTGACTTTTAAAAACATAGTACAATTGCAATTATTTGTTTTGCAGCAAACGATTTTTTATTACCGCTTACCAAAATCGTCTAAAAAATGTGCGAACAGCTTCTGTATATATATATATAGAGAGAGAGATAGATAGATATATATACCCTAGTGGTTAGCCCGTCAAAAATGACGTGTTAATTTTAATTTTTGTAAATTTACATCTGCAAAGTCAATATCATTTGTATACTTAATAGCTTCTCTACTTTCTTTTATTTAAATTATACACATTTTTAATTATTTAAAATTATGCAATATCATCACTATTATGATCCACTTAAGATGCAATATCTTTTAAAATTTAAATAAAATCTGAACTCCTCATAATAGCATCACTTTACTTAATTCTATTACATGTATTAATTATGGAATATTAAATTCTGTCTGTTAACAGTATCAAACGTAACTATTGTAAAAATTGAAATAGTGTGAAATAAGAATGAAATATTGGTTTTAAGTGTTTATAAAAAAAAAATCTTTATTTTTTTTTTAATTTTTTTTTCAATATAATGATTTTTATTTTTTTAAACATTCATTTTAAACATTCACGGGTATTTGATAAGAAGCTCACATAAAATATAGCTTAAACCTGTCAAAACTTTCACAGATAAATTACACTAAAGTAACATGTTTATTGAAATTTCTTAATAATCGTGTAGAACTTGAATCTTTGTTTAGTTTTTACTTAAAAAATTTAAAAATTTAAGGATCATTGAGTAATTATAAAATAAATATGTGTATAATAATGTAATAAGCTATACCTCTTAGCTTTATAAAGGGTTCTTTTAATAATTTAATTATTCAAATCAACCATCTAAATTACACTGAAAGCATGTCAGATAAACTTTCACGTTTGATACTTAATATTTCGAGGTAGAAGAGTTTATTTTCTTCATTTCACATATTTTACCACAATAGTCGGAAAACTAAAAGGGGCACTTATGACATCATATAACTGATACGCATTTTGGCCATTAAACTCCAACCTCTCCTTTCGGGATCATGACAATCAAATGAAAAGTATTTGATAAGAAGCTCACAAAAAATATAGCTTAAACCTGTCAAAACTTTCACAGATAAATTACTCGGCAAAAAGATTTTTTTTCAAATCAATTTTTTACTCGCAGGTCTAAAAGTATTTTCTTTGGAGTTTTTGGTTATACATATTGTATAAATATATATTAAATGTTACATTTGAAACTTACCAAGCATTCATAAGACAGAAATTTTGCAGCTAGAATAAAATTATTGAAACCCATTTCGAAACTGAACCGAGATATCATTGACAATAAAATCTATGACATTTAGATCAAACATTCTGCGTTTTATTGAAATATTTAAATTTATTTTTTTTTAAGATACATTATCATATTTGTTTCAGAATATGGAAAAACATGTCGCTGGATGATTCCCTAAACGAAACTGAGCGCGCAAAACTTGCTGTATGGGATTATCCTGTGAGTGATAAGTTTACAAAAATATGGTGGACAATGAAAGAAACTGGAATGCCAAAAACGTTTCAAGATGGCGTTGATAAAGTTTTGGCTTCTAAAGGATCCCAAGATGGATTTGCATTTATCGGTATGAATAAACTGTTTTCCAGGAAAAAAATTATTTTCTCCTTTTACCTTTTAATACACAGGTTCCCATTCATCTACAAAAAATTTAAGGATAAAAAAAATTGCTTTAATTTAATATTATCGTAATGTATTTTACTGCCGTGCTTGTGGTATGGGAAAAATAATAAAAATTAGCTCTATTTCTCACTCACAAAAGAAAACTTCTTCCGCAGTTTATTCAACTTCTGATTAACTCTTGTATTGTTTAGTGTATACCGTTTTTGTTTAATAGTGTGGTTTAATTTGGCCCACCTAAATGTAGCTAATTTTTTTTTTGTACGGTTTGCTAAGACAGCACTCCTTGTGTTGAAATTTGTGTTAAAATTTGATAAGAAATGTATAATCGAATTTAAATAATATATAATAAGGACAAATTTATAAGTCCAGTTGGAACACGGTAAAATAGAAATTAGTTTTGAAGCTGTCGTTAGAACTGACGGTTTAAGAAATTTAAGAAATATTTGTTTTAGCACCTAATTAATAAAATAAATAATTAATTAATTAATTAATTAAGGAATTAAAATTGTTGCCACTGAAATAGATTCAAAAACAAAAAGGGGATTTGATATTAAGAATTGAATTTTTTTTAAGATACAGGTCTTTGCGCGGAGGATGCTCTTATATAAACGCCGTTTAAGCTCACGCTGTGGTCGGCAGAACATCTCGAATCTTCTGATTAACTCTTAACATAATCGTAAAACTTCTTGTAACGTATATTGTTAACAGAAGTTATTAAATTATTATTAAATATAATATTAAATTATACATAAAAATTGTATAGATTCTCTTACATTTTGAATCACTTAGCTGAATTAAAAAAATAATTTAAATTGACTAATATAGCTGATCGAGTGGTATTTTCCTAAAATTTTTCTCTTTTTTAAAAATATAATAGAATGAGATCTCAACAAGTTACATATATCAGTTTATGAACATAAATTAACATTCTCTTATTTGACCGTTTCAGTATTTTATGAACACAACGAACTATTAAAAGCTAATATAACTTCGAAGGCTAATGTCACCGTGGTTTTAAAAAAGTGGGTGGTGGTTAGTACTTTGAATAATTAAGTGATTACTCATATGTATACATACAAATCAATTTATTAAACATTCATAATACATTTACAATTCATATCATTTATTACTTAATTCCGATTACTCCTATATCATGTTACAACAATATTTTTTATCATTAATACATTATTTATTCTCATCAATACCCTCCTTCAACTATTCAGTGCTATCGTTTAATTATAAAGCAATCTTCTTAATTAATAATCCCGCCTATACATCACTAAGATTCTTAACTGATACACATAAACACATTACTAAATCAATATAACACACTAATCCAAAACAATATTTCTTATCATTAATATATTATTTATTCTCCTCAATACCCTCCTTAAATTATTCAGTGTCATCGTTTAATTATAAAGCAATCTTCTTAATTAATAATCCCACCTATACATCACTAAGATTCTTAACTGATACACATAAACACATTGCTAAATCAATTTAACACTCTAATCCAAAACTAAGATTCTTAACTGATACACATAAACACATTACTAAATCAATATAACACACTAATCCAATTATTACGGAATTCCACAACCAAATATTTTATGATAGATATCTATGTACATAGCAAATCACATTAAACAACATTTCACATTACGCTAATCCCATCAAATTACCTTTGATTACTCGTACGTACTGGGCATTGGCAGAATTAGCAAAATTTCTCCTACCTTATTTGAAGACACTCTGTCACGCCAAAAGACCTCTCCTTACAACAATAGTTTCTCCGTCAAAGTGCGCCTCGTCGGGGTGGCTAAGAGGGGGGTAATCATCGGACGTCGCTGGTCCAAAGAAGTGGCAGGATCACCATACGCTGGCGGCATCAGTCAGGCAACCTGTTCCGTCAATGCACACTCATTTCGGCTGGGCGGGGGTCAGTCATCGGTCAGCTTCTTTCTTGGTAGTCGGCAGGGTAAGCGGTCGGTCACTCCGGTATATGGGGCTTACATCTATTTCTCCACGCTAACTTCCGTATTACTCCATCTCGCCATCTGTTGAGTCTTTACGAGCCTTTATTCTCATACTCTGGTATCTGGCGTATACGACGGCCTCGGTTCGCTAAGGTCAGTCCGTAAGCAGCTTGTCCTCTCAATTTCGTCTAAATGCTGCCTTCCTCACTTTTTGAGTTCTCAAAACAATCTGTTACTTCTCTGCCACATTTCATCTCGAGCTAAACTTTTTTTTAATTATGTATTCAGGCCTCCATTGGTGGCTATCTCCTGCCCAATAAGTCGATCCGGGGCCACTTCATTGGCCGACCATCTATTTTATATTAATATCCTCTCCAATCACAATTGAAGGGGGCCTACGCCCGTGCACCCTTCTGGGGCTTCTCACACTCCCAACTTCTCTCGCTATTCTCCGACTCCTGCTATGCTTTTTAACAAAGTCCCACATCGTAAAAACTGCCTAACCCCTTTTTTTATCTCACTAAGACTCCTCTTTGCATCCAATTTCACCTTCTTCCAGCTCGTTAAACGCATCTGGTGACCCCTTTTCTTATTTTCAACTCCCCCAACTTGTCACATCTCATCTTTCATTTCGCCTAAGTAGCTCATTACACCCAGCTGGTCAAAGCACTTCTTTGTCTCCTTTCCTTGCGTTATATCTCCTGTACATCGTTTATCCTGTATATCCTAAATATCGTTTTCCGCACCTGCGGTGTTCCCAGCTCTATTTTCTGATAACGTGTCGTGTCTCCACGACAGCTAACATGCAAAGTTCTCCTTTTTATTCACCCTTTCAATAATTTTTTTTTTTTTACTGTTCTGCTTTCAAACAATGTACAGTGGAGAACAAAATTACTGACACCCTTTAAAACTCTTTTTTTAATGCAATAAACAGTTTGAAAAATAAGCTGTTAACAAAGCTATGTATGCACACATTGTTACGAGTAATGTAAAATGTATAACAAAAATTTAAACTACAGTTTCCTAATAGTGAACCAAGTTAAAGCCCTGTTTGTGTATAAGTCCGAAATGTGGCCAATTCGTGAAATGGCTGGTCACTTCTAGCATCGGCTAAGTCACTTGGCCAAAGCCAGAAATAATTGAGAATTTACAACTACTTCGGGCTTTGGCCGGCCAATTTTCGATGCGGACGACAATCAGCAGCCAATTCAAGAACTGTCCAAGAAAAAAGGGCCAAAGCTAGAAGTTTTGAGGATAATACAGTTATGAGAGTTGACCATACCAGTTCTAACTCATGTTATTACCACTGTGAAAATCCCTTTAGGTTAGTCAAAGTAGAAAAAATCACTTCAAAATCAAAAAGAAAGGGACCATTTTTCTTGGATAATTCGCTAACTGACCATTGATTGTCTGGAGCATTGCGCATTGGCTTGCCAAAGCCCGAAGTAGTCGTGAATTCTCGATTATTTCGGGCTTTGGCCAAGTGACTTGGTCAATGCTAGAAGTGGCCAGTCATTTCGCGAATTGGCCAGACTTCGGACTTAGGCCGAAACATAGGCTCATATGTTCAATTTACAAAACTTACAGGAAATATTTATAAAAATGAATATTTCTAAATTAAACAAATACACGTATTTATGTATAGAAATCAATAAATTGCAACTGAATAAATTTTCCTTTTTTCAGCGGACTCAACTCAAGTCAAATATGCAGTGATGACAAACTGCCAGTTAACGTCTGTAGGCAGTGAATTCAGTCGGAAACCTCTGGCTTTGGCAGTTCAGCAAGGTTCACCTTTAAAAGACCAACTTTCTAGCGCGTAAGTCACCAGGCTTTTATGATTCTGCTTAATGTGTGCTTCAAACTGTCCAATAAGCCGATTTCCATATTATCCTGAAAGCTTAAAATAATCAGAAATTTTATTATAAATTGGAAGTCCAGTTTATATAACAAAATATTTAGAGCACAAGGAAATTTTAATTTTCTTTCTATCCCGTTAGCCCATTTCAGTTTTATCATGAACACTTAAATGGAGTCAGAGATCATTTGTAAGATAATTCTCATTTTCTTGAAAATGGAAATTTAAGGTTAATGCTGGTGGTAGCGAAAAGTTAAGTTTTAAAAAGTACGACAGATCTGAAATTTAATCTCTGATAGAGAACTAATAGTTAAGAAACATTCAATTATAGTAAATGCTGATATGATAATATATTTTTACGAATATAATTGTGGATAGCAATTAAACTCTTAAATCTGAATGCTTCATTGTAAATCTACGCTGTTGCTTCATTTTGCAAAATTTCTGTTATTGTCAATCAATGCGTACCAATATTTTTTTTTCACAGTAACAATTTTCAAGCTTTTTTTTTAATACAAGCTGGCAGGCGTTGAATATCTGTCATTACTGCCGATTATTTCTCTTTGTAAGGTACTTAATTCTGACACTTTGATTTCAAAGCTCTTAAATTACGTGAAAAGTTCGTTTGGGGATTTGACTGATGAAAGTTTAGCAAATTAACGCTAAAAGTACAAAAACAAAAAATGAATTTCCTTTTACCACCATTTGAAGGGGCCCGGCTTTGCCTCAATTGGTCGGCAGATCTGTACTGTCTGTTTGGCCCCCAAGCCCATAATAATAACTGAACAGGTGAAATTCACCCTCGACTGCGTCTTCAGGTTTTGCTACGCGGCGGCCGGATTTCAGGTTCATATTGTCATATTAGCTAAACGCTGTGGTCGACGTAAATTTTGTGAATTACCACCATTTGAATCCCATTGAATGAAAAGTTTCCATTGAATGAAAAGTTTCAATTGAATGAAAAGTTCGTTTGGGGATTTGACTGATGAAAGTTACTGATGAAAATTTAAGCAAATTAACGCTAAAAGTACAAAAACAAAAAATGAATTTCATTTTACCACCATTTGAAGGGGCCCGGGTTTGCCTCAATTGGTCGGCAGATCTGTACTGTCCGTCCGGTGCCCAGGCCCATAATAATAACCCGAACAGGTGAAATTCACCCTCGACTGCATCTTCAGGTTTTGCTACGAGGCGGCCAGACTTCAGGTTCATATTGTCATATTAGCTAAACGTAATTTTGTGAATTACCACTATTTGTATCCCGTAAAATGTTATAATAATAATAATGGATTTAAGTTTTTATCAAACCTAGGACTTATTCAGCAAAAATAATCTGAGAAGTAAACCAGTAAAAATATTTTAACTTCTTTCTCTCGTACAATTTTTGGTTAGAGGAAAATTTAAAATAAATGGTTTTTTTTTTTATTTATTTTCATGTTTGTTTTAGTTTCTTGGTCGATGCTCTAAAACCGGGGTGTGCAGCAACTTTGATGAAGTCTGTAGTTAAGTTTTAGAGCAGGGGTTCCCAACCTTTTTCCTACATCGATCCCTTTCAAAAGAATGATTTTCTTCATCGACCCCCCTCACATTTTTCTCTTTAATATACAGCATACAACATAGTTACTTTACTATTAGCTTTATACATTTGGCCATAAAAACGGTGTTGTTCTTGTTGCTTATGCCATTTGACAGCAACATCAGATCAAGTCCCGAAGGCTATGGGCGATGAAGGTGCGGCTCCTGTTTTGAATTAGCACCACAAGGGTCGGAGTCCGACTTGGCTAAATGAAATGTCCCGTAATTTTGAACCGAGTCAAGTGATGAGTCCGGAACACTTGACCCCGCACCTCCAGAGGTAAATTTGAGAACTTGGAGGACATTGTAGTCACGCCTTATTTTACGTGCCCCGGCCACCATTAGTGAACACGGCGGTGGATTTGCAGCGACGAGCATCGAACCAGGGACGTTCAGATCACTGGCCCGCTGTTCTTGCCAACTGGGCCACCACGCCCTATAAAAAAGGTTCTAAATGTAGTATAGACTTCATTTTTTAAGAGATTCCTTACATTCCATTCTTTAAAATTAAATCATAATAAAAAATTGAGCTGTTTGAAGGTTTTAAAGTGATCGCCCCCCTTAATGTCCAATGGATTCCCCCAGTTCTGCCTAGTGTTGGTACACAAATAAAAGCCGACAGCGGCATTCGACACATATACAAAAGCGTCATGACATTCAAATTTAGATGCGTGGATCATCTCACTATACAAATCTGTATTTATACATATTGAAACGGACATTATTATCTAATAATTACATTCCTAAAAAATTAAATTAAATTTTAAAATAGAAAAATTTATCATCGACCCTCCAATAGGCCCCTGGATTACTATAGACCCTTTTTAAATTTCCATCGACCCCGTTAGAAATCCCTGTTTTACAGCGTCAGACATGCACTGTAATATTACTAAAACACTGCGATGCTAACTGAATGTTTTTTCCTTTTAGGATTTTGAAACTTTTGAACCAAAGAAAATTGGAAGGATTAAAAGAGAAGTGGTGGAACAAGAACCCGGCCAAAGTTGAATGTGACGATTCTGAACAACAAAGTGATGGAATAAGCATTGCTAACATTGGTAAGTATTTATACTCGTACTAGCTGAATACCCGTGCTTCGCAACGGAGTACATTCAAGTTAAGTACAACGGTCAATGTATGCAGTTAATGCCAAAAAATATATATTTATAAAAAAATCGTAACGGATATTTTTATAGACAAAATAACGTAGAAGATAATATTGAAATTAAATCTAATAGAACATACTAAAGAATATAGTACAGTTAATATAGTACAATTTGAGGAGCATATCTTTTACTGTATTTAAATAATTTTTTTTTTATAATGTCCAATCGTCTGCCGCATTAGAAAGAAGAAAAAATATTTTTTGTCAATTTATTTCGTTGTTATGCACGTGACGCAAATTAGTTTAAAGTATCACAAAAAGAAAAGAAACCACGTGATCAACATTTAATAAATTAAACTAGCTGAGTGGCAACCCGATGTGTTGCTTTTTTTTATTTAAAATGAAATGGTTTTATATCTTAAAGATTTAAAACTGTTTATTCACTTTTAAAAATATATTAGATTTAAAAAATAATAATAATAATTATTTAAAATTTCCGTTTTCAAATTTTGCATTTTAAACAAAAAAGCTCATTCAATTAGAAAAAAATTCTAAAGGCTTTAACATCTCCTTTCCTAAAACTAAAATTATTTCTGGTACTTCAAATTTATTTCTGGATTTCAATTATTAAATGACTCGTTCTCAACTAATAATTTTCCTTTTGGCAACATGGCCGAATGAAAATATTGTCACGATGATTTTGGGGAATACGGAAATGACACGAAGCGTAGATCAGAACAGATTTTATTGACCAGATTGCGGGAGAACATCACCTAAAATACACCTCCGGAACGTTCCCGACATTCCCACCGGAAGTGTGAGGATTATTCCATAAACCTAGGAACCGGAACTGAAATATAAATAATAGATAAATTTGCATACAGCTCGCATGCAGAGCAAATTAAAATAAAAGATGTTCTTGCACCCGACGGCGGCTGGTTTCGAACCCGGGACCATAGGATTAGACGTCAGGAGCGATAACGCTGAGCCACCGTTACTTCGGTGTTCGGAACTTTGCGAAACGGAAAGGAGCTGGCCCACCCGGAATGTCAACTGTTTCTGCTATCCTATTGAGTTCGGCGGTTTTAATTGAATAATTAAAAAAGTTTCAAGTTTTGAAAGTTGAGGATAGCATCAGTGCACGCGTCTCGACCGTCCGCGTATATCGGTACCAGTCGCGATATCCTGCTATGCTCGGTTCGCGAGATTAGCCCGTCCCCGTGTCTGCTGACTAACAAACTAACATTTGTTTACCTTCAGCTGTTAATAGTAAGACTAGCTGAGTGGCAACCCGATGTGTTGCTTTTTTTGATTTAAAATGAAATGGCTTTATATCTTAAAGATTAAAAACTGTTTATTCCCTTTTAAAAATATATTAGATTTAAAAAAAAATAATTATTTAAAATTTCCTTTTTCAAATTTTCCATTTTAAACAAAAAAGCTCATTCAATTACAAAAAAAATTCTAAAGGCTTTAACTTCTCCTTTCCTAAAACTAAAATTATTTCTGGTACTTCAAATTTATTTCAATTATGTTCTTGTGGATTTCAATTATGTTCTTCTAATATGTTCTTGCACCCGACGGCGGCTGGTTTCGAACCCGGGACCTTAGGATTAGACGTCAGGAGCGATACCTCTGAGCCACCGTTACTTCGGTGAACGGAACTTTGCGAAACGGAAAGGAGCTGGCCCACCCGGAATGTCAACTTTTTCTGCTGTCCTCTTCTATTGAGTTCGGCGGTTTTAATTGAATAATTATAAAAGTTTAAATTTTTGAAAGTTGAAGATAGCATCAGTACACGCGTCTCGGCTGTCCGCGTATATCGGTACCAGTCGCGGTATCCTGCTATGCTCGGTTCGCGAGATTAGCCCGTCCCCGTGTCTGCTAACTAACAAACTAACATTTGTTTACCTTCAGCTGTTAATAGTAAGATTCTAAAAATTAATCTTTAAAAATTCCCCAAAAATCAGAAAATGGAGGTAAAGATTCGAAAAAGATTTCATTTTAAAGGAATTCTTATGATCTTTCTCGCGATATAAATTTCATAACCCTCATATTATTATTTTAAATGCAAACTTAAAAGAATGTTACAAAAGCAGCTTAAAATTTTAATTTAAAAAATCTAAGAAGAATTTTTCAAAAATCTTTCTTAGTGCACCCCTACATTATAAGAAGAATCGCCATGCTAAATTTCAACCCTTTAGATCCAACAGTTTGGTCTGAGCGTTATCTGTCAGTCAGTCAGACAGTTACGGAACTGTTTTACATATATAGATATAGACAGTTAGGAACAAGGAGAAAATAAAAATGGCTTTCAAGTGTGAATTAATAAAAGAGTTTTACAGTAATGCAGTCTATGAAGGGAAATAATAATTTCAAATCCAGAGTTTTGTGTCATGAAGTCAAAAAGTGTTTACGAAAATTTTCACATTTATTATATATTTCAGTCAGCGTGTTATATATGAAGTATTTTTGTTTGCTTTAATTTCTGCTGGCATGGAAACTCTAACTTAACAAATTTTGCTTAATCTCATTTATATCCAAAGCGAGTTCGATGACTACACGAAACTTTTGCTTTCACTGTGACTCGTCCAAAATGTATGGCTAGTCTTTATAGAATATAATAGCTCCATGCGTTTTGTAATCGTCAAGCACTCTAAATTTTGCACCACAATTCATGATATACGATGGTTCTTTCCGGTGTGAGCTGGATGATTACACTTTGTCAATCACTTGTAAGAAATTGTAGAAATTCTGCATTTGAATTTCCGTTCTTCTCCGGCGTACTTATCGGTTATGCCTTGCTGTAAAGTCCATTACAAGGGCATTGGAATGCGGTACCATAGTCTGTGGGTTTGAATTCCACTCCTGGCATGGAAGTTTGCCGCCGTTCGAAATTGGCTTTAACCCATCAGCGTGCGCGCCCGGGTAAAAAGTGCAACATTTTCGTAATTTTGAATGGTTTGTTTTTACATGAAAGGTTTGAATGTTCTAAGCTGTTTCTATTTATAGCTATACCCTTTCTAATGCATTTCTGATTTTCTGACCCTTGTATTCTTTTTCATTCATTGTTAGTCGTGATTTGACCATGGTAAACCAGCGATTATACTGGATTACAATACGACAAAAGCAGGAGTTGTTGTACTCGATCAAATATGCAGCTATTACACGGTATCCCACATACCTCGAAGATGGACAATCTCATTGTATTTTAGGTTTTTGGACATAATAGGAATCAATTCGCAAGTTGTCCTTAGATCCAATAAGCCGGACAGTTTTGAAATAAGGCGATTCTATCTGAATTCTTTGGCCTTTAATTATAAATATATCTCAATATTATCAACATTTTATATCTTGTCATAAAACTCAGAATTATGTTTTTCAATTTCAAAAGGAAATTTTATTACAAAAGGAATAATCAAGGTTGAAAGAGACGTTGCACTTTGTGCCACGCGCGCCTGCTGGTGTTCCAAAAATTGGCGCGCCCGCTGAAGGGTTAAGCAATAGGTCCCGGTCTAATTAGCCCTTGTGTAGCAAAAATTTACCGTAGCTCTCCGAGCCAAACCATTACAAGGTCCAAAAATACCTGGTACGCTGGAGGTATGTATATTTGTAATAGCCTTTCTATGAGATTTATACTAGTTCTAAAATTAGTGTACGACTGTAACAAAATGTCCTCGGCCAGAAAGTAAGCAATTATTAATATTTTAAGTGACTTTTCGAATAGAATTAAAAGACTCATAAAACTGATATTCGTTTTACTTTACAGGTGGTGTTTTTATTGTGATTTTCATTGGAGTCGTTCTTGCGGTAATCACACTTGGCATAGAGTATTTGTTTTACAAGAAGCGGAAGCAACGCAATACTCGAGTCGTAACTGTAGAAAAATATCCAGATGAAAGACACAGGAGACACTGATATTTTTTTCATTATTCACCATGAATTATTTGTATTTTATAACATTAAACATGGTCATGAGACTGAAGTGACCGAAAAAGTTCATAAAATGATAAATAAATATTTTTATCTAGCCTTTTTTTCTTTTTCTTTTTCTTTTTTTTTTTTTTGGGAGGGGGGGAGGATGTGTGAGCGAATTTCTGGAAAGATAATTTCACCATAAAATACATACTACAGAGGCTGTTCGCACATTTTTTAGACGATTTTGGTAAGCGGTAATAAAAAATAGTTTTCTGCAAAAGAAATAATTGCAGTTGTACTATGTTTTTAAAAGTCAAAATTATCGTCTAGGGCTTGAAAGTTTTGTTTTTATTCAAAATGGCGTTTTTAACAAAGCAGTGGCTCGAAGGCTACATTTATGCTCTTTCCGAAGAGAAATATGCATACTCCGTTATCCAAAAACGATGTGATAGTCATGGGTTTGTGATATCTAAAGCGTCGATAGGTGATATCCTCAACAAGAAAGGAAAAAACGTCAAATTGGAGCCTCAAGTGGGACAAAAATTCCAAACAAGTGTCCAAGGAAAAAACGGACATCTTCGACTATTGCAAAGGTACGTTGTTTAATGTTAAAAGAAAATCCCCCTAGTCAAAGGACAGTTGAAAAATCATTAAAATGCTCGGTGTCTACTGTAAACAAAATGATAAACGTTGGTTTAAATCTTAAGAAAGCGAAAAAACTCAATGTGCATCGTCTTCTACCAAATCATATCGCTGAACGCAGGACACGCTGCAGAATTCTATATGAGAAACACTTATCCAAAGAAAAATGGAAAACAAGTGTCACAATAGATGAATCATAGGTGTATTTAAATGATTGCAACAAAAAAAAGAGCCATTTATTATCAGAAAAGGGGAGAAAAAAATTTTAAGTACATGGTTCAAAGAATCGAAAGAAAGTTTTTCTAATGGATTCATAATTGTTGCTGGTTTTTCTTATAATGGCAAGTTAAAAATAAAGAGAGTGGAAAAAAATGCCAAGATTAACTCTAAATACTATTAGGAACATATTTTATAGCCAATTTTTCTGAATGAAATACCATCGCTTTACCCACAGTGCCATCAATCTGTGAGACTCCATCAGGACAAAGCTATCAGTCACACATCAAAATCCACTGTAAATTTCCTAAAAGAAATGGAACAAAAAACTGGTATCAAGGCCATACCCTTCACTGATATCCCTACTAAATCTCCCGATGTATCACCTATGGATTTTTGTGCTTTCGGACTTTTAAAATCTGCATTATCCAAACGTCGTCCCAAAACCCTTTCAGGACTCTGGAAAGCTGTTCAGTAGGAATGGGATAGAATACCTCTTCTGACACTTCAAAAGGCATTATTATCCTGGAAATTGCGGTGTCGAAAGATAGTTCAGAATAAGGGATGTCAAATAGAACATTTAAAACACAAGAATTTTATGTAATTTATTTTTTTGAATACAATATACATCGTCTAAAAAATGTGTGAACAGCCTCTGTATTTCTTGAAGTTTCGGACAATCAATTTCGAGGGCGGGAAAGTTGCAGGGGGAGGGAGTCGTTTACGAGGGGTATCGATGAAAAGAACCCGGACTCGATTTTCAGACCTAGGGAATGTTTATGAAGTTGATCCTAAATTTTTCCACCCTAGGATAAATTTCCTAAATTTCTCATTGGTCGCGCCATTGCAAGCGTAATACAGCAGGCAAGCAATATTTTAATCATTCGTAACAAATCACTTTCAAAGTTGCTTTCACGACTATGGTCGCATCAATCACATTAAAAACTTTTTTTTTATTCAACAAATTGATGGTCGTTTAAAAAACAGTTTGGGAGCAAACTTTAGCATTTGTAAAAACTAGGTGATATTTGTTTTAAATAAGAAAGTTGAGTGGGAACAAAAATCATAACCAACTTTCAGCATTACACATTATAAATTTGGTGTACAGCTTCGTAATTTTAGAAATGATATTTTAAGAATCACTGAACTATATAATCAAATAGTTTGTTCAGTCCATGCATATGATCATTCATTTAAGCAAAAAAGTTTTGAATACAGTATTAGAATGCTGCATGTACTAATTTCTCTTTGGGTATTTAAACATAGCGCTGAGCTTAGAGTTTATATGCTTACGGGTATATATTTTTTAATGTTTGTGAGGCTACAAGTTGGCAGATAGAAACTTAAAACTACATGATTTATAAGATCGTGCATACTTTTCTAATTCCATCAACTTATTTCAATGTATCAATTAGAGCAGGGGTCGGCAACGCGGTGCCCGCGAAACAATTTTAAAGTGCCCCCGTTCAAATATTTAAATTTTAGGTATTTGATTTTAGATATTTTTGATTACTTGAGTTTAGATATTTGATTGACAGAGATCAGTACAGGATAGGTATTTCAGCGGTTTTTAAATTTATTGCCACAGGTGAAAGAATTTCTATTATCCAGGCATGAAATTTGATTAGAATCGGAGAAAAAACCTTGGATAATTGATCTATGCTTTCTAACTGATTTAACTGTAAAACTGAAGGAACTAAATTTTAATCTACAGGGTAGAAATCATCATATTGCTTCTATGGCAAGTATGATAAATGCATTTAAAGCTGAATTGGCGCTCTGAAAATTGCATATGGAGAAAGATAATTTATGACATTTCCCAAATTTAAAAATGGTGATAGAAAATTATTACGATGGTAATTCTACAACCTATCAGTTTTCCAAACATTTTGATTCCTTACTGGAAGAATTTAATACCAGATTTGAAGAATTCTACGAATTGGAGGCATACCCGTACACGTCCATCCGCCCGATACAATTGGAAACGAGACTCGTCAGACCAGGCAACGTGTTTCCAGTCATCGACAGTCCAGTGGAGGTGTTGGAGGGCCCAGGCAAGGCGTATAGCTTTGTGCCGTGCAGTCAACAACGGTACACGAATGGGCCTGAAGCTCCGAAAGCCCATATTAATGACGGTCCGTTGAAAAGTTCGCACATTGACACTTGTTGATGCCCCAGCATTGAAATCTACAGCAGTTTGAGGAAGTGTTACACGCCTATCTCGTTAAGGATTCTCGTCAGTTGTCGACGGTTCAGTTCTTTCAAGGTCTTTTTTCCCGGTCGCACTGCTGTCGGAGATTTGATGTTTTACCGGATACCTGATATTCACGGTACACTCGTAAAATGGTCGTGCGTGAAAATCCAAATTGCATCGCTACCTCAGAGATGTTATGTCCCATCTCTCGTGCGCCGACTATAACACCACGTTCAAAGTCTCACACACACACACACACACACACACAGTGGCGCCGGAAAGGGGGGCAAGGGAGGGCACTTGCCCCCCCCCCTAGAAAATTGAATTTTTTGTTTCTACCTAGCTAAAAATATTAGAATTTTCATTTAAAATCATAAAGCCTAACAAAACTGAATACTAAATTGCAACCTCACACTCGTTAACGCAAGCGCGATAAACGTCATTCCATATACGCAGGAGCGATTAATCGTCAATTTCAGGTACGCAAGTGCGTTTAAGCGCCAATGCCAGACGTTTGCTTTTGCGATTCAAAAGCAACCCTACACAATGTTTTTGCATCGCGAAAGGGAATCTTGAATCCGATGCATTTGAAACGCGTACACGGTTTTACTTAACGGTTTTCTAACATGGACACAATACGTTGCTTACATAAGGTAAGAGTTGTCTTTTAAATAATATGGATAATAGGTGTTGTTGTTCAAAATACAATGAAAAATATTTATAGTAGTTTAATTACGTAGAATTTCAAAGTAGATGATTTGTATCATTTTTTTAAGTTCATTTTTCAATTGTTGTTTTCTGGCAAAGGATTAGAGTGAAATTAAAACCTAGGAGTTTTCTACTATTCTGCTTAACGATTTTTCTATTTTATGAAATCATATTTTATTTTTACTGCTGGACATACCAAAATATCAATAGGTATTATCATGAAATCATGGATATAAGAAATTTTAGATAAAACTGATTTTTTAAGATAAAACTGATAGTAATTATAAATCGAAGCTTCTTGAACCATTAGAAGTAGAACCTAGTACATCTACTAACATAGTTCCTAGCTTAGCAGTAGTGAGTGAAGGTTTTGGGTCATTACATTTTGATGTTGATCATGAATCTAATACAACGTCATTATCTGGTGTTGGTGAAAATCGTACCGTTCATATTCATCCTTTACATATAGGAGATTTTATTGAAAAGCATGCTTCTATTTCCGATGAAACAAGATATGCGTTATTGACTCGACATTTTGTTCCCGATTCAAGTTACAATTTTAAAAGGGACTCAGATGGAAAAAGAGTTTTTCGTCACGAATGGTTACAAAATTACGATTGGTTAGCTTATTCTAATAAACTTAAGGGTGGACTTTGTAAAACTTGTGTTACATTTCGCAGGCCCCCCACATTATTCCCTGGGCCCCGTTGCTAAAAGTCATGATGGGCCCCCCTCTTACTACCAAAAAAAGAAATTTTGGCCTTTTTTTACAATATACATTTTTTAACCTTTATTACAATTATTTTTCATCAAACACACATTTAAACTAGTTTTAAGAGTTTAGACAGTGTTTAGATTGTCATCGTAAATTTATTTTAAATACTGGTAAATACATAATTGAACAAATTAATTTTTAAAAATTTTTGTTTGCTTAATTTTAATATTCACACAGATAAAATAATAACTGTCGTAGGAAATTGGTGGTTACATTATAAACCTAGCAGAATAGTATATTAATGGCTAGGGTAATGCTAATGCATATTGAATATGTATTGATGCATTTGTATTATTATTATATCTGTGTTTTGATACGTTGAGAACACATCCTAATTTTATCATTGAGAAGCAGAAGATACAACCTTTAGGTAAAAATGAAGTAAGCATAGCAAATACATGTTTATAAAGAAAAAAATTTAATGAAGGACAATTTAATAAGTATTTCACAAAAATTGGTCTTACTAATAGCCTACTAAAATCAACTTAAATTCAAAGCTACAAACCATGTACACATCAATGAAAGTTATATGATGCATTGTAGTGTTTCTGAGTTCTGATAATTTATTGAAAGAATGAAAGCTACATTTTTCTGGCTTTGATCATTGAGAATTTTACAATTACATCACTGAAGGCAAGGCTTGATGCAAGATGGTGTTCTATTGCTAACACTCCAAGTGAATTAAGACGTTCTTGAGTCATTGATGAACGTTGCCATGTTTTCAATACGTTGCCCAGCTGACTAAATGCTCTTTCTGCAGATGCAACAGAAACTGGTATCGTACAAAAGATTCTTAATGCAATACATACATTTATGAATACTGGTTCTAACTGTTTAGCATGGATTGCATTCAACAACTCTAACGGGTTACTTGAAATGTTTTTTTGGTTTACTTGAAACACAGATCTGAATATATGTTTCAGGTGTATAATTTCATCTGAAAGGTTTACTGATAGATCATTCTTATAAGTTTTAACTAAGTTTTCAGCCTTATCCCTTAAATCACTGCCTTCCATTGAGCTGAATTGAAGAACTGGGCTGAAGAGTTCAGTCAGTGCATTAGTTGCTTCAAATCTTGGCTTGAGATCAGACAAAATAAGATCCAAAGCTCTATACACAATATTAGTTTAAAAACTTCTTCTATAGTTGTTTCCAATTGAGGGCGACCTCTTGATTTTGGAAACGTAGATGGTACGTTGATGGATTCTGCCACTAAACGTGACTCACTGATGATGTCTTCCCACGAATTTCTCAGTCGTTGCATGTCTTCCTTCAGATCATACATCAGTTTCACTGCAATGTCTAGAGAAATACTCTGCGTCTGAATTATTACACTCTTTTCATTGATGCAGCCCAACACTTTGTACCAAAATACTGTCATACAAAGGCCTTGAAAAGAAGAAAAGGATTTTTTAAGACCCATAGCTTTATTGTATGCTTTTGGTTCTAAGCTTGACTTCAACTCAGTTAATACTCGTTCTAAGGCCGTTAAAAGTCCTGGGTAGTGCTTTGCAACGGGAACAACGGCTTCGAATCTTTCGTACCACCTTGTTTGTGATTGTTTTTTTAGTGAAAGCGGCACTTCAGAAGTCAAAATATCCCATTTTGTAGGATTATGGGCGAAAAAAGAATACATTGTTTCCAAGTTTCCAAAGAAGGTCATAATTTCGGGGCATATTTTTACTGTATTAACTCCTATTCTGTTTAAGGAGTGAGCTCCACATGGTGAATAAAATGCCACATCATTTTTCTCTAACAGTCTTGCTTTTACTCCTTTGACTTTTCCACACATGTTAGATCCACCATCATACGCTTGAGCCCTGCAGTTCTCAAGAGGGATGTTATTTTCAGCTAAGACAGTTAAAATTTCATTAGTAATATCTTCTCCACTTTTTCCAGTACAGTTGACAAATTTCACAAACCTTTCTTTTATTTCATATTGCTTAGAGTCTTTATTTTGAGTGACATATCTCAAAATAAATACATTTTGTTCTTGATGTGATACATCAGGAGTTGCATCAACAATCAGCCCATAATAAATAGTTTCTTGCCTTTCTTCAAGTATAAATTTTAAAACTTTTTCACCACAAAGTGAAATGAACTCATTTTGACTCTTCCAATATAAGTAATGGGCTTGTCCTTTCATGTTTTTTCCTTGCAATTGCAGAGTTTTGATCTTAGCCAAGTGCTCCCTAGTGATTTCATCGTATTTTCCAATTAACTCCAAAGTCCCCAGAAAATTTCCATTATTTGCATCACCAATCGATACATTATCTCCTTGAAAAGGCAACCCCCTTGATGCTAGAAAGAGAATCACGTCTAAAATCCGTTGTAAAATTGCTTTCCACTTTTCTGCTTCGTTAAAAATTTGTTTTTGAAGACCACTGTCAATACCTTTTGAATTAATTGATTGTTGGAGGGATTTCCATTGACAATAAGACTTACGATGGTCATTGCTATTTTCATGTTCGGGAAGTTTGTTATACAACATTTTCCATGAAAATTGAGCCTGTGAAAATCCTATGTTTGCAAATTTGCTTGTTTTTGGCTATTTGAAAAAAAAGAGTACAGGCAATGCAATGAAGTGTCTGTTTTGAAGAGCTCCAAATTAATCAGTCCCTGGGGTACTTTTATCGATTGTTTATAGATTTAGTGTTGAGAAGATAGTTAGGAAACAGTTTTCCTGTTTTGTCTTTAAGGAATGTCTTAGCCTGACTACATAATTCTTCAAATTTTATATTGTTTTGAGAGACAATATTCTGGCGATTAATATCACTAATTATTTCCGGCCATGTGCCTGGGTCGGTAAAATCTAAAATTGGCTTATCATTGTTAGAACTCTCGTCATTTGAAATATCGTTTTCGTTATTACTATCCGTATTGATTGAATCTACAACATGTCCTACCTGCTGCACCTCAGAGGAAGTCTTGCCTGTATTGTCATCAGTTTCAAACACTAATTCACTGGACACAGACACACTATCATCAGTAGTTTTGCAAGTAGATAAACTGTCACTTCTAACACTTGCATCATCATCATCACAATGAGAATAGCTATCACTATCATCATTCTTTTTAAAAAACTTTGTAATATTCTGCCGGCCCAAAGCCCCTTTTGCATCTTTAATGGCTTTTAACTTCCGTTTTTGCGCCCCGGATTTGTGCTTGAAATTACTTGTAGACATAATGATTAATGATATAATAAAGCAAGTATTAAATGTTTAAAACAATTACATACACAAACTGTCATGCGGCGGAAACACACTACTCAGTACCAAGCACCTGTTAGGGCCTGTTCACATAGGAGTCCATAGCGTTGCGTTAAGGAAAAGATGACGTTGAGACGAAAATAAACCAATCATAGGCCTCCAAACGATTAGCAATGAAAGTTTTAACGCCTATGATTGGTTTATTTTCGTCTCAACGTCATCTTTTCCTTAAAGCTACGCAACGGGCTCCTATGTGAACAGGCCCTTAGGGTTGGTAATTCACTGACGTCACGTCAGTGAGTGGTGCAAGCGGGCTGCGGTGTGAGGGAGTAGGGCCTACACTAAAATAGCAACGTCATTGACCTTGAGCCGAGTCGCAGATGGCGGGCCCGGAGGGCAGTGCTCTGCTTCTGCACACGCACTGTCAACAAGGTATCACGTGTTGTCGTGTTCACGTCAGCTGGTGGTGGTTTTGTTACTCACAGTTGTGGTAGATTCAGGCACGTTTTGTACGCAACGCACTGCATATCCAATGAACCAATTTATATTACTCTGATGTAATATTTCATTGATACACATAAATCTAGTCCTAGTGATTTAATTATTGTTTTCTTTCTATGATTTATTAAAATGTTCTACTTTTTAATTTTTTCCCCGTCCTTGCGGGCCCCTTGGCCCACGGGCCCCGTTGCCGTAGCAACGGTAGCACCGCGCATGTGGGGGCCCTGACATTTCGACCGAATTTAAGAAGAGGGTTTTTTGGATCTTTCATTGTAAAACCTTTCAAGAATTGCAAAGACTTCCATAAAATGCAAAAGAACATATGTGTTGAGTGGCATCGTTCATCGACAATTAAAGCTGTAAACTTTCGACATGTTATGGAGAGTAAAAGTACTTGTGTCACTGAACAGCTCAGTAGCTATGAACGGGAACAAGTTAAGTCTAATCGAGAAAAACTTATGCCAATCATTTCCACTATAATTTTTTGTGGTACCCACGATTTACCTCTCCGTGGTAAAACCACTGGAAATTTTGATGATCTCCTAAATTTTAGAGTCGAGAGCGGAGATTTAGTATTAAAAGATCATTTGGAAAACTGTGCAAAAAATGCTAAATATACTTCTTACCAGACTCAGAATGAATTAAGATTTGTGGTGATATTATTGGAGAAGAAATTATTACAGAAGTGAACGCCAGTGAAGGTTTTTCATTGTTAGCTGATGAATCTGCTGATAATTCTGGTGTTGAGCAGCTCTCGATAGGAGTAAGATTCGTGGATAAAAATACTAATTCAGTATGTGAGGAATTCTTGGGATTTACTGAACTTAGTTCCATGAATGCAGAAGGTATATAATCAGCAATATTATAAACTTGCTAAAATTATGGCTTAAGTATGCAAAAGGTAGTAGGATTAGGATTTGATGGTTGTGCAACAATGGCAGGCCGCGAAAACGGAGTGCAGAAAATAATTCGTGAGAAATATAACAAAGCTCTCTTTTTTCATTGTGCTTCACACAGACTTAACTTGGTGGTCAACGACTTAAATAAAATCCAGGATGTACAAAATTCAGTAGCTACTATAAAAAAGTCATTAACTTTTTCCGCGAAAGTCCATATCGGAGAAAATATGTACCCAAAATTCCCTTATTTTGTGAAACTAGATGGTCTGCCAAGTATAAGTCTATTAGAATATTTTCGGAACATTTTGAGGAAATAAGAAACGCCCTAGAACATTTATCATATACGATGGAAATAAATGGAGATACACGATCGAAATCCAACCAGTTGTTATGCGCAATTTCCACTCCTAAATTTATTGTGTGTTTGCATATTATTTCCCACTATAGTGCCAAACTGGAGCCTGTTTGCAATATTTTACAAGCAAAAACAATAAACCTTTTATCGACGAAGAAACATATTCAATTACTTTTATCTATTCTGAAAGATCACAGGGCTGATGCAGAGAATTACTTTAAAGATATATTTTAAAAAATGTATATTGGACGGGAGAAAATTTGACATTGATATTAAAATACCTAGATTAGCTGCAACGCAAACGCAAAGGGCTAACTACTCTACTGATAGTGCTGAAAATTATTTTCGAATTTCATTTACTCCATATCTGGATTCAATTATACAGTCCATTGAAGTCCGATTTTCCCAAGAGACGGATAGTGCATTTGCTCTGTCTATTTTTCACCCGCAACTAATAATACAGGCAGAAACCTTTAGTTTGCTAAAATCAAACATTCATAACATCTCAAGACTGTATGAAATTGAAAATTTGAACTGTGAAGCCAAAACTTGGATCTTTTAGTACGTTCCGACGGGTAAAACCTGGTTGAGATCAACCATGTCTCAAGAGAGACTTTCTGGTCTCTGTATGCTTAGTGTTCACAGAGAATCTGTGAGTAAAAATAAAGACACATTTATTGAAAAAGTAATTAATAGATTTTCTCAAAACAGAAGAAATCTCTCATTACTTTTCTCCGATTAGAAAAATAGCATAAAAGGGTATTTTTTATAACCGTATATATGTATTTTTAATAATAAAGGTGTAAAAGTTTTAATCTATTTTACTTTGCCCCCCTCTATATTTGACTCTTCCGGCGCCACTGCACACACACACACACACACACACACACACATTATATATATATATATATATATATATATATATATATATATATATATATATATATATATATATATATATATATATATATATTGCAAGTCTTTCTTGTAATGTCTAAAAGAGGAAATGAAAACATTTTTCAACATCTACAAGAAAGTCTTAAGTTATCTTGTTCTGGGAAATGAAAATCTTACAACTCGCACTCCATTGACTATGGTGAATGCCTATACCTGTGTATATCGTACAGCATGGGGTTCAGCTTTAAAATCAGTCAAAATCCAGCTCTCAGTGACATTCCGATGAAGATAGATGAAAAAAGAACCATGTAATGACCAATTCACCTTTTTACATACGGATTTTTGCATTTATAAGAATTATTCGGGACCACTAGTTAGTCTTCTTTCTTATTTTTAAATCCCCGACTATATTGCTTTTGTTATAAGCCATACTAACAATTTAAAAAATAACGGGGACAAAAAAAAATAAAGCATCAACTAGAGTAAAATAAATCAGTAAAATAGAAACTATTTTAACACACATTTAGGCATGACTAGAAAGGATAGGCAATTCCTTGCTGAAGTGCTAAAAAATGCATAATTTTCGATCCATTTGAAGAGAATGACGGATATTGGAGATCTTCCATCTGTATTATAAAATTTATTCTCGGTGAGATTGAAAGAGACCAAGCATTTTGCCCTGATTCCGAATTCTTTTAACTGGAGGGTTTACAGTATCAGTAAGAACACACTTAACAAGTTATGAGGTGCTTTTACTTATTTTTATGATATTTACATGACGAAAAATAAAATTAAAGTGAATTAATAGTAATGTTTTGATTACGCCCGAGCACGCGTTATATGTTATAAAATATACATTTGTCTATGAAGAGAATTTATAATCGTATGTTTCGTTCCCTAAGTCGAAAGATTTTCATACCTCTGAAACTTTCCTACTGACGTCTAGTAGGAACTGAAAAAGTTGCCTATTATATAAATAAACTGAGCTCGATATTTGATTTCCTGATGAAAGTGAATTAAGTGCTGCCATCTATTAGCAACGTCGGCTAAAAGAACGATAGTAAAAGTAGATATGTAAGGAAATAAATACATAATAAAAACTGTTCAGTGTCAAAAGAAAATATTTTAAAACTGATAAGCACCCCCTTGGATTACACGGATGAATATTAAATAATAACGAAAAATATTATGAGAGACACGAAACAAAAAAACTACAGTCAAAGACAACAATTTTCCCGATCAATTTTATTTTTAAAATATTACTTAAATAAAGAAAGAACAAAATATTTATAATCAGATGTTTAACCCTAAACATAGAATTATAAAGTGCAAATTTTGAAAAATAAGTTAGAACGTTGAAATTTCATTTTAAGTTACATAGTGTCATAAAATTGTCGCACCCACTGAAATTACACAAATAAGTCATAAGCAAGGAATGTAGAAACTTTTGTTTTCTATCAGTTCATAAAATCAGTCCTGCGTTGTTGTTACAAACTTTACTCAAAATCTAAATTAGACCAACGAATAAGGCTTATCCCTCTATCATATATCCCTGTATCATATAGCTGATCATTACTGTAAACGCGGTGTATCGTGATCAACCAGGATATTTTCAATCTGATTTAGATCTAGGCTTTTACCAAGCAAATACAAGAGGGGTAGTCCTCCAATCTGAAACCAACCTTTTCTTGGCTGAAAAATTGACTCTCTCTTTGGAAAGAGTTGCAAATGAGATTTTGATAAAGCAAACAATGTTACTTGAAAAGAATACCAAGTGCTGACAGTTCCGAGAGAGCTGGCCCTATACATAAGTTTCTTCTCCAAGATGCGGCTTGGGAAAGTATTGCGGAAAATGCGCTATTATGGCCTATTCACATAGGAGTCCGGTAGCGGAAGCGTTAAAGGAAAGATAGCGCTGAGATGGAAATAAACCAATCACAGGCGTTAAAATTTCGTTGCTAATCGTTTGTCATTGATTAAATATAATTCAATACTTTAACGCTTCCGCTAATGGACTCCTTTGTGAACAGGCCCTTAGTGCGTGAAATCATGAGGTTCAAACCGATTGAATTTTTTTTGGTTCTAAGATTATTACTCTGAATCCCTCATTGTTTTTTGTTAGCATTGCCGTGGCCGATTGCTACAGCGGGGCCAGTCCCATAAGTGAGGCTGTAAGGCGCCGCATCGGGCGCCGAATTGAAATAAGCGCCAAAATGAGACAGAGTAAAAAATACGAAATTTTTACTAAACGAAAAATTAATAGTAGTTCAATATATATGACAAAATTTGCAAAAATACACAAACATAAGTGACTATCTAGACTATTTTTTTATAAACTGCTGAATTTGACATCATGGGAATTTTGATTGCATATTTTCAAACACTGTTATAGCTCTAAGAATTCTACGAACCTACCTGTAACCGTATCAGCAGCTGAGTTCAGTTTTACTAACCTGAAAATTTTAGAAAATTGTCTACGAACAACAAACAATAACCAAGAGCGATTGAATTATCTAGCAATCATTTCAACAGAAAAGACAGCATCTAAAACAATTAATTTATAGAGATGCAATCATGCCATTTGCTGCTATAAAGGCCCGAAGAGTTATCGAGTCATAATTTTTATGACATAACGCATTATATTCAAATGTATTTGCTTTTTCTGTTTTCTTAAAGTTCTGGAATTTTTTTTTCATGCTTTTCTAAATAAATAAAACTTTTCAAAGAATACACATTCTTCCCAAAATGATCGTTAATCTTAAAATAAACTATTTCAAATAGTCATTATATTCATTACTTCGAGTTTCTCCAAATATTTGAAACGGCGCCATGATCGTTTAGCCCGGCTCTGTGCTACAATATTATAAGCTGCTTTGTAATGATAGGTTTTACTCTACTACTTTCACATCTTATGTTTTCATTGCTGGAAACTCTCTCTTTAAACATTTCTGCAAAGCATGCACAAATGCCTAATGTGGAAAGGATTCTTTAACGGGCAGGGCATATCTTCTCGTTGGAGGCCTAAAAAATTCAACGTTTGCTCCAATGAGATTTTGGGACTCTTCTATCTTTCTTTTTTTTTCATACAGTGCTTGTTATAGACAAAGTTTGACACAAATTGGGTGGGCTTTCTGATATGTTGTTTCACTGAACTGTCTCAGTAAAAAAAAATTCCGTTTAAGAATGTGCGGTAGAGGTGGAAAGGAGAAAAACACCCCCTATAGGATTTGGCACAGAACATGGAGAGTGTAAAAGGTCGAACAGGTCGATTGCAAATTTTCGTAATCGTTAACTTAATCCTTGGCACTTAAACTGACAGCATTGAAGCAACTAAACAATGTGAATACGGCACCTAGAATTACAAAGCATACAGATAATGTAGCAAACTCTTGACTATAAACATAAAGTTGTTAAATTTAAAAATAAAATAAAATGCTGAAATTATTGAGTGCTTGCAGTTTTGAAAAAAATTCATCGAAATAAGAAAGCAATTAAAATTAAAACATAAAAATCTCGAAACTATAGTGGTTCAAGCTCAGCAGTACAAAATGCTCCTCAATCAATCCTTGCCATCACCTTCGAGATGACATCTGGAAAGCAATTCGCACAAGAGAGCTGAGTCAGATACGGTAGTCTAGATCACATCTAGACATCCAGATTCCACCCTTAAATTGCACGGACGCACATAAATAAATTACATTGAGCGCATGTGGCAAGGAACTAGGAAAGCTCAAGTCATGCATGAGTATTTCGCGCTGCACTATGCAAAGACAACTCTTTCGAATGAGTCTATTTAAATTCGACGATAACCCACGTGTAAGGGCCTGTTCACATGGGAGTCCGTTGCGTTGCGTTAAGGAAAAGATGACGTTGAGACGAAAATAAACCAATCATATGCTTCCAAACGATTAGCAATGAAAATTTTAACGCCTATGATTGGTTTATTTTCGTTTCAACGTCATCTTTTCCTTAACGCAACGCAACGCAACGGACTCCTATGTGAACAGGCCTTAATACAGCCGTACTACAAATGCGATTTTTTTTTTCCGTTCTAGTACCGACAAAGTTAGCTAAATTGCCCCAGTTGGTTCCGATTAACCAATTAGAAGCAAGCGAAGAATGACACCGTAACTGACCCAAACAATCGCTTCAACGTGTAGCATCAAAGTATCGTCGATGCTTCATGAAAGATGAAACGAGAAGCGTGTGATGCGGGATCTTCAGTGAATTTTGCTGCATCTCTTGATCGATATTAATTACATGATGGGACAAGTACTATGTTTCATTTGGGAAGGGATAGAACGATAACTATTCACAAGTAATAATCACCTAGTATTTTTTCCCTTTTTTTCTTTTGCTTCTGGTTGCTAGCATCTAAAACCCTAATCACACGCTTCTCGTTTTAACATTCATAATGAACAAAATACTTCAAAATGGACAATACTTTCGAGCTACATGTTGATGCGATAGTGTCAGGAGTAGGTTCACTATATAGTAGTGAAAGTTGGTTAGTTCAGTCACGATCAGCATCAGTTTAGCAAGAAATCTCCCCAGGTTGGCAACTGAACGAGTTTACAACATTCTAAAAAATAAAAATAATAACCGTCTAAAGAAACGCTAGCACTTGCAATGATCGATATACTAGAGCAATAATTTAAATTTTCATGTGTGTTTTCAGAACATAAGTCGCATGAAATATTCACTGAAAATATAAGCAAATCTGAGGAAGTAAACAGCAAGTTAGCCACAACTTAGCATCAACAAACTTGGTAACTAATGCGAGACGATAATAAAGTGCTAAAAGTTTTGCTCAATACACTATACATCAAATAATATGTATTTATAAAAGCTTGAAGATTTTGTTATCTGAGAATGACTGCTTAAAATACAAACGCGAGAACATTAAAAATATTTGCTTTAATTTCGCTTGCATGCTCAGAGCAGTTTGTAGCTGCCACCATTTTGAATTACGATACGGTTTTCACTCGCTCTTGAAAGGTTGATCGCAACCAGTTGAGGAAAGTCATTCAACTTATTCTACACTAGACCGAAAAAATCGTACTTGAAGTGGGACTCTATCACACGTGGATTTTCGATCAACTTCAGTACAACAGACTCACTCATTCCTGATTAGTTGATCGGACCCAGCTGGGGAAGCTTATTCAACTTTTTCGGTTCTATACCGAAAAAAATTGTCTAAAATTACGACTTTATCACAGGAGGACTTTCGGCGAACTTGAGTACAAAATACTCGTCCGAAAGAGTTGTCCGTGCAAAGTGTTACATGAAAATTACTTGTGTGATATGGACTTAAAGGTAGGGCCAGCCTTAGTCATTGCGGAGCCCGATTGCAGAATTTTCGACGGGTCCATTCAAAATACTAATATACATTAAACGACAAAAAATTTAATAAGTATAAAAGACAAAAATATGATGGGAAACCATAACATGAGTTGGTAACATAAATATTCGCTTTGTAAATCCATTTTTCTGGGGAGAAAATACTTCAAAATAGACTTATGTTGTGCCTGTATAACATGATATAAAGTTTCTATGTGTATGTATATACTTGTGTGAATATGAATGAATGCATAAAGTTTAATGTTTTAATAATAATCAAATAAATAGATTAGAAATTAGAAACTTTTCAACTTTTTCCGTTCATATATCCAGAAAACCAGTCATTTTGAAATTTGCCTTTTCAAAAACATTATAATATTTTGGAAAGAAGGTATGAGCTCGAACAAACAGTAGATTTATAAATTTTAAAGATATAAAAAGGATATTGAAAGATAATCACTGAAATAAATGGCATTTAGGTCCTTGCACACAGAAATATTATGCACCAAATTACAATATTCATGGTTAATAGCATTGTTTACTGACAATGATCTAATATGTTTACTTCTGCAAATACTCAATTTTCAGTTCCATCGTAAATCTAAAACTCCTCTGTTATTTAGAATACAAGGATGCAAAATGATTATAATAAAAAGTAAAATAATCTGCTTAATAAATACTTAACAATTACACAACTCAATTTGCCTCTATCTGCACATTAGATATTAAGGATTCAGAATAAAGAATTAAGAAATGAAACTCTTACTTCTGCAGAGTTGAATTACTGAACTGACAATTGAAAAACACAATCAAGAAATATTGTCATTTAAGGAATTTAAAGATATTTATTTAAACCATGCATAATATTTTATACACATGAATTACAAAATTTCAAAGCAACAGTTTTCTATACATGACTAGAAACAAATTAAACAACTGGCAATATAACACAGATGGTAAAAAACATCACATCATCACCTTGATCACATTGCAATACAATAAATAAAAAGATGAGAAATAAAATAAAAAAACATCTGATGCAAGTCTTGTACAAATTATGAATGAAGAAAACATTGTATAAATGCATTTAAACTTACATATTTGATACATGTGTGCATTTTCATTTTACATGAACACAATGCTACTAAGTAACAGTAGCCAATATTAGTCTATATGAAAGCGAATCAACTTGGTTGGTTATTTGGTTTTAGAGCACAACTGTCATTATCCTTTTTCCTGCACAAAGACTAAATAGACTGGGGCATACAGTTTAAAGCCCAATTCCTAAATGGCATCAGTCTGACTCAACTCATTACTCATGCCAACAGTGGGGCTGAAACCTGTAGTCTCTAGTTCCAAATGCCAACATGCAATCCAGTTGGCAACTGTACAACAGAAGCAAATCAAAGAATAGCTTATGAAATCATCACAACAGTCATTTGTTACACACAACCACTGGAATGAATAGTAATGGACTGCTGGGAAGCATATGATAAATATTAATCACAGAAAACAATCCAGCATCTTCAGAAAAAAATATACTAAAAAAAAGTGATATATGTACATATATTATATATTAGTCATTATTGGTCTCAAAAAGAAAGGTATAGTAGATATAAGGGACAGAACTTGCAAACTGACAAACAAACAAACTGAAACATTTGAGAGTTTTGTACATCATTGGGTAGTTTGGAAGAATTTAGCAGATTTGGCCACAAGGTGAGAAGACTCGGGTTCAAACACCAGTCCTGGCAGATAGTCATTACAATGGCCTTCAACCACTAAAAAGAACTGTAATGGACCAGTAGAAAATTATTTCTTACTGCTGAATAATCAGGATGCACTTGAACAAGCTCTACAGCTCTTAGTCTTAAAGCATTTGTTATACTCCAAGTACATACAAGATTTGAGTATGGGTAGATAGACCTAGCAAAATTTTGTAATATAGACAAAATTCATATGTTTGATACTTCAAGTACAAGAATTATGTTATGAAAAAGCTTTCACTCACTGTTTGTGCAAACACACATCCCTATTGCTCAGTCATCCCAGGAGAAATGAAGGTGAAAAAAAAATGGTGCTGATCTCCTCAACTTGCAATGTATCAAGTGCAACTTGGACTAGAGGCTATAGGTAATGTCTTCATACAGCTACTTGAGAATCTAGCAATGTTTAAAAACTGTATTTCTGCAATTCTGACAGCGAACTGGTGAATAATCTGGTTCATTAAAGCAACATTGCAAGAACTCAACTGACTGTGTGTGTCTTTAGTTTTTAACATATCCTTGTTGATTGACTTCTGAACTATCATCAACGAATATGTTTAATAAAATGACATAGTTGTAATATACAGTTCAGTAGCTATTGTTTAGCATCTTGGATCCTACATAACTTAATCATAGAGTTATTCATCAAATTACTATAGGTTTATAAGCAGAAATAGCCAAACAAATTTGACTGTTTGTAAGCTGGTCTATATATTTTATTCATCTAGTTATATATTTAAGTCAACACTAAAAGTTTTGTACTGCTAACATGTTTTAGAGTATTCACAGTTTAGTCTTCATTTTGTAGCAATAAACTTCTAATTATTACAAATAACACTGTGCCTGCCTTAACAATATTAAACACCATGATTAGTAAACTTGCTGATAACCTAATTCCTAAAAGTAAGCCCCTACTGCCTACACTGGAAGCAAATACAGCAAAATTAACTAAAAGATATGCCAATAGTTAAGGGGTTTCAATTGTATTAAAGCTCTAATCCTCGTGACATTCATAAATTGTTATCATTTAGAATCTATCTCGGATCTTTTTGTAAAGCTGTTTGTTTCTTGCTCTCTAATAAGGCTGATTACTGCATCCATTGTTTTTGTATAATAGCTTTATTCTCATAGTGTTAGGCAGATATGTTTAAGGGTTTCAAGAAATATTCACATAGATTGTTCACATTATCAACATAACCTTATATTAACCAAATTAGAACTTTTCATAAAACATTAGCTAGATTCTTTTGGATTTATTTAAAAGAGAAGAGTGGGGTTGTTTCAATTTTGCTTCAACCCACATAGTTTATTTCTTAGAGGAGTTTTTAAGAATTTGATTTTGTTTTTAAGATGACACTGAACTTCTACATTTGTTTAAAATAAAACATGGAATAGCTATTGAGATAAATATTGAATAGCATCACAAGTTCCCCTTCAACACTTATCTGCCACCAACTGTTTTTCCTAGAAGCTTATCAGCCTTCCTCTAGTCTAGCTGAACTATAGAAATAAGAAGCAAGAGTGGGTGTCAAAGTAAGCTACTAAAGAACTTCTTCAAGCAAACCCTAGCTGGAGAAAACATTAAAATATAAGTAAAATGATTTCAAATTACTAAAATTATTATCTTCCAAATAACTTCAAAGGAGAAAAGTAAGGAACACAGAGTTAGTCTTTGATGACCAGAGAAATAAGAAGTTCACACCAGAGGAATACAATGGAACTACAATAATCACTATTAGAGAAGAACATAGAAATTACTGGGTGATAGAACTACTATGAGCTCAAGCCCCAAGGTCTTATTAAGCTTGGAGTATTATTTAAGGAATTTCAGATATTGAAAAATACATTAATTTGTTTTTATACTTTAAATGATAAGAAATAAGTTACATAAGTGGACTGTAAAAGCATACTCTGCACAAAATTGGTACAACAAACACAAAACTAAAGAGAGTATATCAGGAAGTTACAACTGAATATTGCATGTACAAGTACTGTGAATAATACAGCAAGACAACAGGCACAAAATATGACACCTGTCATATTTTCAGACTCCTCCACATGCCTGGATATTAAACTAAGTTAGAAGAAAATTCTATAAGTAATCAATAGGTTTGATAGGTCTGCATATTTTCATAGATTTATTTTTCCTAAATTTCTAAATATCTGTCTCATACATTCAAATCAGTCTCAATCAATAGAGTTTGTACAGAACAATTTGCACAATGCATGCTGGGGATAAAACATTTAAAAGATTGTTAAAGACCCCATATGGAGAAAATGGTGCATTGCATAGATTTTTACTTGCATGGACATTGCTCACATGAGAAGATTTGAGAAGCACAAATAGGTATAGGGCATAATATTTAATCAGCAAAGTCAACATACAACTTTGGCATTTGTAATGCTTTAACACTTGGAAGGTAATATATTATGTTAGGGTCCAACTATATGCTGGGTATTGGACCAAAACTTACAGGTGACTTGGAGTACAGGTCAATCCTCAGCCAAAACAGTGCTGACAAACTATTCTTGTTAGCTGAAGAAAATAATACATTTTGAAACAACAAGGGTACAAGGGTTATTATATGAAGGCTTATTTGTAAAAAAAGTATAGCCTATGACCTGCATGCAATGAAGGCTGGGAGAGTCCTGCCCTCCTTGGTTAGCTATAGGATGGCTAGACTTTACTCTATCCAACATGATAGTCATCCATCTGGTTTAGAACAGGAAAATTATTGATATACTGATCTCTAGTGACCACCTGCACATAAGCTATGAATTTTGCCAGGAAATTCAGCAAGATGTAACAGAGCAAAATTTGAAAACCACAAAAAATTTCTGCAATCATTCCAGAGAAGAAGCATGGATTCTAACAAACAGTTTAAAAGTTCCCAAAGGGATAGGCTTCAAAAATCTCACTAAACAACTTATTACCTAAATAAAGAGTAGGTGTGGCTGAAGATATAAAATGAAAATAGTTGGGAAGAAAGTTAATTTCACATGGAAGCTCTTTGATTTGGCCACTGATCATAAAAGAATAAATGTGATGGCAAGACAAAACTAACTAAAGGAAGAACAAGGGATAGAGAGTCAGAAAGTCAGTTAGGAAAAGGCTTTCTAACAGTAAAAGATAAAAGTAGCAAAAAAAGGGCAGTGTGGAAAGACTTGTGCTCTAATCAGCGAACAAAGTTTGGGGTTGTTTTCTCAATGGTCTATGGAAAGGTCTTTAAGCCTTACAACCGGCTGTCTTCATGGGATGGTAATGCTATACTAATTCAACCAAAGCTATAAGCAGAATCACAAGAAATCTCTTAGGGCAATTCATAGTATTTCAACAAGAAATACCTTTTCTAAATGAAAAAGAAAAACCACTATTCATCAAAAGCAAGGTCAAAAAGCACTATACACTAACCATTAACAAAAAGGCTCCAGGCCCTGATAGCACTTTCCACATCTCCAGAACGTACATCAATCAAATCAAGCACAACAAAGATCTTGGGAAAATAAAAATAATGGAGTTAAATCACTTTCCAAGACTACAAAACACTTGTGACACAATATTCTGACTCATAGCTGTGAAATATAAATAAGTTCCAGATTCTTATATGCCAATCTGTCAGTGCCCAATCTTGGGAGCTCATTTCAAAAGCTTATGTATCAAAAGCTTATGTATTTCATATGTATCAAAATTTATCAAATCAATCAAATCAAAATGTATCAATCAAAATGTATCAAATCAAAATGTATCAATAATATCATTATGTATCAAAAGCTTATATTCAAAAGCTTATGTATTTCAAAAGCTTATGATCATCAGTATGTATCTTGTTAATTTTCAAAATTTTTTTACATTTTTTGTTGCTGTTGTTAAGTAGAAAACAAATCATAATATGCTGAGCAAAAAGATACTTTACAATAAAATAATGACTGAAGTATTTATAGAACTCAGTGTGTTTTAATGTATATAAATATGAATGACCTACAAAATACATAATCAGAAGACTACCCACATGGCATTAAATACAAAAGATGGTATTACGCAAGTTAAAACCGTTTTTAGTGACCCCTCCTCATAGAGCCACCATATTTTTTAGATAAGTTGCAAGCAATACTGTTGAAAGGGGGGAGGAGCTATTTCTTCACACAAGCACACATGCATGAGCCTGCTGGAATTCATAATCTAAACCTTATGATAACCTTAAATCGAGAACTGTCATGAAAAAGTTTCAGAGAGTATTTGCAGCACCTTAATCCTAACCAGCTCATACATGATGTCCAAACATGTAACAAATATGGCAACAAACATTCCATCATGATAAAAAATGTAATTTTTTTTAAATATGTAGACCAAAATCCTGTATTGTTTGTTGTAAAATAATAGACATACAGAGAGTAGGATGGAATTTAAGTATAGGAGTTCCTCACATCACTGGGATAGTCTTAAGGTATAGGAGATTTAACCTGTTCTGGCAGACTGTTGTAACACAACAAATAAAAGATATAATTTACAGAAGGAATATGTGCGCAAAAGCTTAACAGACAATAAATATTTCTGTCATACTACAGTACAATGTAAACAGTACAATATCCCTGAAATTTATATCAAATTTCTTATATACACAAATTAATTTTTCAAATTGTTTAGTTTAACAGCATTTTTCACATCTCAGCAAGAAATATAAACTCCTTTTGGACAGGGAAAAAATATTCCTTTTCTGGTATATGCATAGTATATATGAAGACAAAATCTTTTAGAATGATACAAGAATATGAGTTTGAGATGTTTGACACACTGCCAAACATCTAATTTTTAACCAATTCATAAGATACAATATGATATAACTTTGATGGAGCCTACATTCCATTGAGCATAGATACACTACCCTATCACAATAATATTGGACTAAGCTGCAATGTAACACTAAAATATATTCTGTAAAATACTCCGCATATATGGAATTTAAAAAAATTATAGTTCTTGGTCAAGCACTCAAAAATTATTATGATAACACTTCTCTATCACCTAACAAAATCTAATTCTAATACACTTTTTCCACTAACAGACCCTAAAGGGTCCCTTTCAAACTTCTTTATAATAACTTAATATCAGCTTCACTTTTTAGTTAAATAGCCTTAAGTCAAAATTAAAGTTAATGTGATATGGTTTAAGGTAGAATATTTTTCTAATCCAGGATTAATCTTTAATAAAAGTCAGATCAAAAACTGAATATTTTCTATTAAAAATATTTAAGACAAACTACTCTTTGTTCAAAAATACTGTGCTCATGATACTTATGATAGTTATACATCTCCAATATAACTTAAGTTAACTGTATTTTCTTAGTTTCACCTTCTTTATTAAAGACTGCTTATTTGTGAATCACTGGAATGTAAATCTTACAATTCGATGATGATAAAGGAAAATGGATACAATATAAAATTAAATGAAAGTTTCATATTTTGTAATTTGTGAATCAAAAATGCAGAGAAATATGAGCATGGAAATTATATGGAAATTCACTACTAAAAATTTTAAAAAAACAAAAAAAAACCTAAGATATTTCAGAATAATTCAAGCTGCTCAGAAAATTAAAATTAGAAAACTATAAAATTCTTGCAAACTATTAGTCCCACATGGCTTAGTTTTATTTGTACCAGAAACACTTGGTAGCAAATAACCCTTATTTGGAGAAAAGTACCGGTAATGAATGACCAGATTACAAAAATTTTAAGGCATTTAATGGATGGAGAAAAAAATTCAGGTCTCAGTACATTTCCTTGAAGAAAATTTAAGGCCAGGTAGATTAGAAGTAAACACTCAATTAAGACAAATACGGGTAGCTTAGTTTTCAAAATCCTTTCAGAGTTTTGAATCATAACTAAAACATTAATTCCCCCCCCACAAAGTGTGTGACTTAGCTTAGTTATTACTAATATTGCTCTCATCACACTAAAGCAAAACTAGAGTCTGGGTAAACAACAAAATACATGATTCTCATTAAATGTATACACTGCTTCATGAAGATTTTTGGTTCATACATGTATAAAAATTCTCCTTTGTCAGATACTCTGTTTACTGTTCTCTCCTCATTTTCTAATACATATAAAAGAAGTAATTCATTTATACAAATGTTATGTACAGAGATATTAACATTCAGTTCTATTAACATTAAATTTACAACATATATATTTTTTATTCTATACTAAACAATATAAATAACAAATTTACTTCCATTATCTTCTCAATATATATAAATATATAGAGAAATATATATATAGATAGATAGATAGATAGATAGATATAAAACTCAAGGGAAAGGCTTAAAAACTAAATAATTATCATTCTTAAGAAATTCCATGTAATTTTAAAAACATGTTAATCATCTCAGCATGTTAAAGTAAATATTTATGCATAGCTAAAATTTCAAGAATTTATATATATTTACAATTTACACAAGAACAAGAATATGATCATATAAAAAAATATTATAAATTCCTGTGCAGGTTTTGGTTACATTCAATATCATGTATATATCACAATTGAATTCCATTACTCAAAAACTAAAATCAAGAGTAAAAAATTCAAGATAAATATTAAAATTAAACATTAAGAAGTGTAAAGATAACCTATATAATAAAACATAGCTCTTCAAAAATTAGAATTTAGATTTTTTCAGCAAAACTCTTTGCAAAGATACCATTTATAGGTAATTTCAATAAAGCATGCTTACAGAATCCTGGTAGAATTTTAAAAAATCATGTAACACATTTGCAATCCTTTAACAATACAAAAACAATATTTTTACCATTTTACTATCATTTTGCCATTAATTAATGATTGCAAGAAATGGCAATGAAATGTTCACAAAATGAATTTCAAATCTATGGTATGACAGACATCAGTAACAACTAGTTTGAAAGTTTCTGTGTTCATTCATATCTCTTATTGATGCTTACTAAGAAGCAAAATATATCCAAAAAACCATTTTAGTATGATACTTAAAGAAACATACATTCTAACATAACATTCTTCATTTTCATTAACATAACATCTAACAAATTGAAATAAACTTTTAGCAAGACATTTTCCTTCGATTACTTTTACCTATACTACATTTTTCAGATGATTCAGAACATTGTTTAACAGCTTCTTCATATGGAGGTGGTGGTTCCTGAAATACATAATTTAGAGCAATAAAAATCAATTCAAATATTTCTGGTGTTCCAAACATGAATACTACATAAACACAGGGCTCGATTATGAAAGCTGGGGGCCCTTGGGCAGATGCTATTTGGGGGCCCCCCTTACGGACATTTATAAAAATACATACTATTAGAAGTACTAGGTGCATACACCAAGGGGGTTTTGGGGCCCCTTAGCATCAGGGGGCCCTGGGCAAAGTCCCGATTTGCCCATGCGATAAAAAGGCCCTGCATAAACATTGCATTTGGTCAACTAAAATAATGCAAACTTTTTTTGACTGTGACCCACTTTCTCTAGATAAAAAAAATCACTCAACTCCTATAAAAATTATTGGTAGTGGCAATTTTTTTTTTAAATAAGAAAACATTTGCAAAATCAGAAAAAAGAAATAAGCCAATTTTGACAAAGTATTTTAAAAATAAATGAACTGCAGATTTTGGGTATGTATTCACTTCCTGATTATATACAGATTTAATTGAAAAAGTATAACATGTAACCATATAAGATAGTTCATTTAAGATTTGTTGAAAAAATCATTAGGAAAAAACTTAGAACATAAAACAATGGCAAATGTCATTTGAGCATGAATTTGGTGAAAAGTAAATTACAATAAAAAAACTAAAAATATAATACAGATGAGAAAATTACCAGGTGCATAAGAATTTTTGTAAATAAGGATGGAAAATAAATATATAGGTATATAAATAAAATTAGCTCAAATCTACAAAATTCTCTGTTAATTTTTTAATGTAATGTTTAAAATTCTAGCTAATATATCATCATTTCTTTCACATGCACAAAAAAATTAATAGATAGAAAGGAGAGTGATGAGCCATTGGCCAATGTGAGGTGAGCCATTGTAGATAGCCACGGGGGGGGGGGGGGGGGGGGGGGGTGATTCCCATATATATAATATATACATATATGTTTCCTTTTTTAAATAGATACATATATATATATAAGTATATAAGTGGGTCTGTATGTGTGAATGTGGTATACATGAAATATCCTCTGTTATAATGCCAAAATATCCTAGATCTATTTGAAAACATTCAAAATAACATAAAAAATAAAGATCATAGTTAACACTTCACTTGATAAATGGCCCTGGAATGCAGTCATGTTCACTCTGCATCTAGTATATAAGCCTCTCTAAGGTCTCAAGTCAGTTTTGTTGATGACTATAGCCAATCAATGATCTACATTAAAGTGCTTTCCTAAACTAACTTCCTGTGCTCAACAAATTCTTTCTGTCTTGCATAAAAGATTGATGAAATGACATTGGGACTCATTTCTGTTTTCTGCTCGTCTATATAAACATCTCTGGACCCAGAGAGTTATAGCTCTCTGAGTTCAGATTTTCCTTTATTGTGTTTATTGTTTACATGAGTTTTTGCAGTGTGTTATTTTTTTTTCATGAATGGATCAATGTTAGATTGATTGACCCTCCAGGAACTGGAGAGTTCCATACATGAATGCTACATCAGAACATGTAAAGATTTCCTGCACACAATATTTTAAATGTAGTTATTGAAAGAAGCATTTATTGCACTAACTGTTTCTATACAAAATTGTGATCAACTATCACCCACAAGAGTAGCAGCAAATTTGAACTAGAGAAAATTAATACTTGAAGAAAATTAATTTTTTTTTTTTATTTAGCAATATTTTTTCCTTCACAGTACATAAAGTTTCACATTCATGGTAGATTTTAACTGAGCAATATGCAGATAAGTGACTTTGATCACTTTTATATATATATATATCTGTGTGAGTGTGTGTGTATAACCAAACCTAAAAATGTATCAACTCAAAGTATATCACTGCAAGATTAAACATAAAACTCTCGGCATAAATACATTTTGATGTAAATTACAAAAACACAGATGAATTTCTTCTTAAAAGTAAATAAATAAATAAGCACCTCACTTTGAGCAGCATTACTTGATGGAACAACAACAGTTTGGCTATATGGAGGTGGTGAAGAGGTTCTAGTGTCTAAACGAATATGCAATAAAATATAAAAATTAAGATCTGATGATTAAAACATAAAATCAAAATAAACTGTTTATTATATCTCTGATTTAAAAATTCATCAATTAATTACACTATGAAGTACAACAACATAGAAAATACTTTTAAGAAGCAGGCATGGGGAAACAAAATAACTCAAATGAAATTCCCTTAATCATATCTTTGTTTTCATGTAATAGTAAAATATAATTAAGATACACAAGTTAGATTACCAAAGCTGCAGCCAACCATTTTGTTATATTTTAATACAGATAAAAATGGTAAGAGCCAATTAACCAATGTAATTTTTACATGCAGAGTAATAAATTATACTTGAAGAGAATTTAAAATATACTACAAAATTACTTTCATTAATATTTCAATGAAATGAGCATTTACAGTACTTTCAAAACTATAATCTATATCACTTCAAAAAAACAGTTACATATTAGACTATAAGAAAATAACTAAGTTGGAAAAATCAATTTTACTTAAAGATTCATGCAAACAATTTAATTTTTTACTTGTCATATAGATATAGCTTAAACATCTATATGACAAAAATTTTAATAGGTACAATAGTTATGCAAAATGAGTTCTTTAAATTGTGTCAGAAATCTAATTTTTAACAAATTATGCAACAAAATGCACTCAAATTGTTGAGTAAAGTTGAACATTAGCAATTAAAGTTACTCTCTAGACACCTAACTGGGATATTTATTCACAAGAACTTTTTCAGTACAAAAAATATACCCTTCAAAAATGTTTTAACAACAGATGACAGCCATAGAAATTACTTTTAAAGAATTTATTAAATTACATTTATAATTTTTATTAAAATTAGTTATATAATTTTTATCAGACAAATGTTTCCTTACCCAGTATTTTAATAAAAGACCCTGATACAATTCAGCCATGAAATACTAAATTCATGAGAACAGACTTTTGATAAATTTATGTTGAATAGTATTTCTCAAAACCTAAGACTAATCAACCTAACTAATAAGAGGCACCTTACAAGGTTCAAATAGCAAGACTAAAAAACATAAACTTGAATTAACATCCAAAGAATTTATTGCTAGTTGACAGCTAAAGATTCCCTAGTAACTTGTAGTAAATACACTCATGGACAAAAAAATTAGCGCACCAAGAAATAATTGCGGGATCGTAACAAAACTTGCAATGAAGGTACATGTCGGGGAGATATGCAAATGATTAGAAATGCAGCGTGATTACGCATTACGTAAAGCCGGTAGAGGGCGTTGAACATCGCACTTTGTGGAGTATAAAACAGGTAACCAAAGCTTGTTTGAGTGTTCTGAATCATTTACAAAGGAAGAGCTGAGATACACATGCCATTACGCCGTATTCAAAGACAATATAAGCAATTGTCGCAGTTTGAGAGGGGGAGAATCGTCGGGATGATGGAAGCTGGGTGGTCAGCTAGGCGAGTAGCTCGTCAATTAGGCCGCTCTGATTGTGTTGTGAGGAGGTGTTGGGACCAGTGGACCCGAGAGATGTCATGTACAGGCTCAGGACGCCCTCGACAGACCAGTCGTCGAGAAGACCGCCACATCGTAAGAAATGCACGCGTACAGCCAACTGCTTCATCGGCCGCCATCCAGGCACAGGTAGCACCTTCACTAGGGGCCTCTGTGTCTTCTCGAACCATACGAAGGCGCCTGGCTGAAGGACAGTTGGTATCGCGGCGCCCATTACGTGTGCTGCCCTTGACGCCCACCCATCGACGCCTCCGTTTGGAGTTTTGCCGCACACGAGGAAACTGGACTGCAGCGGAATGGAACCAGGTCGTCTTTAGCGACGAATCCAGATTCAATCTCGGCAGTGATGACAATCGTGTTCGTGTGTGGAGAGCCCGTGGTGAACGCTTCAATCCTGCCTTTGCTGTACAGCGACACATCGCTCCCACAGCTGGTGTGATGGTATGGGGTGCCATTGCCTACAATACACGGTCACCCCTAGTATTGTTCCGTGGCGCCATGACAGCCCAGCGGTATGTTCATGAAATCCTGCAACCACATGTGTTGCCACTCATGCAACGGCTCCCAGGAGCCATTTTTCAACAAGACAATGCTCGGCCTCATACGGCAAGGGTGTCACAAGACTGTCTCCGCACTGTTACTACCCTTCCTTGGCCTGCCCGATCCCCAGATTTGTCTCCAATCAAGCATATCTGGGATCATTTGAGACGACGAATTGGGCATCCCACGAGTTTCAACGAACTAGAGGCAAGGTTACAGCAAATATGGAACGAAATGTCTCAAGACATCATACAGAACTTGTATGACTCAATGCCCGATCGTATCGCATCGTGCATTCGCGCTAGAGGGGGTCCAACGGAGTATTAACTCCTCCGTTCTTTTGCCTTTTTCTCTGAAATAAATTATCCTTTTTCTTTGATTTTCTTATCATTTACTTATATCAAAGTAGTCATTACGTATGTAAAATTTCGTTTCATTTTGACGACTCCTTCTTGGTGCGCTAATTTTTTTGTCCATGAGTGTATATAATTGAATACATAGGAAATTACTAGTTCCAATTTTAAATTTTCAAAGCTTGCCCTTTTACAAATTAATCAAATATTACTTTAGTCTAAGGGGGGTCTCCAACAAGGGATCGTCTGTGCTACTGCTGCACAGAGGAATCTCCCTATCTCATATTATTCTTCTGTTTTTATGCTGATTATACTTTCTGTTTGCATTGTGTCGCCCAATTATCATGACTTGCTATAACTTGGTTTTCTTCTTTAAAACCTCACTTCCATGCATTAGATGTTGCAAAAATATGGCAAATTGAAAAATAACTTTTAAAAAGTTGAAAACCAAATAAAGGTACAACCTTAAAATGTTTTATCATCTTAAATCAGTTAACCTAATCACTCATAAATGATATTTGTTATATGTTAACAAGTCTTTTGTTGTTACTGCTTCTTTAGAAAAACATACTCTGAAAAATAATTTTACACAAAAGCTGTTACAAATTTATTCAGTTAAAAAGTTTTGTAGATTAATAACATTTTCCTCTTAAATAGTTTACCAGAAATTGAAGACTCCATTTCAGGAGTAATTGTGAAAGATATCACAGGTCCCCTATCTTGAATGTGAAATCGTACATCTGCCAATGAAACGGCTTGAAGATGACATGTTCCATGTGATATAAATTCAGTTCTCCTAAAAAATTTAAAATAGCAATTATTCATATTGACTACACATTCTCATAGGTAATCATAAACTCAAATGCTAACACAAGAGAAATATGTTTAATAAATCCCTTCCAATTTCAGCATAAGCATATGATATTGGCATCATTGCAAGAATTCCTGGAACTCTGAAACAGGTTTGCTTAGCTGTGGAAGGTTTGGAGGGGAGGAGTTTTCGATGCTTAACCAAAACTTTATATATTTGTTATAAAAGGGGATCAGATTATTTTGCAAAAATTGGGTAATTAAGGTTTGGAAGAGTTAACAAATTCACCTACTTGGGTTCTGAAGTTAATTTCAATTGTGACAAGGGTTCTCATATCCAGAGAATTACTGCAACAAACCGCAGGTTTAACACAGATTAGATAAAGTCAAGCATTATCAAAATAACTAAAATATTACTGTACAAAAACTTGATTAGGTCCGTTCTAACCTTATGCACCAAAAACACAGACAGTGATTTTCAATGGTGATACTTTGGGAGATTTCAAGGGGGAAAAAATCAGAGATGCACACTTAGTGACATTAAAATAAATGGATAGTGACATATAAGATCTACTCAAGAACCATAGTAATTTTATAAAGAGACAGGTGCTGTGATGTCAAGACCCCCAGAGTCAGATGGTTTTACCCAGTATTTTGAATGTCCAATGGTAAGTACTGTCTGTTTAAGACTTTCTTTGGTCAAGCCAATTGGTGTTTTGCCAAAGTTAAAATAAATAAATAGAGTCAATAAAGACCTTTCAATATTAAAAACAAAAAACTAAGAATTTTCTACCACAAACATGCCAAAATTCAACTAATTCCTTAAGAATGCTACATCTTTACTCTAAGTTGACATTTGACATTTTGCTTGTAGTTTTGCTTGTAGTTACTCTGAAGATATTAAATTTTCTTAATACTGGGTGAAGACAATTGAACATTTTTATATTATTTAATCAAGTTACTAAGTTACGAAGACTCACTAAGAGAAGCTTCATTCTCCTGACAAAATACCTAGCTTGGACTCCGAAAAATGGAACTGAATAATTTCACTATAAAAAAGGCATCATTAAAAATAAATTTTACTAATTAATACAGGTTTTAATCATTACCTGTGTTTTTTCCAATAATGAAAAGCAAGTAAGCAAACTGCTTCAACCACAACACATCCCATAAAACATAAGATTATTGGTGCAGAAGTAAGTCCTTCTTTATATTCTTCAGTAGGTTCTCCTATAAAATAACATTTAAAAAAAATTTTAGCTGTTGAAAAATGAAAATACTAATAAAATAAATATATTTCCATACCTCAGCAATTATAATTCCTTCATATTGTGTCCTTCAAGGAACCCTTACTGTATAGACCACAGGTTGGCAACATGGTGCCCGCGAAGCAATTTTAAAGTGCTTGCCGTTCAAATATTTAAATTTTAGGTATTTGAGTTTAGAAATTTGATTTTAGATATTTTTGATTATTCGAGTTTAGATATTTGATTGAGAGATCAATCAGTAGAGTGAAGGTATTTGAGCAGTTTTTAAATTTATAGCCACAGGTGAAAGAATTTCTATTTTACAGGAATGAAATTTGTTTAGAATCGGAGAGAACCTTGGGTAGTTGAGCTCGGCTTTCTAACTGATTCAACTGTAAAATTGAAGGAACTAAATTTGAAACTATAGGGTAGAAATCCTCATATTGCTTCTAAGACAAGTCGATAAATGCATTAAAAGCTAAATTGGCGCTCTGAAAATTGCACATGGAGAAAGATAATTTATCATATTTCCCAAATTTAAAAATGGTAATAAAAAATTATTACGATAGAAATTCTACCACCTATCAGTTTGCCAAACATTTTGATTCCTTCCTGGAAGAATTTAATACCAGATTTAAAGAATTTGCGAATTGGAGGCAATCTTGACAATTTTTATTAATCCTTTCTCTCATGCAGAAGACGATGTGACTAATAAAATTGCAAAGTATTTTCATATTTCCAATACGGAGGACTGAGAATTCGAAATTATAAACATAAGAAATGATATTGAATTAAAATTACATAATAACAAAGAACAAATGTGGAATTTAGTGAATAGAAATACCTTCCCATTGTTGAGAAAATGTGCTCTGAAATTGAATTCTCTTTGCGCGTCAACAAATACTTGTGAAAATTTGTTTTCCGATATGAAATACTAAAATCAAAGTACCGATCAAGCCTCACTGACACTCATTTGGACCATTGCCTGAGAACTGGGAATTTGACTTAAGTGCCACATTACAACGAGTTGGGCACAGATTTGCATGTCAAAAATTGCATTAATTATTAATTAAATTGAAATTTGAATTTATGTATTAAAAATTTATGTTGCATTAATATTTTCATGTTTAAATATTAACCCCCCTCCCTCCTCCTCTTCATCCAGCAGTGCCCGCCGAACTCCTGCATTTGTGAAATATGCCCTCCTAGTAAAAAAGGTTGCTGACCCCTGGTATAGACATTATATCAAACATCAAGTAGTCATACTGAACATTCTTTATTGTAGAGGAAGAGGATGCTAATTGTACCTCATTAATTTTTTCCATTTTCCTTCCCCCCCCCCCAAAAAAAAAAAAAAGAATAAAAACACCTATGATTATGAGGTGTTACATTTGAAAATGCAATTACGTAGAAATTAGAGGTCCTAATTTTTTTTATGACAAACAGAAAGCTTTCATGAATTTTAACTGTTTGGCAATCTTCATTTTTAGAATATGTTTTGAATTCACTGTATATAAAATCTTTCTTGTCTCAATGGATAGCAATTAGTACGTAGCCATGAGTAGAGGAGGCATCACTAAAGATTAGAGGGAAATGTTACATGCATCTTCCTGTCTTCTACTGAGAAGATACTCTAGTACACATAGCTTATCTTAAAAACATTCCCTGTGACCTACCATAATATGGATTTAGCTAAGAAGGGTACAAATTAAAAGATAATGAATTGAAAACAGTTGAATACTGAGTTTTAGCAATTATAATTACGAAGAGTTCATACATGAGGCTATACAATAATTAGCTAGTTCAGTGCTTTGTGCGTAATAGAAAAAGTACAAATCTAATAAGTTTACAATCAGTTACACCCCTTGCTAGGTAATTTTGTAACTATCAATATGCCAGATTGAAGCATATTTCTTTAGTATTAATCATATTGTTGAATTAAGATTGAAATTAAACTACCTAGATTAACCACTGTTTTATCATTAACCAGTAGTATATAATACAAGATTATAGATTTTATTACCAAGCACAAGAGACTATATCAACAATCACAAGGTACAACTCTTCTAACTGGCTGATTTTATATCCATACTGTTTTGAACAAAACATTTAAACATATTATTTTTTACAAAAAAACAGATGAAGCAATTATAATAAACTATATTAACAAGCATTTTGTGCAAATAAGCATAAGGCAAAAATTTATTAGTTTTTCACAAATTACAAGTAAGTTTTATCTTTTTCACACAAATTCTTAAAAGAACTTAAATAGTAATGCTTAAAATGATAGGTTCAACAACAATACAGATTTCCTGAGTCACATTTTGTCAATGCATAAAAATTAGTGATGCTCATACATACAATTTAATTATGTGTATCTATAAATGCTGAAATCAAGCGAAAGATGCAGCAATATATTACCCTTAAATGTTGTAATAAACTAAAGGATACAGAAATTCAGTTAAGATAAATACACTATCATACAGCAATAAAAATAATACATTATGGTACTAAAGGAACAAAAACATAATACAAATATGATCAACAGAATGGAGATCCAGAAATAAAACTGATAAAATATGCATAAAAACTATTATTCAATTACAGATGTCACTCTTAGCATGCAGAGAACAATAATAGCAATTACACCCTTAAATATTTTTAACTACAAGATACAGTCTAATAATTCCCACAAGATGTAAGGAAAATTTTAATAAATATTTTGAATTATTCTATTTAAATCTATATGTTAACAAGCGATAGTAATAGAAAGAAGGTTCATAATTTCTCTTTCACATAAAATTTTAAAATTTACTAAAAAAAATTCTTTTTCAAAAATCAATTTTTAAAATGAAATATATTTTAAAAATACTTATGTTATTGCTCTAACTAAAACCTGTGTAAAAAAATCTTTACAAAATATAACATTTAAATAAAAACATAATGCTATGAAATGAATTTTATATAAAACTTAATTTTACTAATGTTTATCACAAAATAAATAACCAGAACAAAAAGTAAATATTGTACATACCATATACACATTTTCCTGTTCTGTTAGTTAAGTCTAGATGATAATTTAATTTACAAGCACACTGTGCACGTTCATCTAATGTTAAACAATGACTATTAGGATCCCTCTGAAGACAAAATTTATCATCCTTACATTCTACACTCAGATGAGCAACTGAAAATTATAAACATAATTTAAGTATTTATGAATAATATTAATAAATATCTCACAGTTGTTGAAATTACAAAAATCTATAGTAAAAAATTATCAGAAATGAAAGCATATGAAAACATATGAAAAAATAAAAAAAAATTTTAAGTTTTATGAAGAATTTGAATCATAAAATAATCCATTTTACTTTACTGCATAAATCATTAAATCAAGAGAACTAGCAGAGCTTTACATACATTAAAAATTTCATAGTTATCTAAACAGAAAAAAAAATTATAAAATTTTAAACTTCGGTACAAATAACTGTAACAGTGATATGTAATTCCCATTTCAGCAATCTACACTGAATTCTAAAAAGGTGTATTAATTGCAGTTTTAGGCTACTATTTTATTTCATAATAAATGTATTAAAATTAATCAGTCTAGATGGATTATTCACATTTAAGATTTTATGTAATACATCAAATGTTCATGCTATAAAACTGACAACCCTTAAGCAAACTGTGACTAGAGTTAATATAAATCTGGTGTCAGTACTCAGATATTATGCTACTAATAGAAGTTTGAATTTTCAGATATTTTCCCAAATGTAGATTCTTTGACCCCTACAAGAATATTAGATTACTCTTTTAAGAGTAACCTAGGTAATAAATACTTTAATATAGTTCATACAGTTCTGCTATAAGTTTAGAAACAATCAATTTTGTTAATATTTACATACTTTTTTTTTTTTTTAAACATACTTAATAACATAATCCATTTTATTCCTCAAGACATATTTGACAAACTTCTAGGTCTTCCTTTGATTCTAGGCAATCTTGTATACAGAAATTTTAAAGCAAAAATGAATGTCTTAAACTGTGATAGAATTTTTTAAACAATTTTTTTTTCTAATTCTAAATATAAAGATCTTTCACATTTTAGATACTCTTTTACTTTGCCATGAAAATCAAACATTGAAATAACAAAAATTCTAAAAAGAAAAAATAATAATTAAAGCAGATGATTATTTTCTAAATCACTTATTGTTTTTGACCCAAAAGAATATTGTAACCTTATATTTAGAATTTATAATGCACATATTTATACACAGTCTGAAAAGACTTTATCAAACTTTTCTGATATTGTTTTCATACTACAGACAGTAGATATTGTTCAGTATCTTCTTTTTAGCAAATTATACATTGATCAAATAGAACACTGGGTAAATGCATACCTTAATGTTCATTAGAAGTCAGTTCAGAGCATATTTTACTTTTGACCCTGTTTTTAAAAACTAAATATATTGAACCATTAAGACAATACAGTTATAACCTTAATTTTTATAGTTAATCTTCATCTTTTTATAGTTAAATCTTTTTATCTTAATCTTTATATAGTTAATTTTTATATTTATATTTATCTTCATATTTATAAAAGCCTGTGTTTAAAAAAAAGTCACATATTTAATATACATTTCCATACATAAATTTACTAGTACATATAATTAGAAAATCATGTATATAAAGTCATATAAATACTCTATGGTACAGTATGAGCAAAATTAACAACAATTACAATTCAGAGAAATTTCTTTCATGGCAAAAATTTTAAGTCCTATATTATTGACAAGTCACTGACAGGTGTGTAAATCTAATTTTCATGCAACTAAAACCAATACTCTCTGCAAAAGATGAAATCTAAATACAGAATTTCCCTACCCATAAGAAAAGGAAAAAAGTTAGTCGGCAGTGTAAATCAAATTGAATTATCAGTTATATATTAATACACAAATTATCAAAGAGACAAATAGTTGCATGTATATATATATATATATATATATATATATATATATATATATATATATATATATATATATATATGCGTGTGTGTGTGTGTGTGGCTTGGTACAAGAAGTGCCTAAGTCATTTTTTTCAAAAATGACTTTGTTTGCTAGTGTCTCTTTTAAAAAAATATTATTTTCAATGTAAGAAGTACCCATGTCTGTAAAATAATGGTTTAGAAAACACTTTTAAACCATTAGACAGACTTAAATACTTCTTACATTGAAAATAATATTTTTTTAAAGAGACATAAGCACACAAAGTCATTTTTGAAAAAATTGACTTAGGTATATATATATATATATATATATATATATATATATATATAAACAAACCAATATCAATATATATATATATATATATATATATATATAAACAAACCAATATCAATATATATATATATATATATATATATATATATATATATATATATATATATATATATATATATATATATAAACAAACCAATTTATAAAATAAACTTCACAAAAATTTCCTACTATACAAAAAAACTATACATTTCGAGCTGAAAAGTTTTTAAACTATCGTAATATATCGCTTCCGATTCTTTAAATTTGCTGCATACTATGTGAAATTTAAAATTAAGATTTCCCAATTTTTTTTCTAATGATAACAATATTACATACATTTTAAAGATATAAGCTGATCTAGCATCCTGTGATTTGTGAAGATGTTATTGATATTCCCAGAGCTAACATATCACATCCTTTTAACGATTATAAACATAAAGTACCACGAAGAAGACAATTGACACTTCAATACAACCAATAACTTCAAGAGGACACACGAATCAAATTTCGTATTTTACTGAAAGTCGTTGAATGAAATTGTAACATCAGAATTGATTGGTGTAGTTTTGAGTTCTTAAAACTGCGCGTAGACACCCAAGATGCTGTTCTATTTGACAGCTGTTATCCAACTCCTTGGTTAAAGTTGTCAAGTTACTTTGACCAAGGAGTAAACTATGTAACGTACGGCTTTAGACAGTTGAAAACAGCCCCCCGAATTCAATGTAACGTTTTAGCTCTTTAGCTAGTTAGCTCTTTAGCCGATTCCGTATTCAAATGCCCAAAAAGAGCGAAATATCCGGTCGCCTGTTAGCTAACGCTTGCTAGGTGGTTTCTCTGGTGGTGTTTTTGTTTTGATTAAGGTTTCGACTAGTTTCTACTGTATTGAAGTTAGTAATTAACTCTTTCTTGTATTTTTGAATATTCCAAATTATATTTATTTAGCAGTTACGTAAAATACGTTATAAATAAGCAAATTATCTTTTGTTAATTAGATTAATCTTCTGTTACGAGCACTTTAAAAAAATTTCATGTTTACCGTTATGTATAATGATTTGGAAATTTACAGTAGACATTATGGTATTAGTGATTAGTATAATGATTTGAGAATTTCTGTAGCTTTAACCGCTTTCGCTTGTGTTGTAAAATGGACGAGTTATATACAGTTCGCACACACAAACGAAATATAGATTTTAACTGTCAAACATTTGATCTCTTCTCAGTTTAGATATCCGTAGTGGAAGAGCACAGAAGAATTTTAGAAAATACGTTTAATTAATCATTCTTCGTGCTAAAGAATGAGAATTGTATCAATCACCAGAAACTTGGTAATAACACTACAAAATATTTGTATCTAAGCAGGAAAGCATTTTAAAAATTTATATTCCTCTTCCCAGACAAATTGCAAGCTTCAAGCCCAATACCTGTTCCCTGGAAATTAAATTTTGATGTATATAAAATGGGTTGTTCTTCCTGGCTGTTGCTCTTTTTTAATAAAAACCATAGTGGATATTGATTTTTCCCATTTATTACTCTTTTACATAAAAGGAACAATTTTATCTAGTATGTCTGTGAAGAAACTGCTCTCCCATGTGTGCAATAATTGTTTTATTGTGTTAAATTTTGTCAGTGTGTAATTGAATGCTTACCTAGAAGAAACTTTTTTTTCAATCTAAAAAAAAGTACAGCTATAATATGTCTTTAAATATGATTTTCATGAGCACAACATTAATTTCTGTTTGTTTCAATTTTATAAAATGTGGTTAATTCCAGTTTCCAGGACTTTACTTTTTTTCTTCTTTTTTAATATGTAAACAAAATTTAAGTGTTAGAAAAAGTCATGCCTTTTCAAAAGCAGTTACTAATGTTAAATTTTACAATGCACAAGCTGATTCCTGACCTAATATAATGTTCTATTAAAAATTAATCAAACTATAACTAAAATCAAATTTGGCTTAGCCATGGGTCTTGAAATTTCAGCCAGGACTATGAAATTTGGTACAAACCATGTTTCTGTAACTTACATTTATAATGTGATTCAATCAACTGCTTGTTGATTGTTCTCTGTGTGTTTCTTCAGAAAATTCTAAAATATTTGTGAAATTGTATTTTTTTTCTGCATAACTGCAAAATTTAAGGTAACTTGAAATTTTAAATTTTTATCGCCACAAATTGAATAAAATATAGTAAATTAACTATGTAGTACTTCATTACTTTATCTTTTAAATATTGCTTATTTGCACCTAGTATAACGAATGAAATTAATACCTTAAAATTATATATTTGTTGCATAGCTATGAACCATTGTACTTAATTGTACTAATTGAATTGTGGATTAAATTACTGAATTCCTCACATAGAAAAAAGATTAATGCAGAAATTAATTACATTTAATTTTGTTTGACTGTTATATTTATAATGTGATTCAATCAACTGCTTCTTGACTGTTCTCTGTGTGCTTCTTAAGAAAATTCTAAAATATTTGTGAAATTGTATTTTTTTTCTGCATAACTGCAAAATTTAAGATAACTTGAAATTTTGAATTTTTATCGCCACAAATTGAATAAAATATAGTAACTTAACTATGCATTACTTCGTTAATTTATCTTTTAAACATTGCTTATTTGCACCTAGTGTAATGCATGAAATGAATACCTTAAAATTCTATCTTTGAATAGGTATGATTCAAACTCAGTGATAGTCGACAAAAACAAAGTACTATCAATTGTATTCCATTGTAATTGATAGTACTTTGCAGATATGTCACTCTGTAAATTAAAATACTAAACTACAAAACTACAATGCAGCTGAGTATTTTACTGTACTGATGTATTTTACTGCTGCATTGTAGCTGTACTTTACAAAGTACTATCAATTGTATTCCATTGCAATTGATAGTACTTTACAGATATGTCACTCTGTAAGTTAAAATATTAAACTACAAAACTACAATGCAGCTGAGTATTTTACTGCCGTATTCCTCATAAAGAAAAAGATTAATACAGAAATTAATTATATTTAATTTTGTTTGACTGTTATATTTGTGAAACTGTGTTTTTTTCTGCATGACTACAACATTTAACATAACTTGCATTTTTTTTTTTTCGCCACAAATTGAAAAAAGATAGTAACTTAAGTATGCAGTACTTCAAATACTTTATCTTTTAAACATTGCTTATTTGCACCTAGTGTAAGGAATGAAATGAATATCTTAAAATTGTATATTTGCAATGAACCAAAATTAGTGATAGTCAAAAAAAAAAAAAAGTAGTATCAATTGTATTCCCTTGTACTTCAATTAAACTAGATTTGGCATTTTCTTCATTTACACATGGATATGTTTAAAAGAGTGTAAATCTATCGATTTTCTTAAAAGGATATTGTATCAACATTTAAAAGATTGAGCTAAATGAATTCTTGTGCAGTGCTGTATTTATACTGAAGCAGTGTCTGTACTTGTAATTTTTTTGGCTACTATTAATTGTGATGCATAATTTGAATGTTATGAGTTCTAAATCTTAACTGAGAATAATCAGGTGAGTACATCTTAAATAATACTATTTAATTTAAAGTTTGTCTGTATAATATAATCTGTATATTTGAAAATTTTAAATACAATACTGTTAGTTTTAAATACCATGCTGTTAGTATAAACTTCAGAGATTTGAATGTGTTTTCTTTCAGATGGGAAACACATCAATGTGATAACTATTTTAAAAGCTTTTATTAAATGTATTTAATTGAAAGAAGGGCATCACATAAAGTTCTGTGTATCATTTTATCAGAAACTTTTTTTTATGTCAAAATAAATAGCTTTTGGAAGGTTAGATTACTGAATACAACGATATTTTAACATTTAGCTAAACTTTGTTTTAAATATATTTTACTTCATATCCTCCATATTCGTAATATTTTTCATCATCTGTATTCTCTACTAGTTAATTTTAAAAAATGTGGCATTTTGCTAAAAGAAAAGAAAAATAAAGCTTCCGGTAATTTAACATAGTGAATTATAAATATTTCAAATAAAGTTGAACATAGAATTATGAAAATATTTGTAAGTATTCTATCCACAAATTTAAAATCATTTGATTCATTTTTCTTTTGTTGCGTATCCAGGCATTACTCGTTTTTATTATATTTCTTTTATCAGTTCCGAAGTTTCCATGTTTGTTTACATTTGATGTCGCGCTGGCGATGACTTTGGGCTGTCTGATTGGCTTACTGAGAGCATTCGCTTAAAAGCTTCCGAGGTTTGCCGAACATTCCCTCGTCGGAGAGTGGTGCTCGGATCGGAGAGCTAACGGGCCATTTGAATGCCGATGTGCTAACAGTTAGCAAAATTGAGGTTTGCTAAAGAGCTAACTAACCAACTAGCTAAAGAGCTAAAACGTTACATTGGCAGAAACAAAGGGCGATACATTGGTTGTAAAATCATGAAGCTATAAGAATTATTTTGTGATTAATGATAGAGAATGTTGCTTTTCTTTTTAAAAGCTGTGATGTATGATGTATTGCTCATATTTGTCTCTAAATAAAAATACCATTCTTAGATAACTGTTCTAAAGAAAAACATTTAACAAAATAAAAGAAAAAAGTGTGCGATACATAGAAATGTATTAAGGTAAGGGTTTTTTGATGTTGTCCATATTATTAAATCAAATTTATCTTTGGCAGTTATGACTAGTTTAATATTTTTGTTTAATATACCAAGTTAACTGAGAGTATGGGCCTTCCTGTTCACAAGGAGCCATTAGTTTAAGGAAGCGAGGATTTCAGATTGCCTGACTGCGACCCGACTGCGCATGCGTTCGAACTTATAAATTTGAGGGAGTGGGGATGCCTGAAGTACAGCAACCTGGTTTTGGCGTCCTGGCACAATTTTCACATTACGGAAAACCTTTTGGCAGTATCTTGCTTCTGTGCCAATTTGAGGGCCGTTTTTCACCAAATTGCGAAGCTTGGCGTTGTTAATTGAAAAATTGCTGGCTGCTGATGTCTATTGACGACGTAAATTTGTACAGGTATTGTTGAACATTGTATTTGAAATGCTGATCACGACGACACATAAGCATACTTTTTTGTATCTGCTGTGTTGGAGGTACATATTTATATTTATTTACATTTTTCCTCAAGATTGAAGTATTTAAGTACGTTTATGTAAAACTTCAATCGCTATAGTCTTGTTTTGGTTTATATATTGTATTTTAAGGCGCCATTAATTGCTCAGCCTTTAACAATATTTATTATATTTATATTTAATTAACGAATTATATTTTTGTAAGAAAAAATTGGTTTATTTTGATCTTAAATAGATTAGCACTGTTTGCTTTGTACGCTTCTAACTTATGATATTCATATGGGAGTGATTATCACAATCAATTATTATTTGCAGTTAGTGTAGTTTATAATTCCTGTAATTACTTGTATTTAAACGTTTAGTGAACAAATAATAAATTTGTCAGGTCTTTGTACAGGAAATTAGCAAATCAGATGTTGCTTTTCAAGACTAAATATAAATTTCACCCTTTAACCAGAATATGTAGAATACCATTACATTTTCGAAGTTATGGAGACTCAAATACTGCTTGATGACTTAAATCTTTTGCAAATTTAACAATTTTATGAACTTATATCATCATATTTATTACCTATTTTGCTTAAATGCTTTAAAAACATTGATGGCATTAAATAGTAATTTAAACATTCTGAGTACATCTTTTTCAGACAATTTTGTGTGTCATTTAGGAAGCAGCTTATTATAATCATGAGTTATATATTTTTGCTACAACATTTCTTTAAACAGTTTGCACTGACTTTTAAGACATTACCTGAGGTTTTTTCATGTCTTATAAAATATGGTTTGGAGAAAATATTAAAAATCATGTATAGGCGAGTATGTTGTCAGGATTTGGATTACTTTATAACTATGTCATGATATTTAAATATTCAACAAATGGCTGAAACAGTAAACATAATTTTTTCGTTTTGGATTTGGATAGCCATGTACTACAATATAACATACTACAGTGGAACCTCGCATAATGAGCATAATTCATTCTAGAATTGTACTCGTAATGCGAAACACTCGTTAAGCAAAACAATTTTTCCCATATAAATTAATGGAAAATACGATAATGCATTCCATGCCAAAAAAATACTCAAAATTTTTTACATGTGGCGTTTATTATTTAAAGAAAATTACTTATGCATAAATTGTTAAGGAGCAAAATCATCCATGTGTAGTTTATTATTTATGAATCATTCTAGTTCCTATCTTTTTATTTTTTGGTATACATTCATACATTAGCATAGTAGGTGCTCTCTTTTTGTTTGATTTTTATTTAATTTATAGTCAATCATTAAGGGCTCATCTGTTGGTATTCAAATCAAAAATAACAAATGACTTATTTTTGTAATTCCATTGAGAAAACATGTTGCTAATTAATGATCAATGAACATTTGCTAAAAAGTTTTGTAGAGGAAATACTTTAAGCATTAAATTATTTAGCTTAGAGCCATTACCATAGATCCTAGTTTGAAATGTGTAGCAGGAAATTTGTGAAAACGCGTGCTTTTATTACAGTGTTACTTATTTTCTAAAAAATCAAACAATCAAATTTATTTTTATTAACAGAATACAGAAACTGTTAATTACGACCCCACGTGATCTACAACAGCGCCACCTGTTCTGGTATTTCTTTGTTTAACAGTGATAGAGATTGACGAAGAGAGATTTGCATCATATGAAGGTAAGATGCTAATTCTATATATTTTGAAATAATTTTTTGTTTATAAATTCATTTGCAAATAATCTTATAAAATAATACTGTCTGCTGGCCGAATGCTAACTTTTTAGTATAAATTAATTCATCTCTCCTTAAGGTGCACTTTCGTGCATGTTTTCTTAAATAAAATTGACTGTAAGTAAAAAAAGCATGCCTATTCATAGTATTGTTATTATAATTATTAATCAAATTTTAAAGAGGGGAAAACTCTTTCTCTATTTTTCTTACCTAAATATTTGATTCAATTGTTAAATGTTATGTAATAATCATAGTTTATGGAGATCGACTCCTATCGGGAACAAAATGGCCGACCTCTTTTTCATTACCATCTCGCGCTTCAGAGAAAATTCTCTTACAAATTGTTATGGGGCTTTTAACTTAGATAAATATTAAAATAAATTTTTTTTATCTTTAAAGGAAAATAAAGTTAATACCTTGGGAATTTTAAGTCACTGTTTGCAGAGACCTTTTTTTACGAACTTAGTAACTGTAGGAAAAATTATAGTTATCAAAAGTTCTAATTTAAAATTTGAAATTCTACAGTTTTTCCCAAATTAAATATAAATTTCTACACACGGCTTTAATTATTATTGGTAAAACTTAATGGCAGAAAGAGAAAAATCTTCTGCTGCATTATTTACCTTCTAACAATTGCATTGTTGAAACTGATTTTATATACTAAAATAATGTCAAAATCTGTGTTTGTAAAAGTAAACATAAACTGTTATAATTATTCTGTAAAATTAAAGGATAAAGTTCCCTCATCATTACTTATTACTATTGCCATAAATGATTTTATTCCGCTGGAGAATAGTTACTATTAGAATCCTGTTAGCAGATACTGAGAAAAACAACTGGAATATTTCAATCTAGTTTCCATTAATTATGTGTCTATTTGATATACTTAAATAATATTAAGTCATAACTTATTTGAATGAAACTAGCAGTAATTAAAACTTAATTGTTTTCATTTAAAATTACATTTATTTCCCATTGGATTCTGAAATTATTTTGCAATCTGTTATGCATATTGATGGAGTTGTTAGCAATAAATTATATTGAAATTTGTGTATCTTCTTTTAAATGTGAATGAATGATAATATATGACTAATACTCCTATAGCTAACTCAAAGCTAAGTAGTTATCTGTGTTTGGAGAATATTTCCCTTGGAGGGTCCAGTTTTTCTTTTCATTTTTAAAATTACGATTTACCTACAGTTTATTTTTGAACAAGTTTTAATTTAACCCAGTGGTTCTTAACATTTTTCTGCTTGCGAACTCCCTGTGAACTACAGTTTTAACTTGCTACCCCCTGTGTACAATAACTCGTCCCTCCTTAATGTATACGGTAAGCTCGCTGACAACTAGTCGTGCAACACCAGTCCCACTCAGAATAGTATGAACCACAGAATCCAAGAAAATTTTTAGACTTAGTAACAAAAAGCAATTTTCCTAACACTTATTAGGGGACTACTCTCGATTTGTGTGCACGGCCGCCATCTTGGATTTTTTTCGCGCCAACTTGGCGGTTTTACCGTGTTTTGAGGAGTGGAAAAAATCTCGCCAATGTGTTAAAAGCGGTGTTTTCAAAACGCTGGACTTAGAATTTTTTTTAGCTTTTTTAATAAAAACCACCTTTTTAAATTATGAAACTTAGAAATATTTTTAACAAATCTTGTAATGGTTGGACTTAGATTTTTTTGGGCATTTTTAATAAAAACTACCATTGCAATTTATGAAACTTAGAAATATTTTTACAAAAAAGCATTCAATTATTGAAGGATTTTTAATAAAAAGTATCATTTCAATTTATGAAACTTAGAAAATTTTTACAAAAAAGCATTAATAAAAAGTAACATTTCCATTTATGAAACTTAGAAAATTTTTACAAAAAAGCATTCGATTATTGAAGTATTTTTAATGAAAACTACCATTTCAATTTATGAAACTTAGAAAATTTTTACAAAAAAGCATTCGATTATTGAAGTTTTTTTCCACACCACCCAAGAGGTAAAACTTCCAAGGCGCGCTTTGTTTTTACGTGGTTTCGGCTGGACCCATAATCCACGTGTATTTTTTATGAAAAATCGTAACTTTTCAAAAAAAATACAATAACATTCTAAATATACAATCGCATTTAAAATCACACAATTACATTTAAAATACACACATTAGAAACATTTTAAATATTTATATTTAAATGCACTTACATTTAATGCACTGCACATACTACTAGCTGTTTCGTGTGGATCCTCTCCTCTGCTTGTTGTGTGCTCTCCTGGGAGGGTAAACTATCAAGTCCACTAGTTTTTTTATTTCTCCGAGCCAAAGGCCTCTCCAGGAGAGCCGACTGTACCCTTGTTGCCTTCTTTCTGTTGCCGTGTTCCAAGCTGTGCACCGTAAACCCTATTTAGTCCTCTATGTGTTGGCACAATTTCTTCTTACGTGGCACTTCCTACATCACTTGGAGAAAAAGTGTGGTGGGGGCCCTGCGGTTCGTATGGATACATACGAACAGTATTTTTTTTTTTTTTTAAATATATAATTTTTTTTTTTTTTTTTTTTTTTTTAAAGGAACAGAAGAAGTGAGCAGAAGCAGGATAGTAATTGAGAGAGAAAGTTAGTGTTGTGTTAGTAGGGCAACTCGGAGGCCTGAGTGTTAGTTATTATTAATAATCATAATAAAACTTGGAGCAACGAAAGAAGGGTTGTTTTGTACACATATAATATTCATACATATATAATATACACATATAATATACATACACATATAATATTCCCCCCTTCCCCCCAGCACTGAAAACTGCACGCCATAATATTACAAATTATTAAAAAATAGACTTTAAAAATTTCCACATACCTTTATCCTTCCCAATTGTCGTCAACAAACGGTATGTCACCTTGCAGTATGTTTTCTGTTCTCTGTCGCTTTTTTTCAGGCATAAGATCTTCAATTCCTTCCGATTCTGGGGTTGGTAGCTCAATCTCCAGAAGTTGTTTCCCCTGTTTCCCGGGACCTGGATAGACGTCCTTCAAGTCCTGTAAAAAATTAAAAATTCGCTCGCCTTCAGAGAGCTCTGTCTGAAGGCGACGTCTTCGGTAAAAAAAGACAGCCATTCCTTGACTGATGCTCTTGGAGTTGCGTCTGGAGCTCAAAGCAAGCTTCAGATGCTTATTTTCGTTTTCCAACGAATTTATCGTGTTTGAGCGATCAGTCCAGCCCACAAACTCACCGATGCTGTGGTTTGTAGTTTTGTGAATAGCTGACGGGAAAAGAACATCAATATTTTCATATTGGCGTGCAGAGTCAGTGCAAATTACCGAGGTGCTCGGGTGGCAAAACCTCTTGACTAAAGGCCATAAATCCTCCTTTTTTTTAGACTTTACACGGAAGAATAGCCCCTCTTTGTCTTCACGACAGTAGATCCCAAAAATGGTCTCTGACATCGGGGCTGTTCTTCTACCCCTGTTATACTTGCGAGAACTTAAAAAGGTTTCGTCGAGCTCTATCGTCTTATGTAGTCCCCCAAGTAACTGACTATTATGCGACGCATAAACCTCACAAACTTCCCTACAAAAGAAAAAAAAATCTATCACACTACGTATATGAATTTTGGGTAATCCATTGTACTTCCTCCATTCGCACATGTCCCTGTGCACTTCAGTAACCTTGCGCTTGCGAACAAAGTCAATGATGATACTCAGTATTTCCCTGATGGACAGCTTAGAGTGTTCAAAAAATGTGTTTGACAGTGGGTTAACTGTCACACTACACTTTTTCTCCTTGCACCTCCACCTCCAACCAAACTTCATCCTCGATTCTCGCGAAATTCTCATTTTCGAACCGCATGCGGTGCACTCCATTTCGTCGCTCTCCCGTGGAAGAATATTTAAATCCTGCAAAAAAGAAATAGCACACTCATCATTTTCTATAATTCTGTGCTCAGTATGATGAGAAAAACCAATAAGAGATGGATGCATTTTAAGATGCAGATAGATTACTAATCCGGCGGTCTCGAGTGCTGTGATAACCAGAGCGTGCGAATTAGCAAGTGCACAGTAATCTAGGATTATGAAAAATGTGGATTAGTTGAGCTAATTGCAACCCCGACACCCCCCCCCCCCTCCAATGGGAGTTCAGAAAAATGCCGTCGTTCAATCGACGCGATTTCATTGGTTAACGAAGGTACCAGAACGAAATAATTATCGCCCAGCGAAACGCGCCAAATCGTGGCGGAAAAATCCAAGATGGCGGCGGTGCACACAAATCGAGAGTATCCCCCTTATTAGCGACAGCCACCACACTGCGTTTTACATCCGTTTTCCTTTTTGCTCTCAGTACTTTATTAACTTAACTGTTTTACATTCACTTGATAGTTATATGTTACATTCGGTTTACAATAATGGTTGTACTTAGCAACAAAGTATATACATGATACTGCAACAATATACAATATATAAACATGATTCTCAACACTTTTTACCAAACATGTAGACATTGCTCATCAATCAACTGTATAATACTTTTAATGTTATCTATATAAATAAAGCAAATGCTGTGTCTGTCGTGTCACAATTCCGGGTGAACTGGGCTTCCATTATGAGATTCGGCCATATTTGAAATTGTCAATATCAATGTTTTTTTTTCTCATGAAAGTAGATAAATGTTACATATTTGGAAAGAGCTTTAAAAGATAATATTTTCTGTGTACACTTATTCTGCTAATTTAATAGTTTTAGAGATATTTCAATTCTAAATGCGTACTCCACTGAACAAAACTTAAACACAGCATGATTCTCACTAAAAAATTAATCACTGACAAGATTATTTTACGATCATATTTTGTTTTGCTATTATTGAAGTGTGTATAATGTTTTTCATTGCTTAATATGATTTAAAATATTTTTTTGTGTTATTGGTAACTGAATTAGTTGCATTCTATTCTTTTGGTTCTATTTTTAATATTTATCTATATTTGATTATTTGTATTGCTTTAATATTTTTTTAAAATTGATTTTTGTTAGTAAAATTGAGATTGTTACTTTTCAGGTTTTTTTGCTCCAATGATGAAAGTGTAAATCTAGTTGAATTCTGAGGACTTGAATTATAAATTTATATTTTTTATATTGGGTTTTCTTTTTATTCATGTGTATAACATTCAATAAAATTGATGTGCTCCCCTGAAATATTAAAAAATTCATTAATTTCTTGAAAAACAAGCTTTTTAATGCCCATTTGTTTTAATAAACTATAATTATAAAAAAATATTTAAATTTTATTTTGCTCGAGTCTCAAGATGTTAATGCTGCTCCGTTAGAATTCAATTCCAGACTGGCACATGAAAATTTATCTTTTTGTAACGCAGGTATGCTGATATCATACAAGGTAGTGGTGAGTGTTAATACTCTTATGAAAATTCTCCCTTCCACTGAATCAATTCAAAGCCATTTGTCTGTTGGACGGGTGGCCTAAACGACGCATAAGTTTGTGTACAACTTGAATATCACTGCTATCACTAGAAATGGTGTGGACATAGTCTTCTTCCTCTATTAATAAAAGTCTTTCTGTGATCTCGTGAGCAAAATCAGCACAAGTCTCCTCTGGTGCTGATGATTCACCAATTTTATGAACGAATTCAGTTATTAACCTTTGTGTTTTGGTTAGGCTGTTATATAATTCTCTAAGAGGCTGTCAACAACTTCAGTTCCCGTTGAAACTTCCCAACGCGTTCCTCATTAGGATCATGTTTGACAAAATGATTACCCAATTTTTTGGCCAGTCTCAGACCTTCTTTTAATAAATCTACATTTAGAACAGGATCATTTTCTACATTATCATTACGTTCTGTGGGATTCGGAGTCTTAAGGACAACCCCTAATATTTCCTCTTCGCTTAAGGCTTTATCGACTAATAATTCATCAATAACTTCAAACGATAGATTATCGAATCCTTCTCCACCAATTGTGTGTGTCATTGTAATGATGTTGGGGTTTGGTTCTAGAACATACGAACTACCTAATTGCAGCTTCATTTTTCTTCATTGTTCTTATGGTAGCTTCATGTGTGATAGAATAAAAGAAGAAAATGGTTTTGCGGACTGAATTCTTGAATCAAAACAGAACTGGATACACTATCGCTAAAAATAATACGCCACAAATAAAAAAAAAATTTTCTTAGAATTTATGCCCAAAAAAAAATTTGTGGGATTGGATTGGACCGCTCGTGTTAAATCAAAATGGCTCATGTAAAAAGAGAATGAAAATTTATTTTGAATTTGTGTAAAAGAAAAGTTCGTGCAAAAACAGAATTAGTTGTACAAAGCACCTTGCATGCTCATGGTATAACGCTTCTCTGCAGGTCATTGAAGGAAAAAAGGGTAGAAAAATATCCACCAATCATTGAGCGGAAATTCTCTCTTGTCCAGAGGAAAATTTTAATAATGGATTATTACTAATAATAATTTTTTCCAGATTTCTGGGATTTGAAAGAAGGAGTAGAGAAAAGTGGCAATATTCTTACATACAATTAACAGGGTGTAAGAACCTTACAGCCACAGAAAATTTTTATACTTTACATGTCATAGGTAAATTTTTTTTTTTTTTTCTTATTTGTTTCTTTTTTAAATGTTTATTTTAGGATAAATAATAATTCATTTTATTTATAGATCTGGAAATTTTTCATCTCAGTCTAAAGGAATGAGGAACCTTAAAGGAGTAGGCTCAAAGAAAATCAACACTTGTTGTCCATCATCAATGAATGTAAAAGTCAGTGAATCAGGCGTAAAAGTAAAATTTTAGAAGACCCATTTTGGCTATGCAAATGAAATTGGACATTTGTTTCTTTCAAGGAAAGAAAAATCAGAAATTGCTGATGAGCTTTATAAATATTTCTAGGTGCAATGAGACTATTTATTATTATGGGGCTTTAATGAATGTGTTGGAAACAGTTTAGTTTTAGAGTAATTATTATAAATTTTTTATTGTTAAGTAAAGTAATAGTGACTATTAAAAAATTTTTTGATTATCTTTACATAGTTTGTATGATTGAATGTTGAATGTAATCTCTCAAAAATTAACTATTCAAGGGATTAAATAATTGATTCCCAGATTTGTTTTTAATACAGTTTTAAGTTATTCAAATGTAAAATCGAGGAAGTATCTCAAAAATTAAGTTGGAAGAAGAATTATAAATTAAAAAATTTTAAAACTCTTAATATTTTAATAAGATTAGAAATTTCTTTTAAGGTATTCTATATACTTATGGTGAAATGTATATACATCAAAAATTTCATATCTCTGTGATAAAGGGTAAAAAATTTTAATGTCCACTGTTCCCTTAACTCAAAATAATTGTATGTTTCGTTTCAAAGAATACTAGATGACGTAAGAGATTCTATTGGCCAAAACGGACTCCAGAGAATCCATCTTCTAAATTGCATGGACTTATATAATTTATCTCACCACATTCATTTGTGTAATAGCCTGAAATTTAACTCGAATGATGCTGTGAGTGTAAAGATGTGGGTCCAGGATATGAGTGATTTGGAAGATGATTCACCAGTTGTGTTATATAAAGAGCAGGGAGTCAACCATGGAATTTTGAAAAATGAAGATTTCTCTTTGGTCATAATGACTAAATTTCAACTGAAAATGTTAAAAATCTGGAGGGGGGGAAAATATGTGTTGACAGCACTCACGGCACTAATTCATATAATTTTAGCCTTACAACTTTATTGGTTAATTTGTATCCATCAATTGTCTAACAGATGTAATTTTTAGAACTAACAGTATTAATAAGTTTATTCCCTTTCAGATATTCATGCAGTCATATCGGCTGAAAGGAAGTATTGATTATGCAGTGGGCATGCATTCAAGCTATTGACTTCTGTGTGATGTTACAGATGTAATTTTTACAATTAATAGTATTTATGAGTTTTTACCCTTTCAGATCTTTATCCAATGAGTATTGTCTGAAAGGAGCTAAAGATTGTTATGTGTCATTTGAATGTGCTATATCTATTAACAGCTTTATGTATAATTTTATAGAAATTATTTTAATGATAAATGTTAATGTTTCTATTTTATCAGGGTGGTTGAAAAAGAAGGAACTGATTGATGGTATAATTTTCTTTCAAGTTCTAGTACTGGAAGTCCTGCTATAAATGTATGTTATACTTCTAATATATATATATATATATATATATATATATATATATATATATATATATATGTATTGATTCATAAGAATAACTTTTTTCGTTGTTAGAAGTAATTCACGTGTACCTAAGATGGAAATGACAGGGATTTTGTAATCATCTAACTAAACTTAATTAAAAATAATGTATTTATTTTTCTTTTTTAAGGCATCTGATCATTGCTGAAAGTGATTGTTTTGTCATTGAAACCATTTTTCTCCCCCATTATATGTTCAGTTTAATTGCTGTGAATGTATTCATTAATAATGTTGAATTAAAAAAATAAAGTTCTATAGCATCTCGAGAATATTAATTATTAGCTATGTGTTTCAACTTTTGTCCTTAGTAGTTCACTGTGAAATAAAATAAACGTTACTTTTGCTGCTGCCTGTTATGAAGCTATTTTCCATCCATATTATGTAAGTATATGTATTTCTATTTACCGCTTTACATGGTTTAATTAGTAGATTGTTCATTATAATGTGTGTCAAACAGGAAAAATATATTCACAAGTGTGACATGTTTTTATGAAAGCTCTTTCTCAAAATATAATTTTAAATTAGTATATGTAGTTATTGTTTACTGTTTAATCACTAGGTTAAAATAATGTGTTTTATATGAATATTCAGTGAATGATTAATTTACTGACTAAAGCTGTCTAAAATATTAGTGTATTAAGCTAAATGAGTACTTGCTCAGTGCTGCTGTAAAATTAAAAAGCAGTGTCTGATCAGTGGACTTTTTTGGCTAGTAGATTTTAACAAGTAATGGAGTTTGTTACTTTTTACTTAAACACTGTGATATTTTCCCTTTGAAATTATTCATATATATTGCAAATAATTGCATACATTGACCGTTGTACTTAATTTGAATATTTTCCTTTACATTGTTTTGTCTATAAAAATATCCATTACGATTTTTTTATAAATATATATATATTTTTTTGGCATTAATTGTATACATTGACTGTTGTATTTAATTTGAATGTACTCCGTAGCGAAACACAGGTAAGGGGCAAAACACGGGTAACACGTAGCGAAACACGGGTAACAAGGTTAGTGGGAAATATATCTTTATAATATTACTGTTTAGAGCATGCCTGCACAACTGGAAATTTGATGAGGGCCATATAACTTTATGGAAAGCTGTTGTGGGCCGCAAGAAAATAGGATTAATGAGAAAACAAAAATTATTTGTTCTAACAAATTAATTATTGGTTATTTTTAGAATTTAATAAATATCAATATCCAATGCTTATATACTCTTTTCGTACTATTATAAATCTAAAAATAATATTCTGTATTTTGCATGTAATTCAGCAGATTATTTGTTTTAGCGTTATCACTAAAGACTTTTTTACATATTCTATTCATAAGTAATTGATTGTTAAGTATATTACTTATGAATAGAATTGTTGCTTAGTATATGTTAAATTTTAAATCATAGTTCATTATAAAAAAATTATTTTTCAATCCTGTATACTGTACAAAGGACAGAAAAGAATTTGCGATTTTCAATTCATATTCTACTTATAAAAAGTTCTCATCAGTCAAATAAAGAAAGCATCAACTAAAGAAATTTCATAATGGAACCTGAAAAAGTAAAAGGTTCATTAAAATTAATGTATTAATATTCGATGTAACAAGCATTCAAGAAAGGAACGAATGATATGAGTGAATGTTTGAAAGTATGTAAAAAGTGTTTTTAAAAATGTTAATGCAAACATTCTTTAAGCTTCTCTCATGGGGGAAAATTATAACAGTATAAGTATCAATATTGCTAAATAATGAAAATCTAATATACAAGGTATGTGGAGAAAATTAAATTTATAAAATATTAGATGTTAAAAGTATTATAGATATTGGAAACACAAGAAAATATTAAATAAATATGAAAAAAAAGAGATGTATAGCTCATATAAAACATATAAATAAACCCTATCTGGTTATTTTCTCCTTCTAAGTAAATGTTCAGTGTCATAATTAGATTGTTTATAATCTAGTATTTCAATTATTACAACTGAAAGGCAAATTAAAAATTATAATTAAAATTATTTTATAGAACAACTTCAATTGTTTACTTGACTTTAAAATGTCATTTCAACTTTCGAAATATTAACCGTTTTATGTATGTGCAAGGATGAATGAATCTCCCAACACTAAATAAAAAATCAGTAAAATTTATTTAGAAAAGAAGATTAGTCGCCAAATATGGCTTTCCTTTGGTTCTAAGAAGTAATTTTTGGTGAAACTGAAAATAGCGATAAGTTGCCAGCTATTGCAAACCGTCTCCAAATGCAAACTTAACGCGAGACACGCATGCGCAGTCAGGTAATCTGAAATGTCACGCATGCGCAGTCAGGCAATCTGAAATCCTCGCTTCCTTAAACTAATGGCTCCTCTGTTCACATAGGAGTCCGTTACGTAGGGTTAAGGGAAAGATAACGTTAAGACTAAAATAAACCAATCATAGGCGTTAAAAATTTCATTGCTAATCGTTTGCAGGTTTGTCATTGGGGCTCCGCTGGAGTTATTTTTTTTCCCCGCGTTCGCTAAAACCCACAAGAAAACTCCACAAGGAAGGCAGGGACTATGTCGACTTGATTGACAGAAAAGCAACCAATCAGAGAGGCAATAGTTTTCGAAGTTGAGAAGGGGTAGAAAACCCCCCTCGTAATTTGAAACTGTCAACAAAGCTATCAATGGTTCTTGCCTACACTTCGACTGAACAAGGGGATGGGGTCAGGTATCTTCCCCTATTTACAGCCTTTCACATTCAATTCTCTCCCCCCCCACACACACACGCTAACTTCCTGCATTTTAGTGATAAGACAGACAGTTAGTTGGGATTTGGAAATCTACCGCTCTAGCTATGCGACCAGAATTTTGATTTCAAAGGAAATAAATTTATCAGTTTTGCAATTCCTTATTTATCATTTTTTTTATTAATATTAAACTTAATTTTAATTTTTAATGATGTGTTTTTATCAAGTAGATCGATTAATAAGCTTTCCGTTAACAATTTAGTAATGAGAAAAAATAATTTAAATAGAAGATTGAGTTTTCTTCCTACAACATTTGTTTAAAAACAGTTAAAGTTACAAACACGTTTCTCACAAAGTCTTTTATGAAAACTACACCAGGAAAATTTATGCATAATACACCATGAAAATTTATGCGGAAATACTTTAAAAATGGTCAATTCTAAAGCAAATCGCCGACAAAACGGTGAATTTTTAAGGGCTCGGAGAATTCTATCATCACCAATTTCAGGAATTTCTTAAAAGCTTGGATGCTGAGTAAGGTGATATCGTATACTTCACAGAAATAAGGTGACTTAGTTGAGAGCAAATTTTTAAAAGATTTAAAAACCTACTTGATAATCAAATTGTTTATAACACTGAAAAAAAATATATACACACACACACACACACACACACACACACACACACACACACACATATATATATATATATATATATATATATATATATATATATATATATATATATATATATATATATATATATATACATATACATATACAGAGGCTGTTCACACATTTTTTAGACGATGTATATTGTATTCACAAAACTAAATTACATAAAATTCTTGTGTTTTAAATGTTCTATTTGACATCCCTCATTCTGAACTATCTTTCGACACCGCAATTTCCAGGATAATAATGCCTTTTGAAGTGTCAGAAGAGGTATTCTATCCCATTCTTCCTGAACAGCTGTCCAGAGTCCTGTAAGGGTTTTGGGACGACGTTTGGATAATGCAGATTTTAAAAGTCCGAAAGCACAAAAATCCATAGGTGATACATCGGGAGATTTAGTAGGGATATCAGTGAAGGGTATGGCCTTGATACCAGTTTTTTGTTCCATTTCTTTTAGGAAATTTACAGTGGATTTTGATTTGTGACTGCTAGCTTTCTCCTGATGGAGTCTCACAGATTGATGGCACTGTGAGTAAAGCGATGGTATTTCATTCAGAAAAATTGGCGATACAATATGTGTCCTGATAGTATTTGGAGTTAATCTTGACATTTTTTTTCACTCTCTTTATTTTTAACTTTCCATTATAAGAAAAACCAGCAACAGTCATGAATCCCTTAGAAAAACTTTCTTTCGATTCTTTGAACCATGTACTTAAATTTTTTTCTCCCCTTTTTATGATAATAAAAGGCTCATTTTTTGTCGCAATCATTTAAATACACCCATGATTCATCTATTGTGACAATTGTTTTCCATTTTTATTTGGATAAGTGTTTCTCATATAGAATTCTGCAGCGTGTCCTGCATTCAACGATATGATTTGGAAGAAGACGATGCACATTGCGTTTTTTCGCTTTCTTAAGATTTAAATCAACGTTTATCATTTTGTTTACAGTGGACACCGAGAATTTTAATGATTTTGGAACTGTCCTTTGACTAGGGGGATTTTCTTTTAACATTAAACAACGTACCTTTGCAATAGTCGAAGATGTCCGTTTTATCCTTGGATACTTGTTTGGAATTTTTGTCCCACTTGAGGCTCCAATTTGACGTTTTTTTCCTTTCTTGTTGACGATATTACCTATCGACGCTTTAGATATCCCAAAACCATGACTCTCACATCGTTTTTGGATAACGGAGTATGCATATTTCTCTTCGGAAAGAGCATAAATGTAGCCTTCGAACCACTGCTTTGTTAAAAACGTCATTTTGAATAAAAACAAAACTTTCAAGCCGCAGACGATAATTTTGACTTTTAAAAACATAGTACAATTGCAATTATTTCTTTTGCAGCAAACGATTTTTTATTACCGCTTACCAAAATTGTCTAAAAATTGTGCGAACAGCCTCTGTATATATATATATATATATATATATATATATATATATATATATATATATATATATATATACATATATAAATAAGAATAAGATGAAAGAAAAAACCAGTAATAGCTCTAAAGCTACTTGCAGCCAGGAACAAACATCATGTAAATAAAAGTATGAATAAGGTTTTTGACAGCATTTCTTCATCAGCGGTGTCAATACTGTCTAAAAACCAATGGATTGTTTCTGATGAGTATGATCTATTAAATAAACACACTCAGACACCGTACAATCCATTATTAACAGAAGAATTGATTAATAAATGAATTAAGTTTGAATAAGTACTTAACCAAAGAACACCAAGCCTGGCGCTAGTCAGAGTGGAAATTAAGAACTTGTAACCGCAAGATGACTGACGTCATAAAACTTGCAACCATTGAGGTAGTGGATTCTCAGTTACAGACTTAATTAGGTTACCGTATTTTAAGACTATTATTCCTTTAATTATTTAGTTATTACTGTTACTACTTTGAGTTAATTTTAATATTATTTTATTTTACTTATGATTTTTATTCTTATTTTTAGTAGTTATTATTTCTATTTTAACCTATTGTTATGTTTAACATGTTAATGCAACAGAACAAACTCTTCATTAAAACAAAAACAACCAATTATGTTTTTGGATAGACTTACAGGGTAATTATTACGAGTTAGCACAGCTTTCAAGTCTATAATATGCTTAATCCTATTGTCTTTAGAACATAGCCCATTTATACGAACTAACTGATTTACAATAATGTTATTAAAAACAGATTTATGTAAACAGGTTAGATAATTTTGAAATTTAACAATATTAAAATTATAATCAGATCTTTTGTCGTATAAGTCAAAAGTAAATTTACTGTGAGTACTTAATTTAATATTAATATCTAGAAAGTTTACATTAATATTATCATGGCTACTTTTAATTAGTTCCAAATTATGAGGGTAAAAATTTAAGTCTATAGGGTTATCACTTTTATTAATTACTATTATATCATCTATATATCTATATATATTGTAATTGCTATTTTCTATATTATTAATTTCAAAATAATATAAGTATAAATTAGCTAGCATACTTGAAGCATTACCACCTTGTGGTACATCTTTGGACTGTAAGTATATACTATTATTATGAACTATGTAATTATGTTTAGTTACTAATTCTAGGAGCCTATTGAAACGAGTTAGTTTAATTTCGTTGCTTAAGTATTGAATATTATTTTGTACTAACATTATGATTATTCTATTTAAATCATTTATATCAATATTATTAAATAGATCTTTAAAATCATAAGTTACAATATATTTACAGTTATCTAATGTTTGTAGTTTTCTAATTAGACTATAGCTATTATCAATTATACCACAAACACCAGATGTAATATTTTTATAGATTAATTTAAGGTATTTTAATAATAATTTACATATATATATATATATATATATATATATATATATATATATATATATATATATATATATATATATATATATATATACATATATATATATACATATATATATACATATATATATACATACATATATACAGTGGCGCACCCAGGGGGGGGGCCCAGGGGGCCCTGGCCCCCCCCCAAAGAAGTAGAAATATTGATTTTGCATTATAAATATTTGTATTCATTCATCTCGGCCCCCCCCCATGCATTATAAATATTTTTATCCATTCATCTCGGGCCCCCCCCCAAGAAAAAATCCTGGGTGCGCCACTGCATATATATATATACATATATACACATATATATATATACATACATATATATACATATATATACATATATACATATATATACATATATATATATATATATATATATATATATATATATATATATATATATATATATATATATACATATATATACATATATACATACATATATAACTGTTAATCTCAGCGACCCCGAAAACTTTGGATTCGACACTAATATCAGTCATTTTGGACATTTTATATTCACCTCTTCTTCCCCCCCTTCCCCCCAATGCTGATGGGGGGCTTAACTTGCACTTAGACGGAATCGGGAGTGTCACTATTAATCTCAGCGACCCCGAAAACTATGGATTCGACACTAATATCAGTCGTTTTGGATTATTTTTACATGTGCCCCCTGCCCCCCTTGGGATGCTAGGGGTGTCTTCCCCCCCAAGTGTTTCTTTCCAGATTGTAAGTGATATGTGTATCAAGTTTGGTTGAAATTACTCCAAGCGTTCCAGAGTGATACTGGAACGAACACTCACACACACACATATAGTGAAACTTCTCTATGGCGGGCCACTCATGGTTAAAAAAAAAAGTGGCCGTCGAATAGAGGTGCAGGCAAGATTATATATATGTATCTATATCTACAGATTTTTTAATCAGGATATATTGTACAAAAAATCTAAATGAAGAAAAAGGTTCTGAAAGAGAAGGCGATATCGTTCAACCGAAAAAATGTTCTCGTTTGATTGTACTGAGCAGTGATGAGTAAGAAATTTATTTAATTAAGGTCGTATTAAATGAAAATAATATTTACTTGTTTCTTTTCGTTTTGTGTTATGCATACTTTTATAGTTTTAATAAAAATTAAAGTTGCTTATATGGAATTTTAAAAAAATTTACTTTTTAATAAGTTTTCAGAACTTAACCCCCCGTTTTTTAACTGTATCTTGGTCTCATATAACACGGTTTCATACAACACGGCAGTTTCTAGGAACCTATGTACCGTGTTATAGGAGGGCTACCTGTCTGTGTATATATATATATATATATATATATATATATATATAAATTGGTCAGGGCAGTTAAAATTATTAACATTTGTTATAATTTTACATTCCATAATACATTTCATATGTATACATAATATTTACATTTATACATATTTACTTTTATAAATATTTACACATACTAAAATGATATTTATACAAACTATTTACATAACGACAAAAATTAACTCAAATATATATACATGTATATATATATACGAAACATGATGAAAATGATAGCCAAAATTTAGCCAGTGATCAATATACATATACCAGCTAGGAATCAAGTTTTACTGTAGTTCTAAAATCTTTACCCGTCAGCTGAAAAGGCACATAGCAAACGTTTGTGCTCTTTTCGCCAGGCAACTCACTATCCATAAATCACCGTCCCCCCAACCCTTGTGTTTTACCGCCCGGGGGTCCCCCTGAATTCTTTCCCCTCCCTGAACCTCACTGCCGGCGGGAGGCGTGGTTTTTGGAGAAATGTTCCGATTTTTACAAAATTTCCCCATTTTTACCGACAAATTACTCTTACCCTAATTTACGTAAAATTAAGAAAAAAGTATCTTTGAAAAGCCATAAGATTCAGGAATCCCGCGCATTATTTCATATTGTATTACTATTTGATCTCGAGAACTTATAAAGAGTTTAAAGCAAAAGTACCGCTTATTTTTTCAGTTCAGAAATTTGACAGTCATTTAAAATTAAATTTTAAGAGAAAACCAAAAATTGATAAACAAACACGAATTGTTAAGTCGTGAGGTATCTTATGCAGAAAAAATTTTCTCAAAATATTTAAATGCGAATTTGCAATTTGTTAAGAACTTCCCCATTGACTTAACATTGGCTTCGAAACATCGGAGGCTCAGTCCAGCGCCCCCTTAAATATATTTTAATACTTTAACGCTCCGCAACGGACTCCTATGTGAACAGGCCCTAAATGTTATATCAAGCATGTAATTTTTATTTTATATTTATTTATTCATTACGTATAATAAAACTTTCAATTCCTTTTAATTATGAGGTACATTTTTTCATTGAAATCTATTCAACATACTTTGTGATTATGCAAAATTAAGACACGAGTCTCGGCTTATGCCATCAGCATTTTAATCTTTCACAGAAATGAAAGATTTTCAATTATTTGTCTACTAGTAGTTGCTAACTAATAGGTACTTGTCCGGAGACATCTGCACTATTAACCGCAATAATTTGTTGGCCACTTTTTATTTGGGAGCACCATAAAGTCGAGTCAACTTTGCTCCATGGTGTGACCTCAATTTGACCGTGCACCCTCGGGTTGGTACCTTCCCCCACCCACTTACGTCATAGACGAATTTTCCGACCTACGGAATTAACATGTCCATGCCCAACGTAGACACGAATGCATTCAGTGAAGCTTGTCGGGATTCGAAATGAGCTCCCTCCGTTCGGATACCAAAGCGCTAACAGTTCAGCCAGAGCTGGGCCGATCCATCGTGGCGCCTGAGGCATGTTTCAAAAACGGCACCGTTTCAAAATTTTATAAAAATTCTCTAAGTAATGAATGTATCATTATAAGAAATAGTCTGCTTAATAGAATAACGGAATTTTTTTTAAAAACATCTATTAAATTATATTTACTGAAAAAAACTTTAAAATAGCAGAAAAAGTAAATGAATTTCAATATAATTTGTTATGTAATAAAAATAATTACTACATAATTCTTTGAGTATTTATTGCAACATATTGTATGATTAAAGGCTATTTAAGATGGTGTATTTTACAATTTTCTTGTTCTGCACAAAATCCTTGTAAGTATTGGCCACTGGTATTTAAATTTAAGGAAACGTTGTTAAATGTACAGTTACATTGAAATTCAAGTATGATATAATTAACAAGGTATCGAGTAGATATTTATCCTCTATAATTTATTGTTATAGATACTGTCTTTTCTGCAGAGATTATTGCTAGATCATTCAACTGCTCTTGGGTTGCTGTTCGTAAATATTTTTTTTTAATTTGGGGTTAAAAAACTGTGCTTAGCTGCTGTTACAAATACAAGTACTGTGTGTAGAATTCTTAGAGCTACAACAATGTTTTGAAATATGCATTCAAAATTTATTTCTCATTACCTCAAATTCAGCAGTTCATAAAAAGTATGCTAAATATTTTCTTATATTTGTGTATTTCTACGAATTTCGGCGTCTCCCAGAATTTTTGAAGAAAGGATTCTTCAATCATGTAAAATCGTAGACTAATTCCTTTTAAATACACTTCCGGAAAAATAACTGTTTTGAACTTGAATAAAGGAATTAATTCATATAAATAGAACAGTTTGGTTTCAAAGTATATACGCCATCGGAGTGAGGTGCAGGGGCGTAACTTGGCTGGGGCAACCAGGGCAATGTGGCCCGGCGGCCTGTGGCAGCTAAAACGGCTCGAACCCGGTTAAACATCGAGTCGAACTTGGCTTGGATGACAGATACGGGCAAGTCATTCCATGCTGCTTCAAGTCTTGGCCACACTTCATCAATCATAGTGGCTGGAGATCGGTGGTGGCCGAGTCTCTCAGCAACCCATAACCAGATGTTATCAATGGGTGAGAGATCTGGAGAACGTGCTGGCCAGGGCAAGAGTCGAACATCCTCTGTGTCGAGGTAGGTCAGGACACGACGGGCAACATGCGGTCTTGCGTTATCTTGTTGAAAGATGACGTTTCCGAGGTCTTGAAGATAGGACACAGCCACCAGTCTTAAGATCTGAGAAATGCAACGCTGGCTGTTCAGATTACTGACCACACAAACAAGAGGTGATCCTGTCGTGAACCCAATGGCTTCCCATACCATCACACCAAGTGCAGAGACCGTATGACGATATCGAATGCAAGCAGGCCACGTGCGTTCTCCTTGGTGCCTCCAGATACGGATACGTCCATCATGATGCTGCACGCAGAACTGGGACTCGTCTGAAAAGACAACGTGGTGCCACTTCTGTATCTAGTTTTGTCGTTGGGTGCACCACTGTCACCGCGCGTCTCTATGCTGCAGTGTCAAGGGAAGCCGCAATAATGGTCACCGTGCAGACAGTCGGTGCTGCTCCAGACTTCGTCGCACTGTCCGTAAGGATAATTGTGCTGCAAACATGCCCATTTCCTGACTCAAGGTCCTTGATGTGGCTCTATGATCCTGCACGGCCAACCTGACAACATGTCTGTCCTCTCGGGCGTTAGAGGCGGGAGGCCGTTGATGTCCTGAATGGCGTTCAGTATGACCCTCCTGGACCCATCGATTCCACATTCGCATGTCAGTTGTTGGATTCCGACCAATGCGAGTAGCAATATCGCGGAACGATAAACCGCCCTCTCGATAGGCCACGATCCTGCCTCTATCGAATTCTGACACGTGCTGGTAGCCATTTCTCCTTCTTCTACGAGGCATAACACGATCTTCTCACAAACAAACAACATTCAAATGCGATTTCCGAAGGAGAAACCAGCTGCGTAACTTTCCTTTTATATAGAATTTGAGATGTCATTTCTCCTACGTCGCTCGATTGTGCTTAAATGCTAATCATTTGCATATCCCATCATCTTCCTTTCATGCGAATTTGACGTGTGTATTATCCCTCCTTCATGGCGTTGCAACTTTAATGGCCAGCAGTGTAGATTAAATTATAACTATTTTTAAGTGTTAAAACTTGCTGGCTGATGAATTAATTATATATATATATATATATATATATATATATATATATATATATATATATATATATATAATTAATTATATATATATAGGATAAATTGCGGGAACCCTCGTATAACACTACAACATTTAACACGGTTTCGTTCTTACACGATAAAAAAATTGCGAAAACCTTTGTACAACACTGTACTTCTATAGCACTAGAGAACATGATTTTTGTTTAACACATTTAAAATCTAAATTACCTTAAAATAATGACGAGAAGGAATAATGAACTATAGTGGCTTTATATGGAAATGTATAAATAAATTATAATTTATTCATTTATAACTCTATAAAATTACAAGGCCTAAGCTTAGCTGAATATCTTGAATCATTTTTCCTGAATGCAGACCCTTCCCCTAAAAGAAGCCGAAAATTCAAAAGGGAGCTACAAAATTGTCTATCTCCATACCGTGAATATGCAATGACCTTGTAAGAACCAGCAAATAAACCAAAATTACAGATTTTTTAAAGAGGATAGAAGGTGAAAAATATCTAAATGAAGAAAAAGGTTCTGAAAGTGAAGGTGATATCGTTCAATCAAAAAAACTTCTCGTTTGATTGTACTGAGCAGAAATGAGGAAGAAATTTATTAAATTAAGGTCGTATATATTAAATTAAAATAATATTTTTTGTTTCTTTTCGTTTTGCGTTATACATACATTTATAATTTTACCAAAAATTAAATTGCTTATATGGAATTTTAAAAAAAAAGTTTGTTTTTTATAACTTTTCAGAACGTAACCCCCCTTTTTTTAACTGTCTCTGGGTCTCATATAACACGGTTTCACACAACACGGCATTTTCTAGGATCCTATCTACCGTGTTGTAGGAGGGTTACCTGTATATATATATATATATATATATATATATTGTAACAGCGGGGCCACAGCTAACTGAACTGCCTAGTTGAAAATTCCACTGAAGGAAATAATCCGAGAACAGAGACAGTGTTTCTTTATGTACATTGATTTATTTACAATTAAATTCACAAAACTATATTTACACACAGACATATCACATTATATTTCTGGGCTCTCGCAGCCAATATCTAGTTAACACATTTGAGGCTTCCCAAGCCAAAACTCGTTGTTTCACGGTTTCCGTCGCCACAGAGCAACCCGTGAGTAATTCTCGAAAATGAACAGGTAGGCACACTGCCTTTCTCAAACCCGACCGCACTCCGCAAGTCGATGAGCTAAGTCCCCTAGACAAAGAAGAGGAGTCCTTTTATACTTCGACCAATTGTTCCAGAAGAATCCAGAAGACTCCACAAATTGCTGGAACACTTTATACTTCCGGGGCCGATGGGGGTCACTTCCGCCCGCGCCGACCCTTTGGAAGAATACCTGAAATCCATTTGGCCCGGGACATACTCCATTGTTAGCAAATTGAATGCCGTCGCTGATCTGCAACATACGTGTTGACTGCGGGAAAAAGAAAAGAATGTTATTTGGAGACTTTTTCACATTAGAGTTCCTTTTGATGTACCTGCAACACATGTGGGAAACTCATCAATTCCACCGGCTGTGTCGAATGAGAGGAGTGCCGATGTCGGCGACATGACAATATATATATATATATATATATATATATATATATATATATATATATATATATATATATATATATATATATATATGTATGTATGTATGTCGTGTGTATGACTATGCCCTGTGATCTTCGAACTAAGGCAGTCATGGTTAATCGGTGGTGTAGCAAGAAGTAATCCAATCAATAATTGAGGAGGCATCAGTTCATGTCAGTTCCATTTATTTCTTTTCAGGTAAACCACAGCTCCAACTCAGTGCGTTCATTTTGCGCCATTTTACATTTAGAGACGCGGAGAAGCATACGTCCATCAGCATTGACTTTTTCCCGCGCTCTTGCAAAAATTCGCGGGCAGCTCCGCGCGCCAATTGTCCCTGCACATGCGCAGAGCCCAAACCAGACATCTTTCAAGGAGAATTATATAAGATTTCCTCCTCGCACGCAAAACCCACAGGCGCGCCAAGATTACATATAGAAAAGGGGAATTTCCCTTTCCCAATTCGCGTCTTGAAATACGAATAATTAGAGGCGAATTACGCCACAAATATAATTTAATTCCCAAGCCCCCTTTAAATTTAAGTTAATCACTTTTTTCCCACTTAAGTTCTGACATATATATATATATATATATATATATATATATATATATATATATATATATATATATTGAGATGATCAACAGGATTCTTGAAATCTAACTATCAAGAGATATAAATGTATTGATTATATCATTTTTGTCTTTGCTATCATGAAAATTCTTTGATTGTGAAGTTTTAGTATTACTTGAGTTTAATATTGGATAATTTCATGTAGGATATTTTGTCAATAAAACACTCTCAGTATACAGTGAGTAATTCATTCAGTTTTTACCACTAGATACTATTTCCCGTGATAGTTAGATGTTATAAATTGTTAATGATAAAATTTCACAATGTAACAAGAAATCGCGTCCTTCTATAAAATTACATTTACCGCGTATTCTAAATTATCTTATTAATAAAGGACGACCCCCTTCCAAATTGCAACCTAAAAATAATGTAAATTATAATTTATATTAGCCCTGCAGATCATTAAGCAGTCATTTGAAATATCTGAATTCCATAACATCACCATATCTGGCCCGAACCGAACGCCTCATTAAAGTTGCATATAATAAATACACCCTAAATATAATAAATACACCCTAAATCAAAACTTGGACAGTGACTCCGAAAACTATGGATTCGATATTACTCTCGGTCATTTTGAAAATTTAATTTTTGACCCCCTTCTTTCTCCCCTATGCTGATGGGGGCTAAAATTGCATTTAAACGGCATCGGAAGTGTTCCTATTCGTAGCAGTGACCCCGAAAACTATGGGTTTGACACTACTCTCGGGCATTTTTATATTCACCCCTTCTTCCCCCCCTCCCCCCAATGCTGATGGGGGCTAAACTTGCCCTTAAACGGCATCGGAAATGTCACTATTCGTCTCAGCGACCCAGAAAACTATGGTTTCGACACTACTCTTGGTATTTTGGGCATTTTATATGCACCCCTTCTTCCCCCTCCCCCTCCCCCCCAATGCTGATGGGGGACTGAACTTGCACTCAAACGTCATCGGAAGTATCACTATTAATCTCAGCGACCCCAAAAACTATGGATTCGACACTACTCTCGGTCATTTTGGACATTTTATAATTACCCTTTCTTTTCCCCTCGCCCCCCCCAATGCTAATGGGGGGGGCTGAACTTGCACTTAAACGGCATCGGAAATGTCACTATTCGTCTCAGCGACACCGAAAACTATGGCTTCGACACTACTCTCGGTAATTTGGTCATTTTATATTCACCCCTTATTCCCCTCCCCCCTCCCCTCCCCTATGCTGATGGGGGCTGAACTTGCACTCAAACGTCATCGGAAGTGTCACTATTAAGCTCAGCGACCCCGAAAACTATGGATTCGAAACTAATATCAGAAGTTTTCGATTATTTTTACATGTGCCCCCTACCCCCTTGCCCCCTAGGGGTGCTAGGGGTATCATATCCCCCAGTGTTTCTTTCCAGATTGTAAGTGATAAGTGTACCAAGTTTGGTTGAAATTGCTCCAGGCGTTCAAGACTGATGCTGGAACATACACACACGCATACACACATACATCCATTTTTATATATATAGATTCTGCCATAGTTCATTTTCGATACATGCTGGAAACGCGATCTTTTATTGTTTATACTGATCATAAACCTCTCACCTTTGCGTTTGCTCGGACAGAGGATTCTAAAGCATCCCCTAGACGTTTGAGGCAACTAGATTTTATCTCGCAATTCTCTACCGACATTCGATATGTCACTGGAAAGGATAATTTCATAGCCGATGCTCTATCCCGTATAGAGGAGATAACACTTCCGTCTACAATCAACTTGGAATCCTTAACTGACGCAAAAACTACTGATCTCGGCTTCCCAGAAATTTTGGCTAACATGGAGAAACATTCGTTGCTACCAAAACAATTCCCTATTCCAAATTCTGATAAACTTTTGTTTTGTGATACTTCTACCTCTAAAATTCGACCTATTGTTCCTTCCACCTTTCGCAAAGTTGTGTTTGATGCTGTCCATGGATTCTCACATCCAGGCATTCGAGCAACCACAACACTCATTTCTCTTCGCTATGTCTGGCCGAATATGAAAGACTATATTAAATTATGGTGTCGCACATGCGTGCACTGTCAACGAACGAAAGTCCATAAGCATACTGTCACACATTCTGGTGACTTTACCCTCCCTGAAGGTAGGTTTAAACACATACATATTGACCTTGTTGGCCCTTTGCCAACTTGCCGTGGTTTCACTTACTGTTTAACAGTTGTTGACCGCTTTACTCGCTGGCCAGAGGTTATTCCTTTAACCGATATAACTGCGGAGATGGTTGCTAAAGCATTATACTTTAACTGGATTGCGCGGTTTGGTACCCCAGTGCGTGTTACCAGCGACCAAGGGAAACAATTTGAATCGTCACTATTTCGAGCTTTTGCTTCACTTTTTGGCATTCAAATTCACCGTTCATCTGCGTACAATCCAAAATGCAATAGCATGGTCGAACGCTTACATCGACCATTAAAACAGGCTATTATGTGCCTATCGCATCTCAATTGGGTTGATGCACTTTCTCCAGTACTTTTAGGCCTCCGATCTGTGTACAGAGAGGACCTTAAAGCGTCATCTGCAGAGCTTGTCTATGGTGAGACAATTCGTCTATCTGGGGACTTTTATGATGATACTACCATTCCTCCATTGACACCAGCTTTTTTTGAAACTCTCCATAATGTCATCCGGGAAACACGTCCATGTGCTGCGTCTCGTCATGGTATATTCATGTTATATGTGCCGAAAGACTTCGAGACTTGCAGTCATGTTTTTCTCCGACACAATGCAGTTCGTCGTTCCTTGCAACCTCAGTACGACGGACCATTTCAGGTTGTCAAGCGTTTACCAAAGGACTTCGTAATTTCTGTCAACGGTATTAAAAAAACTGTGTCCATCGACAGACTGAAACCAGCATATCTATTATGCACGGATAGTGACAACACAGTTATTTCAACGAACACCACTCCAATACGTCCCAGCACAACTGTGACTCGTTCGTGTAGAAAAATACATTTTCCTAAACGATTCGTCTTCACTGATTGAAGACTAGGAGGGGAGTGATGTGGTGACTCCGTGTACATAAATATTTTCACCTCCAAAATTTCCCTTTTTTGGATTGGCAACACTGTCTGTTTATGTTGACGCGTTTCGGTTCTCTTTGCTAGCTGCGACGATGTTTTTCGCTTAGCTAGAGGCAATTAGCAGTGTGTTGTAAATAAAGTGTAAATAATTATAAAAATTATATTTTCTTGCACATCAACATACGCCTCAGTTACAACGGTTCTTCTCTTAACTTTATCATGTAAACAGGTCTTCGCGCCCTGTCCTGTTGCATGGAAGCAGGGCAAGTTCAGTGGCCACTGCAGCTAATGCCCTCTGATAAATAAAACATGTCTTGGAATTAGTCTTTCTCTCCTAAATTTCTTCAGTGCTTTCCTGGATCAACACTTCGCCCTACTGCATCTACAATAATTTCATTCGCATCAATTCCCGTGTGTTAATTTCCCCATTGAGATTAACATCACACACACACACATTATATATATATATATATATATATATATATATATATATATATATATATATATATATATATATATATATTGAGATGATCCACAGGATTCTTGAAATCTAACTATCAAGATATAAATGTATTGATTATATTATTTTTGTCTTTGCTGTCATGAAAATTCTTTGATTGAGAAATTTTAGTATTACTTGAGTTTAATACTGGATAATTTCATGTAGGATATTTTGTCAATAAAACACTCTCAGTATACAGTGAGTAATTTATTCAGTTTTTACCACTAGATACTATTTCCCGTGATAGTTAGAGTTATAAATTGCTAATGATAAAAGTTCACCCTTGAACTCACTCTAGCCCCAATACAGACTGAGGAAAAGGAGGTAATAAAAAAACTGGAAGTGTTAAAACCGTGAGTCAAAAGTTGTATAGAGTTTACAAGCCAAAAATTTTCTAACTTAGTAAACATGTCTCATACTCATGCTCATGTAAGAAACCATTTAGTCAAATTTGATGTAAAATAAATGTATATACAACAAAACTTGCAGCAGATACAATAAATTCGAATTAAGATAAATCATTCTAAATTCAGATTTGAATATTAAAATATAACAATTGTTATAGGAAGGAAGTATAGGGTCAGGTGGGGCAACTGTAAACAGTATATGAATGGTCGAAACATTTAAACTTATAAAAAATATGATTTGGGTTTAATATTAGAATAACTGTCAATAATAGTTATTTTAACATTTTTCATCATGTTGCATACAAAAAATTATAAAATATCATATTAAAGAGTTCTAAAATACAATTTACAATCACCCTAAAAACATATGGGTGCGGACGCGGTGGCCCAGATGGCAAGAGCAGCAAGTCAGTGATCTGAACGTCCCTGGTTCGATGCTCGTCTCTGGAAATCTACCATCGTGTTCACTAATGGTGGCCGGGGCACGTAAAATAGGTCGTGGCTGCAATGTCGTCCAAGTTCTCACATTTACCAGGGGAGGTGCGGGGTCAAGTGTTCCGGCCACGTCACTTGATTCGGTTCAAAATTACGGGACCGGTCATTTAGCTACCTCGGACTCCGACCCTTGTGGTGCTAATTCAAAACAGTAGCCGCCCCTTTCAGCCCATTATCCTATAAGGACCTGGTGAATGGATCCTCCAACCAGAGGGCATTAGTAACAACATATGGGTAATTCTAAACATGTGTTTATCTTTAAATTTTAAGATACAGATACAAAATTGGGGGTGATTATAATTTAGTTGACTTGGTATTACTTCGTGTGTTGGGTTTTAAAACTCACCCACATGTTTAAAATTGCCTTACATTTTCTTGGTTAAGTTGATAAAGTGAATGCAAAAAAGGTATTACAGATAACTCTATTTATCAAACATCATACAAGAAATTAGGCTTTTGAACCTACAGAAACATTTTATTAAATAATACATCAAATGAATAGTAATGTGAAAGTTTAAAATCATTATTTTTTCAAATACAGAAACACTTCCAGGGAACTCATACAGAATTTTTCTGTCCATTTCCTTGATTTCAGGATTGGGCAAAATTACTGATATTTCTTCAACATTAATAATACTCTAATAATTTTGTTTTAGTGTAAATTGAGTGTAAATTCTATCTTTTCATTGACATCCCATAACAGAAATTTCTGTGTCTTAGTCATCTGCATTTGGTACACAACAAAAATATTTGTAGTAAGATTTCATATTTTGGACCTCCACGTACTCAGTCAGAACAAATCTGCATCGTAAAATGTTTTGCCACTGTGGCTTTTCATATGTAACTTGCATGGTACTTGGCACTGCCTTTTATCAGATTAATATTGAATTTATTTTGGTGCTATAATGTTATTTAGAAAATTATTTATTAAATAACAGCATTCACAATTACCCCATTCAGAAAACTTAGTGAGGTAATTGTAAACTAAGTCTAGCCTGAGCCTATCTTGTGAATACATGTACATAACAGTATAACTAGTTAATAAAGAGTTATATTTACCTTTATATTGTTTTTGTTCAGTATCAGCTATATATGTTCTCAAAATAAAGATTTCTTCCAAGTCTAGCAAAACCGTTTATCAAACTTGTTTGACAGAAAAACTTCAATCATAAATATTAACAAATAACTTCCTGCTAGATTTCGAACAACACCTTGCAGCTGTGGAGGGATGTTAAAGAGAGGATGTAATGGCAATGTAATCAACATTCCCTGTCTTAAAACAAAAATTTCACTTCTGTTTACAATTACACCATCCGACCCTCCATAATAAGGGCTAAGAAAAACTCAAATACTAGGAAGAAGAGTATCAATATGTTTATGCAACTACTGTAAAACAGCTGATTTCTAACAAACACTTTTTTTATAAATATGAGTCAGTAACACTTCTCTACAAAGAACTACAATATATTGATAAATTAATTATGAACACAAAACAGAAAAATAAATTTTATACACAGAACAGCATTACTTTAGACTGCTTTACAATCTGATGCATACTAATACACAGGTATAAGTATCAAATTTACTACTGATCATTGGAAAATAAATTTTAATTTTTACAAATCTGTATTGGAGGTCTGAAATAAGTGAGATGGAATTTGAGAGAAATAAAATGATAGCATATAGTCTGTTAATAACAATGATTAAAGTTTTAAATAATATAAATTTCTTAAATGTTAATTTAAAAATATATTTTATTCATCTAGTGACACTGGCTGAATATCTGACACTGGCTGAAAATTATTTTTATTATAAGCATAGATTTTTAAAGGTAATTGCAGTATGTTAAAAATCCATAACTGTTTAGAGAATTTAAGGCATTTTGATGAAGTTCTTGACTTTCTAGATATCAGAAGGAAGTCAGTTCAAACTTTTGAAAATTGGATCATAATTCTGACATCATGGCTGAACCTTCAAGAAAGAGTAAGCATAATTACATAGATTTTGATCTTTGATGTTTATGTCAGAGTGAGGAAATGGCTTAATTATATATTTTAGTCATGAAATATGGCCCGCACTATTGAGTTTATTAATATTTGAGAGACGTTAACAACGAAAAAATACAAAAATCTAACTTTTGAATTGCTTGTCGATTTTCAAACAAATCAAGCTAAATAATTTCGACAATCAGTAAATTAATTATGAACATAAAACTTAAAACGTTAATTTTATACACAAAGCAGACTTACCAGAATATAGTGAAGAAAAACCGACACAATTCAGTCCACTTGTTTCTTTACTGCAAAAAATATTCAATGGGAAATGGAAAAATTAGTAGCTGTGCTTTAAAATTCTGATCACTTCAGTCAGCAGCAAAACAGATCTTATTTAAATAAAATGTGAGATAATAAATTAAGTTTTGTACTGAATGTAAAATAGTTTTACGATAAATTGTATTCAGCTTTTGTAGAAATGTAGAATACTATTTAAACAAATACGTTGGTTGTAAGATAATACTTCTAGGTATACGTTGCTTATAAAAATAAATACTTTATTAAAACGAAATGCTTTCGCGATAAAAGAATTCTAAGCCAGAAACATAAATAACCCATCAAAATTATGGCTTTTTGCCCATCACGTTAATATAACATTGCCTTAGCGAGATATTGATTGACAAAACAGGGATAAATTTGAAATGTACAAAAGCATTCGCACTTCGCGGAAAACAGCCAACTATGTGCAAAATGTTTGCGCACAAAGTGTAAAACAGCAGATTTCTAAAGAAACCTTTCAGTTTTCTTTAAATATTGCGTTTGGAACACGGTTATAAGTATTTTTAAAATTAAATTGACGTTCTTCGGTATACATTTCAACAGGTTTCACGAGTTAAAAAATATTGGCATTGAAGTAAAAAATCATCGAAATTTTCCTCTAAGGACGTTAACATGGAGAGCCGTTAGTTTTGGTCTCCAAAGATGAAAATGACGTCATACTCCGATGACGTATTTATTAAAGGGAATATACGTTGCGCTTGCCATCTAGTAGTGGTGACCAATTGTGAGACACTTTTAAAACATGGTGCTGCATCTCCTCCTTTATGAGCTACTCAAACTCCTCCCTCCGCCTTCATGGTTTGACTTACCGAACCCATCTGTAAATAAATAGTATTTTGAATTTAGTTGCTTACAGGCATGGGTAAAACTCGCTCTAAAACTTGTGGGGACATCAGAGATTATTCTTTGTGCATTTTTAATTGTAAACTATTGATCTCATGAACTATTCCTTCAGATTAGTGAGTTTCTCTTAGAAATTGAAAATAATTTGCTGAAACAAACTCTTAACGATATCATGATTTATATTGATCACTGAAAATTTTAACGACCTACATGTTATTTCGTGATAACCATCTATGACTTGTAGAATTATATTTATAAATGATGTGACCATTTAAGTATATACATATTAATAATTTACATGACATTTATTATCTACTATTAGTTGGTTTAGGTTTTACGGCGCTAGAGCCAGAAAGGACAAGCTTCGCCAAATTTATTACTGACTTTGTTAATATTTGAGTTATTTTATTTCGTTTTACATTAAGAACATCTTGTTAAGGTTTGAGTGAAAAGCTGAATTTTTTCCCTATGAATCAAAATGAAAAATTTCGTTATTACATATAAAAAAAAGTCAGGTAAAACATAATATATACAATGTTCAGGTTTTCATGACAGACTGTCTTTACTATTTATTGCTTTGATAGAATGCCAAAGAAACTGTGCATCAGTGTTTCATTTTGCAATTTTGAAATATTATCCATATGCTTAATCCATATGCTATGCAAAGCACTTTGCAAAGGCAAATCATATGGATTTGAAATTACAAATAATCATAGATTTGAAATTGCTAAGTTTGTTTTATTGATTTTCCATGGGTATGGATTTCATGTTTGAATTTTGTGCTGCTGATAAAAAATTATATTAATTCCCCCCCCCCCCCAAAAAAAAAATAATAAATAAATAAAATAAATAAATATGAAATTCTCATACCCCAGTAGATGGTCTTTGAGAGATAGTACTTGATTTTAAGAGTGTCAGTTATATTTGATATTTTTGAAATTGTATATTGTTAGCCAAAAAAAAAAAAAAAAAAAAAAAAAAAACCAAGAGATGCATAGATGGTGGAAAATAAACTTTTTGTCCTTTAGTGCTTGTTAGCCTTAAAATTGTATAGTTCAATAATTCAATAAACTGTCCTCACTGTAGTGAATACTTCACACTTTTTCTTTATTCTTAATTATAATTATTTTTTTGCATCTTTACTTACTTATTTTCCTATTATCTTGAATTATTATGATAAAGTTTAAACTATATTTAACTGGTAGGTTAATTTTATCATTCAAATTATTTAACTATAATCATATTATCAATGGCTTTGACTGGAGTTATCAAATAGAAATACATTGTTATCCATTTAATTTTAGTTGTTCTAACTTTTAAATCTTGAAAGCCCTTTGATTTTAACTATTTTTACTGAATCATTTTTGCGAATATCTTTACCTCTCTTGCAACTATTTCTAACTGTTTTTGTTAAGCTTTTATTTAAATACGTTTGAGGAAGCAGTGTATCTTTTTGCCTGCAGTCTGCACTATGTTTTTCTGACTTTGAACTTATAGCTTTCACTGTGGTACTAAGTGCATTAGCAGGATTCATTATACATATGATCATGATATTCATGGTCCAGTTTGCTAAGCAGTTTACCCAAAATATATACAGGATTTTCTATTATTTGAATGCGTTTGAAAAATTTTATAAGTTAACATTTCTCATAGATAATTCTTCACTTAATGATAATATTAGCACTTTTGAAAAAGGATGTTTTTATTATAATTAAATTGTAATTGTTTTTCTTGATGTTATAAATCTAAGTCTCTTATAAACATGTGTACAAATGCATATATGATACTTTTGTTTGTTTGTTTATTATACTATTTTGAATTAATTAATTTAATAGTGGTTAACTCTAATCTATGTCGGTAAGGTTAAGTCTTGCCAGCTTAGTCTTGTTTCATAGCATTTCTCACCTTCATAAAATCTCTTTCTGTATATCTGAGATATTCACAGAGAAATAAATTAGTTTGAACATATAAAGTGCAGGAATTCTAATCCTTGCATAGACTAATTCTTAGACTGCCTCCTTCACACTTTTTCTTATAAACAGGGTTCTCTATTCTGTGTGAAAAAACTAGTTGCATTATGCATTGTAAGAAAGGGCAAAGGTGTAATTGCTTGCTTGCCCCTTTCCTTCCTTATATATATTAAATGTCATAGCAGTTATAAATACTCTCTTAATTGAAACCTCTGTACTTTCTATTATATATCATATTTTTATCAATTTATTATGACTTATTATTATACATTTATGTATAGTGAGTGATGTGTTTTATCTTTATATTTTCAGGCATTGTTTTCCTTCTCATATCTACCTAATGGTTTTTCATCGATTTAGATGCTTCAACCGTAGAAGGCATTTTTTAATATGCACTATATTTGTTACTTTAATGTTTCTTATGTATCAGCTATTTTCTGTTGATCAGCTTGGTAAAGAGTTATCCAAACGTAAAGCTGTGCCAAGACTTCAAAAGAATTTTAGAAGTTATGAAAAGGCTGAAGGTTTCATGCCTGTCAGGTATGCTGATAATGAAAAGAAAGATAAGGAACGTTTAAATGACTACAAGAGCTTATCCGAGAACATAAAACAAATTCCTGGTGTGTTGCCTCTAAATAGAAAGTTTTATATTCCTTCAGCTAAAAGAACATTTAAATGTATTCATAGTGGTGAGGAAATTAATTTCTCAATGGTTAATGATAATTTTTGTGATTGTTCAGATTTTACTGATGAACCAAGTACATCTGCTTGTAATTTTGGAAGGTGAGTAAATTTAGAAAGTTAAGTGTTTTGGACAGTAGTTTTTTTAATTTATAAAAAAAATCTTGTATTTTTGTTTAGTTTTTCTGACATAATTTTGTTAGTTGTTTATATTATGTCTTTTCTAAAATAATTTTCTAGTTAATAAATGGATGAGTTTTCTGGAAATATTAAAAATGTTTAATGTAACTGTTTAATATTAAAACTCTTTAATGTACCTTATTCTGTTTAACAATAATAGGTAGTATGAAATAAGATGTTCCTTTCTTTTCAGACATGTGTAGGGAACTAAATTTATAAAGTATTTCATAGAAATCTGCTTATTTGGTTTAGCTTTCTAATGTATATACATTTGAGTGTGTATGTCAAAATTTTTTTAAATTGACAGATGTTGCAACTGGAGAAGTACAGACTACCATTTTAAACTTTTGATTAGGAAGGATGTATAAAGATATGCAGTACTTTTCTGGTTAACAGGGTGCCAGTTGCAATTGTGTGCCAAATAGTCAAATGTGGTAACCTGTTTCTTTCACATCACAAATAGCTATTCAATGACATCATTGAGAACAAGCGGGTGAATATTAATGCATGAATTTTCCTTCCGAGATTGCCAGTTGATTTTTGTTGAAGTGCTACTTTCATTTTATTTATTTATTTTTTTGAAAGATGGAATCACCTAGATTCGTACCTAATTGAATTCAAGTGGCATCAACACTATGAGAAGATGCAATATTAAACAAAATCTGCAGCTTTATGCCTCTTGTGTAATCTGAAATTAATGTGGGAAAATCTATTTGTATATTTCTTATTTAGGTTTGGTTTTGAGCGCTATGGCCACTTTTTGCTACACAAGGGCTAAATAGACCGGGACCCACTGCTTAAAGCCGATGAATGGCTACAAATGTCCATGCCAAGAGTGGGACTTGAACCCACTGTAACGATTATTTTATCGTTACAGTTTTTCCGTAATTAATTTTAATCTTTTAATTATTTAACTTCGGTAATGTCTTGCCTAAGTTGTATTCCTTTAACTTGTATTTTCTTAATTTTTATCTGGTCCCTGATGGACATTTGGTTTTCTGTTCCCACGCTTGGTATGATCGTTAAGGCAGCCTCTTTCTTATGTATAATTGGGTTTTCTCCATTTGTGAGTTTTTGTACATGTGTGGTCCATACACATCTGTTGCTGTTGGGGAACACTGCACTTATCTGATTTCTTTCAGTAGACTCAGTGTGGTGCAGTATTTTTACGACAGCAATTTAAACTTAATTGCACAGCATCTTCTTTTGAGTGCCCCCACTTTTCCAATTACGGTCTCCCGTTTTTGGCATAACAGGAAATGTGCTATACTTCTAAGAAGCAGTTGTATTGTATGTTCAATTTCCGTGTTCAGCAGGGAGTTTCTTCTACAAAAAGGACCGGACGTATGCTTTTAAAAAGCCCCCTCTTTTTAATTGCGTCTTACTGGTTTTCGGGGAACTGCAAATTCCTGGAAATGTTGTACATCTGTTCTCCTCGCTTGGCACGCAGGCAAAACGTTGACCATTCACTTTTTGTGACGTCGGTTCACGTTAAACCAATCACTCTTTTCAAAATCGCCCACGTTTGTGTTGGCGAACGTAGGGGTGCTGCTTTTTGGGAGATATCGCCACTTTTCTCGTCATGCACTGTTGCTAGCTTACCGGTACAAGGGAAGAATTCTTTCTTCGCTTGACGTTGAAATGTATGCCTCTTGGCACGCTTTGGCATGTAATGGTTTATTGCAACCCTCGCTCATCCCTCTCTGTTCAGTGTTGAACAAAATATATTAGAGAGATATTCTTGATTTGTGACTGGTCTTGTTAGCAGGTTTTCGTTAGAAGTCCTCCCCTCAGAAGAAGGCATCGCCTGAATCTATTGGGGGTGCTTATGTTATTTTTGCATTACTGATCATTTCAATGTATTCATATTAGCGAATATTTCTTAAAGATGCTAGAGACCATGAATGTAGTATTTGTATGCTATAATTGTATCTGACTATAATTAATCCGGAATTATATATTTTTGTATTGAAGATATCTAGTATATTTTTGCTGTTACGTAAATAAATCACCGTAAGTATGACAAGTAACTTTGCGTACTTTTTATTTCTCGTTCTCTTGAATATTTTACCCAGCTGATGACTGTGCATAGGAACCTGTGGTTTACATGAAACATCACAGTATCTTTCCACTACTATTGTATTTTGCACGTACAAACTTTGCATTCTGGTTTCAAAGACTTTGGTTGATCGTGTCAGTCATTGTGGTTCGTATGAGATGCTGCAGTTTTCCTGGAGTTGAAGCTCAACAGTTGTCCCATGCTCCGTCATTCCATTCCTGAATTGTTTCTGCTACAGGCATTCTATAGTTGTAGCCGGTGAATCCCACATTAATGAAACGGGTCTAAACATCGCTCAGCATTCTTGATGGTACTAGGTTTCTTCACCTTTTTCTTCAGCGTTCCGGCCAGCAGACATCCATGACGAGATAGACAATCATCATTACGAACTTTTATTCCATGGCGAACACTTCTGCAGTACCAATTCTTCTCGTACAGAGTTAGTGCCGTTAGCGAACAATATACCTTCATAGACTTTGTCTACCACCAATTTTCATATCTATAGACTATCGCCTTGATTCCACCGTCAAAGACTATGGTGACCTGTTTCTACAATATATCCACAGACTTTAGAACCAAATGCTAACACCCTAGCCATTCGGCCATAATTTCTGTATTTGTCTCAGTTTTTTGTAATTTGGATTTATTGAAGCAGTCATTCTTTTATTAAGTCCAAAATTTTTCCTATCACAAGTTAGATTTTGCACCAACATTGTTAACCAAAAAGTACCAAATATGCTAAATAGGGGAAAAAAAATTCAGTTTAAAGAGCATCAACTGTTAATTGATTTATGTATCCTAAACACTTTTCTTAAAATAAAATTTGATTGAAAGCTTTATCAATTTATTATATGATAAAAAGTATTTTAGCTTCTTAATTTGCGTGTATTTTGAATGTAATTACTAATATATTTGAGTACTGTAGTTGAATTTAATAAAATATATGAATCCCTTTTCTGTATTAATTCAGTCATTTATTTATTTTTAGATTTTATTGTTCTTACCAGACTAAAAATGGCCCAAATGATATTGTTTCTTATAAAGTAAATGATGGAATATGTGATTGCTGTGATGGAAGTGATGAATGGGAGCATGTTACATTACCTGTTCATACATTGGTTTCAGGTAGGTTTTATTGGATGTTAATTCCAAATTATTTTAAATTTCCTAATGATTGTAAAAGTTAAAAAGTATCAGAAAATATTTCCATATGTATGTATATATATATATATATATATATATATATATATATATACACAGAGTAAAACCTCGATATATCTAATTCCTTGATAAATCAAAGTTTTTCCATTTCTCTTGAACCTCCCTAATACTCCTATATTATTATTAAATTGAATCTCGGTATATCAAAATTCTCGATAATTTGAAGTTTTCTCGTTCCCCTCAAGTTTTGATATATCGAGGTTCTACTGTATATATTTACAAACAAAACTATATAAAGACATTACATTTATATTAATATTTTTATTTTTTATATACAAACTTTTTATATTATATTAATTTTAGTTGACACATACACACACGCACACACACACATATATATATATATATATATATATATGGGCATGGTGGCCCAGTTAGTAAGAGTAGCGGGGCAGTGATCTGAACGTCCCTGGTTTGATGTTCGTCGCTGCAAATCCACTGCCATGTACATTAATGGTGGCCGAGGCATGTAAACTAGGTCGTGGCTACAATGTCCTCCAAGTTCTCAAATTTACCTCTGCAGGTGCGGGGTCAAGTGGTCTGGTCTCGTCATTTGACTCGGTTCAAAATTACGGGACTGATGTTCTTCGAGGTCAAGTCAGATTTCAGCCCTAGTGGAACCTCGCCTTAAAGTGAAGCTGCTTACTACCCTTCACCAAGGACCTAGGATTTGAGGATTCTTTGGGCTTGGTGTAGGCTTTCCTATACCATGGGGATTGGAAACAGCACACATATATATATAATATGTATGTGTGTGTACTAAAATTAATATAACAAAAAGTTTTTTATGTTAACCAAACTGTGTAATATGCATGAATACAGCTATATTCTTCTCTTATTTTCACATTTATATATATATTTATATAAATACAGTGGAATCTCGATCCATCGTTTTTGAAGGGATTTATTGCACTGAACAATAAAAGTGAGAACATATAAAGAAATATGATCGGGACTGGATAACATAAACAATACATACAAGAAAACAATGATTTGAGAAACAATCAATCAAGGTTCCACTGTATCTATATGTATAAAACAGTTTCGTAACTGACTCACTGACATACAATGCACAGATCAAACCGCTGGACCTAAAGGGCTGAAATTTTGCATGGCGATTCTTGTTATGGTGTAGGGGTGCACTAAGAAAGTTTTTTGAAAAATTCTTCTTAGATTTTTTAAAATTAAATTTTTAAGCTAATTTTGTAACTTCTTTTAAGTTTGCATTTAAAATAATAATTTGAAGGTTATAAAATTTATATCACGAGAAAGATCATAAAAATTCGTTTAAAATGAAATCTTTTTCGAACCTTTACCTTGATTTTCTGATTTTTGGTGAATTTTTAAAGATTAATTTTTAGAATTTAATTTATTGAATGCTGATCACGTGATTTCTTTTTCTGGTACTTTAAATAAATTTATCGTTACTTGCATAACAACTAAATAGACAAAAAAAATATATTTTTTTCTAATGCAGCAGACGATTGGATATTATCTAAAAAAATAAATATCCCTTACGATTTTTATATATATATATATATATATATATATATATATATATATATATATATATATATATATAATATATATATATATATATTAGACAAAGTTGTAAGGGAAAAACCAGTATAAGCCATAAACCACTACAGCCAGGAACCAAAAAATGAAAAGATAAGTGAAAAATTTGAATATATATATACAGTGCAATCTCGATCGATCGTTTCCGGATCCATCGTTTATTGGTATGTGTCGTTTATTTTATCCAGTCCCAACGATCATATTGCTTTGTTATTTTTCCGCATCTATCGTTTTCCCGCATTTATCGTTCATTTCAATCGGTCCCTTGAAAAACGATAGATCGAGATTCCACTGTATATATATATTTTACATCAATTGTATACATTGATCGTCGCATTTATTATAAATATATATATTTATTTTTTTTGGCATTAATTGCATACATTGACCGTTGTATTTAATTTGAATGTACTCCGTAGCGAAGCACGGGTTTTCAGCTAGTATATATATATATATATGTATGTGTGTATTTATATAAATTATATGAATACATTTATATACATATGTATAAATAAATCTATGTATATTATATATATACATATATGTATATGTATATAAAAAAAATATATATATTACCAGTATGAGTCAACATAATGCAATGATTCTTTGTGAAATTTTTCACATTGCAATTGAGAGACCCACATGTAGTCATAATTGAAACATGAAACAGACCATAAACATAAGGATTTTCATTCAATTCATGCTAATGGATCTAAAAAAATATTAGTTAAAAATTTGGAATATATTATTTGGTGTTTAGTTGTACTCTAATACCAACCCCACTTTTTAAGTCTGTGGTAATTATAATAAGCAACTAACTCTGCATGAAATAAAATGTGGTTAAAATCAATTCCATACCTATAAATAACTTTTGTGTAAGGAAAAGGGTTAAAAATTCAGCTTCAGATTTTGAAAGCAAAATGATTAATAAGTACAGTAACTACCACTTATAGGGATCAGTAGTTATAAGAATCAACCGCTTATAAGAATAAATATCGCAAAAACAAAAACAAATATATTATTTCCATGTTAAAATTGTCACTTTAAAGAATCAATCCACCGGTTTTAAGAATCAGCTTGCAATTAGCTTTCCTTTCATTTTTCAAAAAAAAAAGGCCACTTAAACCCTCAAAGGGAAGTTCTTTTTTAGGGAAGTTCTTTTTTTACTTTTTGTAAAGAAAGATTGATAAGACGTTGTTATGGAATACAGTCATAAAATGCATTCTTTTCTTTGTTGGGCATCACATCATAGTTTCCCTCTAAACGCTTTAGCCGAACACTGTCCTATTAGCTTGTCCCAGGGGCATCTCTGCCTACTTTGCTTCACTGACAAACAGAGACTCTTTTTCCCACCCCCACTTCTGGTTGTCGCTCTCTGGACCCTGCAACACACAAATTTTTCGGCAAAGTGTCCACTATTACTTAGGCAAACTTGACATTAGTAGATTCAGCACGTTATCAAACTTTGAAATGTAAGCTTTAAGGTGAATGTTCGTTTGAGACAGTAATGAGCATTCGTCGCCAGTGTTCACTTTAGTTTTCTAACAAAATTGCTAGTTAATGTTATAACATTTTAATAGTCGAATTCAAAAATGATAAAACAAGGAAAACACTTAGTTTTTCTGAAAATCAGAACTTGTTAATTAGATATGATGCTCTTCCGAAGTACAGTCACAGAGAAACTGCCTCCCGTCTGGGTGTAACTCAGTCTACTCTTAGTAAAATTTTAAAATATCGACGGGAAATTTTGGCTACCATTATCAAAAATTGAAATCTTGATCGAAAAAGGAAGCGTGATGGAAAATCAGTCGACGTAGAAGAGGTTTTCTTGCAGTGGTAATCAGCTCAAAACTGGCTCTCTGACTACTTGTCTGCAATAATGAAAAACTACGCTCCACTGCCCCATACAAAATTTTTTATACAGATGAGACTGGGCTTTATTTTAGAGTGATACCTGATCGAATGATGTTTAAAAAAGACATATCTTCTGTTGGGAAAAAACAATTTGAACGTGTTACAGTTCTTTTGACGACAAATATGACTGGGAGCGTAAAGAATATGCCATTGGTTATAGGCAAGAGTAAATCTCCGCGATGCTTTACAAAAATGAATACCCTTCCCGTGTCTTATAAAAATTTAAAAAATACTTGGATGTGTAGCAGGATCTTTAATAACTTTCTTCTAAAGGGGGGGGGGTAAAGATCTAACTGGAAAAGAAAAAATTTGCCTTGATTTTGGAAAACTGTCCGGCTCCTCCAGTTGTAAATCTCAAAAATATAGTTTTTTTTCTTTTCTACTGAATACAACACAAGTAATAGAACCTCTCGATCAAGGAATCATAGAAACTTTTAAAATGCTATATTGCTTTGACTTGCAACAAAGAATTGTTCACATAATCGACGAAGGAAAGGGATCTGCGTCAGAAATACTAAATAAGTAAAAAAGTCACTTTGCTTGATGCTGTACATATGATTGCAAGTGCATGGAAAAGTGTTTCAAATCACTGTATTGTTAATTGCTTCCGTAAAGCAGGATTTTTTTTGTGAGACTGATAACTCATTAAGTCAAGCAGAAATTGATCCTGTTGAGGTATTACTCCATGAGTGGGTTGAAATCAACGAAAACCTACAGACCTCGGAAGAAAAGACAGAAGATAAAATCATCAAAGAAATTAAAAAAACTGTCAATAAAACTGAGGACGAAGATGAAATGAATGACATATTCCCAGAAAAACCACCATCAGAAAAATTATCCAGAGAAGCACTAAGTATTCTTAGGACTCTAATATAGAGGAGTGTCTGAAGACATTTACAAGACTTTTTATGAAATTGAAAGAGGTGTAAAAAGCCTACTGAAAACATCATTACATCAAATAACCATCAAGAACTTTTTCATGCACTCTTCCTGTATTTGAATTGTTAAAACCGTTCAGGAGATATGTTGTTACAAATATCGGATTTTTTTTTTCTGTTACTGTAATTGTGTGTATCTACTTATAAGTCTAGAAATTAAGTTGCATTTTTAAAATAAAAAAAAATGATTTTAATAAACGATAGTTAACGTAAATTAAAGAATATTTAATAGTAAATTATCTAATATATGTATATATGTGTGTGTGTGTGTGTGCGTGTGTGTCGAAAAACCTCAATTTCGGCTATAAGAATCAAAAACAGTAATAACAAACGGGATTCTTATAAGTAGAAACCACTGTACATTATTTTAATACTGCTGTTCCTCATGGGTGTCATATTTTATTCATTCTTGTAGAAATTTTGTTATCCTGGAAATTCAAAAGCCCATACAATTTTAACGGACAAACATAAGTTAAAATCCACTTAAATTTACTAAAACAGGCTGAAACTGCTACAAGTAGAATTTGGGGAAAAATGCTCTAACACAACAAAAAGGGAAAAAAAAAACCCACTGTATTGAACTAGTGATGCGACATCGATAACAAAACATCGATGTTCTGAAACATCGATATTCAATATTAAAACATCGATGCTAATAAAACATCGCCCAAAATCCATCGATGTTTTTAAACATCGATGTTTTAGAACATCCATTTTTTAAAACTGGTTTAGTAATCTCTAACATTAATGTCATTTCCTTTAGTCGTGGGGGGAGGGGGGGATTTAATTTTACTCTCTGATTGGGCAGACATAAATGACAAAAACTTGGTTGCTTTGGGCTACATTGATAACTCAAAATTCTCGTTGTACTGTAAATACCGCCATGTTTTGCCTTAAATGTCCACATAAATTCGTCGTATTGCTAGAAGTTTTAAGGAACTTAAGGCAAATATTGCATTTCGCCAATTTGTCAGAGGTTTTGTAAAAATATTTTCAAACGGTACATTTTGGAGGCATCTTACTAATAATATTAACGTCAACTTATATAAAACCAGAACGAAACAAAAACTTAAATGGATGCACTCGTGTATATACTATTTGTAAAATAAAACCCCATGGAAGGTTCTGGAGTGTCAGGAACATTCCAAACTCTCTGATTAGTTCATTGGTTGTTAATTGCCATTAGTCTGTTTGCTAAGGAATCATTCCCCCTTTTGTATTCGTCCTTTTCAGAATTCAGACTTACATTTACTGAGTGTGAAATTTATGATACGTGGTAAATTTTTCTTATTATGGTACTTTTTCATTAAAAGAAAAACATCGAGACAACGTAAAACATCGAGCACAAAACATCGATGTTAAAAAAACATCGGCTTCAATAAATCGATGTTTAAAACATCGATGTTTTTATCAAAACATCGATGTGTTGAAAACATCGACATCGATGTTGCATCCCTATATTGAACAACTCCAAATAAAGTATCTTAGCTGGCTCGACCATAATGAAACAAAATGTTTTGCTAAGTAACAAACCATAAGCGACTAGATTATCACCAAATTGACCTTAAGGAACCAGATTCTGGACAAGTCAACTTGCAGGCAAAGAAACTTCCATCAAAATATTTAGCCTGTTAGAATTTGATTTCCCCCCCCCCCTTGAAATATCATAATTATGATAGTTATTTCTAATTAAAAATACCATTTAGAAGTACACATTATTCTCTAGAACAGTGGTTAGCAAACTGTGGGTCGCGAAAAAAATTGGAGGGGTTGCTGATAGTTTGTGATAACGAATTACTTAATTAAAAAACATGCTTTAAATTTTTAATGATTACACATTTTTAGTATTTTTATATACGTTGAACTGGGTTTTCAAAAAGAGTAGCTATAAGAACTAAACAGTGATTAAGACTTAACCCAGAAAAGATGATACGAGAGTAGTACTCGCAAGTATTTCACCATCTATTGAACTTATGTAATTCAAGGTCCAGGTTCATCCTTCTCATTCATTTTTAAAAAAATTTTAGATTTTTATAAATAGATGAAGTTTTTAATTTTCAGTATTTTAATAGGAAGTTTTTAATTTAAAATTTTGCTCTTTTTAAATTTTAGTTTTTGTGAATTTTTACCTAATTGAAACACAAATGCATGTTAATATTTAAATATGAAGTTTTAATCACATGAAATTTGCCAAAAACAAGTGCAGAAGATAAGTGAGAAATTTTTTTATTGTTATCATGCAAAATAAATATATACCCAAAATCTACATACAGTTCATTAATTTTAAAATGGTTTTCCAAAATTTTCTTGTTTATATATAAATATTTTTTGTTTTTGTTAACATTTTCCTAATTTTTAAAAATAATTTGCTATTACCAAAATATTTTCATTGGGGTTGAGTGATTTTTTTTATTCAAAGAACAATGGTCTTGGTCAAGAAATTTTGAGCACCACTGCTTTCATATTCCTCAATCTCTTATTCCCCCCTTTTAAATCCTATAGGACTGAAAATTGTTATTTTGGCAACTGCTGACTAATGATATTTGGAGCTGGTGATTCGTACCTAATAAGCATATGTATATGGTATGTGACAGCTCTACTTTGTTTCACAGGAGCTGAGTCTATGTACCCATTACGTTGTATGAACACTTGCAAGCTTGCCTTTTGCACCTCTAAAGTTTCTTTAGGAAAATAAATATATTTTATTGTTTTAATATTTGGTATAAAAAGAGCTTATTGTTCTGTAATCAACTATAAGTCTCAGTGGTATCTAGTCTAAAGTTTTTTATGATTGCAGCAAGAAAGTAATGGATGTATTATTAATTTTTTTCATACTTTAAAAGTAAAATTTATAATTCTCATTATTCAGATTTTTTTTTCATGCTCGGCAAATTAAAACTGTTATAAAATATCTTAAAATGCTGATTTTGCAACTTGTCTCTCTTTTTTAGCAGCTCAACAGAGAGGGATTTTTCAAATACCTTGTTCATTCCGATGCCAACAGTGAAGCCCAAGTATATTATATATTGTGATTTTGTTCAGTAATCTAATTGCAATAAATTTGAATAATTTGGTTCATTTATTGAATAATAAAATTTAACATGCAACTGAAATGAAGAACTTATTATTTTTTAAAAGAGAATTACAATTTAATAGAATATTTTTATGGATCTGCATGAGATTTTTCCTACTTTACTGTCCATCTTAATAGATAATTTCTAAAATAGATGCAGACATGTAACTTGAGGCTCTGTTCTTGCTTATAAGACACATACACAGGTTATTTTGAATCTTAGTTAACCATAACTTACAAATCTTGCAAAACTGCTATTATGTCATAGTTTTAACTATTTTTGCTCTAATAGTTAGAGTTGCCTTTATAAAATACAATAATCTTTAAATGACAAGATTAACTACAGTATTAGAAAAATAAACTGAAAACATATACAGTAAATATAATCAGGTGAGCTAAATTATTTCATTACTTTACAAATCACTTTATTCGAATGTGTCATTAGATTCAGTTTAATTTAATAACTTACTTATATCACTGTATTATTCATATTGTTTGATAATTATGTTCATACTGTTGGTAGAGTGATAGTCACTTTGAGCCCAAGAATGACGTAAAGAAATATCATCACATCTAGGAACTGATTTTAAAACTAATCATTTTGGTACTTAAGAAATTTTATAACTTAACAGAAAATTGTTATATGAAACATCCTTGAAAAAAAAAATCTTTTGAACAATGTGTTCTGGCTTTCTAAGAGCATTTTTCAATACTAACTTTTCGGGACTACTCTAGATTTGTGTGCACGGCCGCCATCTTGGATTCTTTTTTGCGCCAACTTTGGCGATTTTACCGTGTTTTGAGGAGTGGAAAAATTCTCATCAATGTGTTTTAAGTGGTGTTTTCAAAACGCTGGAATTTTTTTAGCTTTTTTAATAAAAACCTTTTTAATAAAAACCAACTGTTTAAATTATGAAACTTAGAAAATTTTTTTAAAAATCATTTAAACGTTGGACTTAGATTTATTTTTGAGTTTTTAATAAAAACCACTTTTTTAAATTATGAAACTTGGAAATTTTTTTGAAAAAATCATTCTCAAATATTGGAAATTTTTGTTTTTCTGTTAGCATTTTTAATAAAAGCCACCTTTTTAAATTATGAAACTCAGAGATATCTTTGAAAAATCATTTAATCGTTCGACTTGGATTTTATTTATTTTTCTTTTTTTGCATTTTTAATAAAAACTACCTTTTCAAATTATGAAACTTAGAAAATTTTCTGAAGAAAGCATTCGAATATTGAAGTTTTTTTCCATACCACCCAAGAGGTAAAACTTCCAAAGTGTGTTTTGTTTTTACATGGTATCGGCCGGACCCCTAATCCACGTGTATTTTTTATGAAAAATTGAAACTTAAAAAAAAAAAATTAATTGTAGATTTTGCTGAAAGGTTAGTCCTTTCACAAACAGCATTCGATTTAGGATTACCCACATTAGTTTGATTTAATTTAATACCAATAGTTTTTGTAAAGTTAGTAAAAATTTCAGAAGTAAATTGGGTACCAAGTCAGTTAAGATTAAGGAAGGTCTGCCAAATTTGCAAATATAACTTAATAAACACTCAGGGACTGCCTCCATGGTAATTTTCACAAGAGGAAAAATCTCTAAATGCCTCGAAAAAAGATCAATGATAGTCAAAATATTGGCGTTATTTTTAAAAGGACCAAGAATATCCATAGAAACAGCCTCATTAGGTAAAGTGGGAATGGGGTTTGCCTGAAAAGGTGCTGATACAATGGTGTGAGGCTTATTAACAGAACAAAGGTGGCATGATTTTACAAAATTTACTGTATCAACATACATGCCTTGCCAAAAATAATGAGCTTTTAGAAAATCGTATGTCTTCTCGATGCGAAAATGAGAGACATGACAAATTTTAAGAACCTTATATTTTAAAGACTGGGGAACAACAATAATATGAGAAGTAGTATTAATTTTAGATTTATCCCAGCATAATAATTTAGAAGCATCATGAATATAAAAATCGGTGAATTTTGAAGACTTAGCAGAGTGGGGTTGATTTAGATAATTAATAATTTTGATCAATTTTGAATCCCTACTCTCTTCTGCAAAAAATGTGGATATGGAAATATCAAGAGGAGGGTCATTAGTGATGGGAATTTTAAATATGGTCAATAGTTATAGCATTTACAGAAATTATAGTGAGGACATCCTCACTATTAATAATTTCAGGATTAGTGGCTAAATTTTGAGGAGGGTCACAGGTGAGGCAGGAAAAATAATCTGCCAAAACATTAACTTTACCAGGAATATGTTCATAAATGATGGAATATTCACTCATTTCGAGTAACCATCTAGTTACAATATCAGTAGAATTTGTATGCTTATAGTTGATGAGAGGTTTGCTATCAGTTAACACAGTAAAAGTTCTATTGTATAAATAATATTTAAATGCAATGATAGATTTGTAAAGTGCGAACAGTTCTTTTTTTGAGGGTGGAGTAATTTTTATGACCTTGTTTAAGTGACTTACTAAAATATGATATAGGTAATAATTTATTATCAAACTCCTGCATCAAAATGTCAGAAATAGCCATATGTGATGCATAAGTGTTTAAATAATAATCCTGATCTCACATGGGTAGTTAAGTTTAGAAAAGAATATTGACTGAAGGTTATTAAAACACTCTTGAAGATATGGAGACCAAATAAATTTAACTTTAGGTGAAGTGATGTCAATTAAAGGTTGAGTAAGAGCAGCAAAATTCAGTTCAATCAACACGATTTCATTGGTTAGAAGGAGTTGCCAGCGGAAGTACCAGAACGCAATAATTATCGGCAAGCGAAACACGCCAAACGCTGGTGAAAAATCCAAGATGGCGGCCGTGCACACAAATCTAGAGTATCCCCAACTTTTCTGCTAAAATATGTATGTGAGTCAGTTTCAATATTTCTTTGATTAGGCCTGTGATGTTTTGGTTATTTCTCTGTATCACCTCAATGCATAAGTATAATGCCAAAAATTAACAATGACATTTATCCTACTGCTATAATTTGTTGTCAACATAAGGTGGTATGCTGCAAAATCTCTGTATATCAAGGGAAAAAAAATAAACAGATGTGTTTCATTCATTAAACATTGCTCATTGTGCTATAATATTCTTGTTAGGGTAATATCTCATGTATATTTTATTATCTAATTGTATTGCGGTGGTCCATAAAATACCCAAAATAATATCTATTTCACAAGTAATGTCTAGACAGACTCTCACTTGGGTCATGGCCTGTTGAGTGGTTAGCACCTCACTATTTAAGTTGTTCTTTAAAATATATAATGCAGACAGACATTATGTGAAATCCTCAAATGTCTTAGAAAAATAATTATGTACACATAATATTGTTTTGACTTTGAAAATTAACATTTTTTTTCCCTGCAGATTTTCAGTTATGACAAGATATAGTTAAGAAAAACTGTTTTGCACATTGTTATATTGACAGTTATTAAAAAAATTCTGAAAATGAGCTGATAAATTTCTAATGTAGATTAAGCATATTATTCATTTTTAATTTTGTCACTTCAAACTTTATCAATTTGTGATCCATGCTTTCTTTCATTGAAGTGGAATGTTTGGTACATGTAGCCTGATTTAAAAATCTGTGAATTTTCAAATTTGAATTTTAGATTCTTTATATCATCATTATATTAAGCCAAGTCTTGATGTGTTGCATTATGAAAAAACTTCCAAACCACGCTGGCTAATTGTAGCAGCAGCAGCTTGAATAGTTTTGGGGTGAAGTTTTTATAGAAATCTTTCATTTTTAAGCTTATTTTATTATTTTAAGCTTTAACTTGTATATTACTGTATAAAATATCTTACCCCAAATGACATTTTTGCTTCCTTATGCATGATTCTTACAAAAGACAACATGTGTCATCAATTGTTTTTGTCTGTAGCAGCCTAGAGAAGCACAGTTCAGTCGCTGAAAGTAAACTGTACAATAATTCATTAACACTCAACTTTGTCGTCCACACAAGGCTGATGAATAGGTTATTTCAAAACTGTCTTAAAAACCCAGCTGTGTCGGAGAAGACAGGTGCAAAATAATTACACAATTTTCTATTTTCATGTAAGAAGCCCTTGACATTGCACATAAATTAACACTGTTTCAAGGCAATTAAATAAAATAGAATGAATGGAGTTGTACTAAATATGTTAACCCAATACTTGACACAAGTTTGACCTTTATTTAGTATGAGATAAATACATGGGGCAGTTGAAGGGGAAATGAATGATCCCATCTATTTGAGAATTCTAAAACTTTATCAATTTAGTAATTCATGCATTCTTTCATTGAACTATTTCGTATATGTAGCCGAATTTAAAATCTGTGAATTTTCAGATTTGAATTTTAGAAACTCTTTTATATCATTGTTATCTTAAGCGAAGCCTTGATGTGTTGCATTACGAAAAAGCTTTCTAACCATGCTGCCTAATGGTTGCAGCAGCTTGAATAGTTTTAGGATGAAGTTTTTACAGAAATTTTGTAAGCTCATTAAAACTTTCAGGTTATCTATGCTGACCTTATGCTTTTGTTGTGTAAAGTTTTAATGATCAAAATTCAAGTGTATAAGATGAAAGCATTGATTCCCATAACATCTGTATAGTTTCTTTCGGAATTCCCTTCATGGTATTTCAAATCTGGCATTGTAAAAGAACAACTGATTGCGCTAAAGTATATTTTGAGTTAAGTTATCTATAATATTGTACAGCACTGGAACAAAAAATGTTTATATTCCAGACACCAAGCTTTCCAAATTGTCTGCTCTACCAACCTACTCTTACTGTGAATTAACTTTGTCAAAAAAAAATCAGGCAACTCTTACATTTTGTTTTTCTGCAACATTCTCGATTTTGTTTTCTAGCAATGACATCAAGAACAGAGAATTGATTCTTTTAAAATTAGCAGTGATGCCCAAAATTAGGATGAACAATCAACAGTTCCATCTTTACTTTGGAAGTATTTACTCAGTACACATTCACATAATTTATAACTCTTCGTAAAATGAAATAGAAACAAAACCTGGTTTCATATCTTATGTTAGTATTAAAGGGACCTCAATGCACTTCTCAAGTCTACCTGAAAGATTTTGATAACATAATTATGTTTGATACAACATGGCTGTTTTCTTGATGATATGTCCATATAGAGCTATTCAAACTTTCAATTTCACATCTGGTTCTGATTACTAAATTGTCATGAGATGGACTTAGTTACCAGAATATGAGAAGTGAACACATAAAGCTTTCAGAATATTAAAAAAAGGAAGCTGCTGCTGTGACAAAGAGCAACAAATGAGTTGAACCTTTGTTCTAAATAGGATATTGATTGCCTCTGGATCGGTTTTGTCAATTTTTGCTAGAAAATCCCAGTTCTCCCCCTCAGATGATATAAATTCTGAATAACTTTTGGTATTTTAGTCAATAACGTATGGAAAGAACTGTATACACATGCTTGAAGGGGAAAAATAGATGGGTGGTTTAATTTTGACTTGGGCTTAATATATTACCTCATTAGCTAGCTCTTCAAAATGATAACAAAGCAGACAAATAAAATCATTATTTTCCTTTAAGTTTTTAAGCCCAAACCATTAAACTAAATTGTTAAATTATGAAGAAACTAAATCCAAACTTAATAGTTTTTTCATGATAAATACTCAGCACATCGGCACTACCCATTGTCCAGTTAAGCCCATATCACACAGAAGAGTCATGCTTCACTTTGCATAGCCAACCCTTTCAAATAAGACTTTTACTGAAGTAGGCTAAATATCCTTGCATGATAAAGTCGTTACTTCAAGTACAATTTTTTTTTTCAGTCGTGCTGAAAAAGTTCAATAAATTGCCTCAACAGTCTCACATCAACCAAGCAGAATTAAGCTAAGGATAACTTCATAATCAAGACAGCAGCAGCTATGCATGGAGTAATCAAGAGACTTTGAAGCAACTATTTTTAATGACATATGCACAAAGCAGAAATACTTATTCATAGACAGCCTATATGCTTATCTTTTCAGACTCTGGTTTTTACTCATAAACCACCTCTCTCTACACAATCATTATACCTCAAATTCTATTATACAGTGTAGGACTTGTAAAGTTCTCCCTGCAACGGCAGACAGGGAAGACGTGAGAGTGAGTCACTCCTCTTATGAGGAAAGTAATAGCTTGAGTGATTGTGACATAATGGATGACATTCACAAAGACTTAGCACTTAACTATGACCTATCTTATTCAAATGATATAGAACGTAGGATTTTCGAGCATTTATACTCAGCTCATTATATAGAGTCCACAAGGCCTATGAATGAAGATTTTTCCCGACCTTTCGAAGCCTACAGACTCACTACACATAAAAGCTTTAAGATTGGCCTCAACACAAATAACAATACTAATTTTCCAACATCTTCCTGTTATACTAACAATAACCTAAATAAATGAATTCTTAACACCTAGCAGGTATCACCCTGAAATAAAGCCAACTTTGTAAAGGCAGCTCAATGGTTATGCCAAATCTACTATTACAAGCAATAGCAGTCACTCAGGCCCCAACCACAGCTAATAAATGTAATAGTGTATGTGAAGAAAAACTTAATGAAAATATTCCACAAATATTGAGAATAACAAAAATCAATCCACCCTCCAAAACTCATAACTGTTAACCAATATAACTCCCTTTTCAGGGTGAAGCAATGCTTTTGGTGCCAAAATTGGCACCACCATGTTGACAACTGTCAAGTAAATCACAGGTGCGTTAAATATGCAACATCCCATCTAACTAAGGAATGCCTAACTGCTAAAAAAGTCACTGAACATAAATGCTGAGCTGCGAGGGTAGTCACCACTTAATTATAGAGGATGCCCAAGATTTCCTTTTACATGAACCCCTGAAAGGCATGTTACCCCCAACTATCATTTGCTGCCATAACTAAAAACATGCAGAAACCAAAATCTCAACCTAGTACTACCCACCCCTCTATTCCAAAACAATCCACACCCAACAATGATGTCGAGGCTCTGTCATTTATTTCAGAAATTGAAGACATTAATGAATTAACAAAAGAAATAAAATCAGCTTAATGTCACCAAGTTTTCTCAAATATCAATTACATTTAAAAATACTGTAAATAATATGAAAAAAGCTATCTTTGAAAAAACATTCATTCACTCTCTTTGAGAGAATCAACTGAGGTCTCTTTATGGCATGGCTTCATGTTTTATCTATTGTTGCATGGAAATGAAAACTAACATATATGAGCTAAAAAATTATCCTAACCACCCTTTAATTATAATTGAACTCGAAGCAATTGATACAACTGCAGTTTAACTCAGTAACCTCCCTCAGTACAATATAATTTCTACCTATATTCCATTCAAGCAGAGAGAGAGCTCTGACATTAAATCTGATCTCAAAAACATTAATACTATTATGTTCGGCAACCTTAATGCATAATACACACATTGGAATTGTAATATGAACAACTCTTAGGGAATATATATAACTTCACAAGCACAACTGATTTCGAAATTGTAGGTCCCCGATTCCCCATCCCATTTCTCTAAATGCAGCTCTAGCATTATCAAGACTTCAAACACATGAAGTGCTAGCATTGACATCATAACAATAGATGCCAACTTCAATATCTCATGCAGGCTAAACCTAACAGCAAACCATCATCACATAGCCAGTGATTGATGAGTATTGTGCATATGAAACTGATTTGTCATGAGAAGAGTGAGATATATATTTATAGATGAGTAGTACTCGAGGTGAAGGGAAACTCATGTTATAGTTGTGACTATATTCTATAGTTTGTCCTACTTGTTTTTTTTTATGTAATTAACTATAAACTTCAAGTTAGACTATATTTTAGACAGCTACTCAGCATTATACTATACTTAAGTATGAGTTTTTAAGTTTAATACATGCCAAGTCACTGTTGCAGTACCTCTGCTGTCAATTATTGACTTTGAACTTATTAAAAGGTTTTATACCATAGCTTTACTATCAAATCTCTCTCTGCAAATTAAACTCTGTTCATAACCCTGATGAGTTTCAATTTCCCCATAACAAAAACTCCCTGACCATTAAGAAAAACAAATTTACCAACTGGAAACAATACCACAACACCCTAAACAACATACCATTTAATTATCCTGAAATTAACAATACCAATGACACCACCTTGTTCTCAACATAACAGTTTTAATAATAGTAGTCAGTTACACCCAAAGATAATAATTATAAAGATAGTCTCTTAAAGACTGTAATCAAAAACAAAAGTTATTATGCTGTCATGCCTTTCTATCACAAACAGCTCAAAATCAATCAATCATAAACAACAACAAGATCTAAAAGAGTATTTAAAAGACAAAGCCAGAAAACTAGGAAAATGACATAACTTTCCACTTCAGGCAATTCCATTTGGAGAGTCACTAAATGTTTTTAAAAACAGTATAGAACCAATCCCTCTCTAAAAAGACCCTTAATACACTTGATACACATGATTACACAGACAGTGACAAAGCTGATATTGCTAATTCTCTAAACAATTTTCCCCACATGCCAGATAGTAGCACTGAAATCATTCAACAATAATATAAATCTTTTCGTATCTACTAATTATGAAACTTATGTTCTCAACATCTTACTCTCAGAAATTAAATCTATAATTCAAATCACACCCTAAAAGAAAGTGACGATGTAATTACTAATTCTATGATAAAAATCTTACCCCTAAAATACATGTTCAAAAATCACACCCTAAAAGAAAGTGACGATGTAATTACTAATTCTATGATAAAAATCTTACCCCTAAAATACATGTTCAAAATTACCTAATTAATTATATTATCAAAATTCATTAATTGTTCATTCTAAATCCAATAAACCCCATAATTCTTCTGAAAGCTACAGGCCCATTAGTCTTCTTAATACCCTTAGTAAAATTATTGAAAAATTTATTGTAAAAAAAATTTAAGAGCACTTTAAAAATAATATTTAACCCTTATCTGTTCAGATTCATGAAATCTCTTTCGGCCCACCACTAAATTTTTATAACACTGCTCCTAACCAAAGCTAAGCATATTCTATGGCTGCTCATTTCCTAGACATTCAAAAAGCTTTTGATAAAATTTATTTACCTACCATAATCCACAAAATTATTAACTGTAACTTTCCCTTGCACACAACCCAGCTACTAATGTCCTGCCTTAGAAATAGAACAAATCAAGTAAAAATCAATACCCTGTCCCCTAAAATACCCATCAATAGCGGAGTATCACAAGGATCCATACTTGACCCAACACTATTTAATATTTATATAAATGACATACTTCAATGCCCTAACTCACACCTAGCTATTTTTGCAGATTACATCACTATTACTACAAACAGAAACTTTAAATACATAGTAACTAACATCAACAAACACATTGCAATAATTACTAAAAGACTTGACAAATGGAAAATTAAACTTAACACTGATAAGTGTGCAGCTGCCATGTTCACTACTAAAAGAATCGCTAAATATCAGAATTACAATATTAAAAAAGGAAACACTTCTATCCCCTGGTCAGACAATAAAATATCTTGGATTCATGTTGATAAAAATATCACTTCAAAAACACTCATAACTCAGAGAAGGAATAAATTTTGAGCAGCCAGAAGACTATTATATCCCTTAATTGCTTGAAATGGCAAATTAAGCCTTAGCAACAAATTGTTCATCTACAAATCCTCCCTTAACACCCAGATTATTCTATTCACAAATGTGAATAAAATAGTCTAAGGCTAGTTGGCTGGTTCTGAAACCAAATCATAAGTTTATCATTTTTACTACAAAATGAAACAAGACCAATCAGTTAGATGTTATACATCACATATGGGTAGTATGCCTAGTAGGGGGGGGGTCTACTATAAAATTGTGACTCACACAGTGTATGTCTGGGACTGAAGAGGTCTAGCCTTTATTAACGTATGCCATACCAACCTGGTCATATGCAGTGGAATTCAACATTAGATACTTATCTGTCTGCTAAAATGCAATGATCAATAAATAATTTAACACATCATGGTACTTTAGGAATGTTAACATTCTACAACCTGTCAGACATGAATTATAGAAAAAGGTCTTGTGCTGTCCTTATTCATTAATGATGTGTTTACATGTATTTTAATAAATTTAAAAAAATTCAAAATATAAAAATGATGCATGCTCTGCACAGCAAAATAGATTTTAAAAACTTATAGAAAATGACACTTAGCCTTGATAAAGCAAAAAATATTCACGTGTTCTCTTGCATCCTATGCCTAAACTTCCTCTTAGCAAAATGATTGAGCCTTTCTCAATTCATTTAATTTTATCATTTAGCTCATGGATCAACTGACCACCTATCCTCCAATGAAATATCTTTTACAGCTTCTCCCCTTCAGCTTATCAGGTTAGCTTTTCCTTGCTACAATAGCAAGATCAGCATCCAATGACCCAGATGATATTGCAGGCTGATCTTTCCCAATAGTCCTGATGGACGACTGGCAAGAATATTAATAACACAACTGACATTGATAATCTGCTAAAAACTAACTCTTTAATTAGGTTAAAAAGAACTGATGGTATTTTATGAGTCATTTCTTTCAAGCTATTTCTAACGAAAAGGTCTTCCAATCAATGATTATATTTTGTGGGCTAACTGTCTTTACCTAACAACAGTCTTCCATTTCGTTAGATAACAATTAATATATAACATACTTTAAGAAAAAACACAAAATAGCGTACTCAGCAAATTTTTACTGAAATACAAAAAATATAATGTACATATCTACAGAGTTCTAGGTTCATATTGGCATACTCTGTTACAATATTTTTAACCTTGCTTAAATTTATTTCTGAACTATGAAAAAAATGAAACTAATCAAGCATATTTAAAGTGTAATGATCTCAATTCATTGAGGTAAAAAACAAAATTATATATAGTGTATATAACAAAGTCATATTACAAAGTTGTCACCTATTATAAGTTAAAATACATTTGTAGAAAAATGACTCATTTACAGAATGATGTGCATGAAAATGGTATGAATTCTAATGAGCTAATGATTTAAAAATAGTCAACAAATTTGATATCCCAATCAAATATCCATCTTCATGATTACCAACTTCCCAAGGTTCTTGATGAGTAATTTGTAGATGAGGTGGTAGAGGTAAAGTTTTAGCAAAATCAATCATCCATATATTAGCATTCTGTTTATCATGAACAAACAGGAGAGAGCTTCCAATAACCTGCAAAAATATATGAAAAAGTTAATATTTTTAAACAAGTGCTCATGTGAAATGAAACCACTTATGGTTACAGAATAAAATGAAAGTTATTGTGGTAGATCTAAGATTTCAAAGGGCTAGATGATTAAACCGTCTAACCCTGTTATGAATTCATTTTTAGTTTGAAAAGACAATCAGTTTTTATTTCAATTACTATGCATCCCTGATAGTGAAAAAAATATTAACTCTGAATTATAAATCAGTATAAATCTCTCTCTCTCACACACACACACACACACACACACACAGAGATGCATTGTTATAACATGTTACTAAATGAAATACAAGCTTTTAAATGTTCCAAATTTATTACAAATCAAGCTGAGTGAATAGCAGTATTTTTTTTCAAACAAGAGTAATAGTCCTACTTTTGAAGAAATTTTCTGGATGAATGATGACATAGCTAAGATAGATCTACCATTCAATTTATTTAAAAAAATGCTTTATACAGAAAACTAATACAGTACATATGAAAAATGTAATGGTATGTGTGGTTTTATTTAACTTCAGTTTTGCTATGTAAATTTGATCAATGACATACCAATACAGAGACAGATAATGTCATTTAACTTCAAACATCACATTTAACTCAAATCACATAAAAAAGAAAGATAGAAGATATACCTCATGGTTAGCAAAAAATGCAGACTGCTCCAATGCACTACTCAAAGATTGCAAACGCAAATAATATTTATTCTGTAATAAAATGTTCTTTTATTAAAAACTGCAATAAAATTTAACATAACTTAATTATCAATTCATTCAGTTTAAATGTTTTCAAATTATATTTCATTACTCACAACAGCTAAAGGAAATCCATCAGTAAATTCTAAAATGGCTGCTGTGACTTGATCCAGAGACTTTGTTGTTTTAAAGTCTCTGCTTGTAGTACCATCAGCTTTCTAAAATTAATAATAAGATAGGTAACATAAAGTGTTTTCAAATACACAATAAATGAGAAATGCATTATTTTTGAGACAATTCACACATATTTTGAACTGTCTATAAATTTTACACCACACATAACAAATTTTATATCTGATTTTAATTATGAAAAATTATCTTACAAAATACTGTATTGCAGCTAGGTGATTTCCTAAATCAATAGATTCAATTATCAAATTATTAAAAGAAAAAAAATTAGGAAATAAAGTTGTAGCATTTTTCTGATAATTTAAGTACAAACTTTGGTGGTCTCCTTTGAAAAGGAAGAAATAATGTATGTAATAAGCTTAAGATTCAATCTTCAAAAGCCAATTATTGGTGTTAAGTTGTGTTGCACAAGTATTGCACAATATTATTCAGTCAGCAGCTGATTAACTTCCTATTAATAGTGAGGGAGTCATAATTAAAATTTACATTTTAAAAATTCAATATTCAGTACTTTGTCAAGGCAAAGCTGTTTAACAGTTTTGCCTTTGACAGTAGCAAACAAAAAGAAAGAAAACAATATAAATGCAAGCTTTTTTAGACATATCTAACTGAAGAATCTATATATTTAAGTTGCTAAGCCGACTTTTTGGGCAGTCCGTGAGAGAGAACTACTGTATCAATTTACTTCATTTTGGTCTTAAACGAAAGATTGTAATCTGTAGATTTGTCAAATTTGTTTTTTTAACCGCAATTTCTATTAATTAGCGATAATTTACAATTGAAAAATTTATTTCTGCGCATGCTCAGTGACATGTTTTAAGGAATAAACACGTTTATTCCTCGGAGTCACTCTAGATCTCTGCCGCCATTTTTTTTTGTGATAATTAAGTTTGTGAAATATAATATTAAACCTGATGGAAATTGTTTATTTTGCGCTGTTTAATTAGCGATAATTCATTTACAATTTTTTAAAAAAATTCTTTCTGCGCATGCTCAGTGGTATTTTAAAATCTGGCTTTATATACTCAAAAAGCGTGAGGCCGCTTAAACACATTAATTTGTTTCTGCACATTATTATAATTTTCATCATTTGGCAATGATATTTTGAGTATAATTTGTGTATTAGTGCATTTATTTACTATCTAGCCATCATGTTTTGATGGGTACCAACTAGTACATTATAATTTCATTGAGTAAAATTTAAATCTGCAAAAATAACAGTATGTGAATTTTAATTTAATAACTTTTCAGAAACTTAGTAAAAGGCGGAAAAAAACCTTTCATGTTATAATGATTCCAACCCTCACAGAAAAATTAATGAAAAGCCTAATTACCTTAAGGCCTTCAATACGAAACCCTAAGCTTGCAGTACTGCTAATTGTTTCTCTCCAAACCATATATCTAGGTTTTGTTATAGCTTTAAGTCTATGTTCTTCTTCTGTAGGTTCATTTTCATCAATCTGAATCATTTTTTCATACATATCCTATAAAGAAAAGCATAGTGGATAAACAGTTTTGAAGTGAACAATACTTGGGTGGGGAGAGGGGGTTCTAGATATAAAACTCACAATCATCTAAATTCAATTAGAAGTTTAAAAAAAGGATAGGTAGTGCAACAATTAAAATATCCCTTATTTTATTCTAACTCAATATGAGTAACAATGTTCTCAAAAGATAAAATTCACATTTTATTAAAATTTAAGGATAATGTGTTCAGAATATTGCCAGATACCAAACAGATAATAAAATTATTACACTCTATAGAAATTACATGTTTGTACATCCAAAGTTTATTACTTTTACAGTTTTTAATAAACATTTACATTTCTCATGCAGTATATGAATCTCATAAATGAATATTTCATTTATGGCTAGGAATGACCACAACAAAGTATACATTTTACAGAAGAAAATTAAGCTTAAAACTATCAATTCATTGATTAGAATATCAGCCCAATACAAAATTGACAAATTTTCCCTAACACATTCAGATGTCTAAACTGTTAGACATCTGAACTATGTCATACAATAGTACCAAAAATGTCTTTCCCTACAAACAGAATACAATCATTGTAGTTTTAAAGCAGTCAATCACAGTTTGCTACAGAGATAGATGGATGAAAAAAATAAACTTTGATTAATGGAGCTGTTATGTAAAGAAAGAGTTCTGGTATGCATTTGAGGCTTACAGAGAGGATTTTGGCTTGAGAAAATATTGATTCAATGTTGTAGGTTAGCCAAGCTTCAGACATTAAATTCAACAACTATAGTAAACTTGTGATAAAGAAAAGGGAAAGGAAATCATACAAATTTACAGCTAGTAATGTAAGAGGCAATGTAGTAAGATTATACGGTATAGTAAGCATAAATATCTGTTTTGCAGTGGGATACTGCTAAAAGAAATTAAAATAACCATTAATGCTACTTATGATAGATTAAAAATACCCCCCCCCCTTTACTTTGGGCTCAATTGATTTATTATCTATGAGGTTTTCTTTATGTGTTATGAAATAAAAATCTTTTATTTTTTGTTTCTTTATGACATCAAGAGTATCTGGTAATCTTGGGTGATAAAGGTATCACCTACAATGGTAAGCATTTATGCTTGGAAATATAAAAAGTCTGTAATAACTAAATCAGCATTGTAAGATTATTGAAAAATAAAGATGGGAGAATAAAAGAACTTTAGTTTTTTGTTTTCTAATATCTTTGTTGAAATTTTGAGCTGACTAGTAAGATTTATTTCCAGTCCAAGAATAATTTGTGGGGGTATGAATCCTTACTAATATTAAATCATTTGCTTGCTGCATATTGACTATAAAATTATTAGAAATAATTTTAATTATTTATGCTCGAAAATATAAAATTCTGGCAATACTAGAGATATCTGCAAGATGATGTAGTCAGCTAGGAGTAATAAGGCTTCAAAAAGTGTTCCAAGAAACATGAGTAGAAAAGGATGCTATTGTCTCTTTAAAGTTGATGGATTGTATCAATATATCAGTCTGTTGTATTTTTAAATAATTTTGGAAATTCGGCAAACTATTTTGATTTGTTGGTGTAGTCATTGAGCCTTTAATTTTGTCAGTGACAGAAATTGTTGTGACAAGGAGGATAGCATGGTACTTTTAGTTACATCTACCTTTAAACAATATTTTTGATCATAAATAATAGTCAAAATTTTTCATAAATGAAGTTTTCATAAAGAAAACAACGAAGGTTTCTAAAAAAAGTTTCATGGGCAAATCTTTATAATTGCAAAAGATTTAACTGTGATTTTAAAGGTATAAAAAAATAAGAGAATATTCTATACAGCTATAAAGTAACTCTTGCAAATTCTTTTTACTCAAAATGATACATTAATAAAATTATATATATATATATATATATATATATATATATATATATATATATATATATATATATATATATATATATATATATATATATATACACACACATACACACACACACACACACACACACATATATATACACACTAAAAAGAATAATGGTAAGCATAAAAAGGCTATGAGCAAGATTAAGTAAAAAACACAGATTAGAGAAAATTAATCATGAAATTTATAATCACCTTAAAATGCTGATAAGTGTCAGCTAAAGGAACAGAAAAAAACTACACACCATACTTGCATCAGAAGAACAAGAATAAATCAAAGTGCAATAAAACTATGAAGAAAAGTATTTTATGCTAAAGGAAGAGATTAAGGACTATAAAAATAGGAAACATTTTTGCCCACACAAAATTAAAACATTAACAGAAATATTAAAGTTATAAGCATCTGTTTTCCTAGAATGAAAATCCTTTGCACCAAAATACTCAAACCATGGTATTTTTTTTTCTTTCAATTATTGAGAAATGCATTTCAATTTTAAAAAGGTTAAAACAAAATGTTTATGATTTTCATGATTATAACTGATAAAAATGCATCTACCACGATTTTCAGATCCCAGAAACAGACAGGGATTGTTACATATGTGGACTAAGCAAGTGCCAAGAGCATCAACAAATTAAGCGGTTTCAGAAATTTAGGCCCTCATTTGTTTCCTGTATAAGAAATAATGGCATGATTTTACTGGTGAATTCAAGTTAATTGATTAATAAATAATATGATTCAACAGATTATCAGCCACTGGAAATATCAACTGAAAAATGGTGAAACAAACTGATACAGAAAAGAAATATTGGTCAGTAGTAATTATATTTCTGACCAATATTGGCCAGAAATATTATACCAGATATAACATATGAATCACTGCAATTTGAAAATTATCAGCACATTACAGAAGAGAAAATAAAGCAATCACAAATATGACCATTTAGCATATTTGTGATGCTAAATGGTCAACTAGAATTAGGGAAAGAGGAATGCAATTTTTTTTATTTAAGTACAGTTAAAAATACTAAAGATTCCTTATTTTGCAGCCCTAAAGTAGAAGCAGATTGTTACCAGGAAGGAAAGTTTTAAGGAAGCACAGAACACATTGCTGAATTAAATAAAGTTATAAGCAATCATAATTACAAATTTCAACAAGGCAATAAATTATCACTGCAATGTCTAATGAATTTTGTGGAATCTGATAGAAGAAATTAATTTTCAAAACTTGGGAAGCTACATATTTTATTCCAATTGTAGACTCATAGCCAGTTGTAAAACTCATAGTTAAGGGGGGGAAATTGATTTTAAGATTTGATGAAAATAAGGGCATAGAAAAGGTATTTTGGGGTTCCCCCCCTTCAGATTGAGAAACACGATTCCTACTTAAAAAATATTAAATTTAGACTTGAAGGATTAACATTAGATATAAAAATTGAAGAGAGTAGACAAGAAAAAAACTTAACTGTCCAGTACAATGGGTAACAAGAAAATTAAGAGACATGGCAACTAAAGCAACTCACACTTTGTCAATTTTTCTGTGGAAATATGTTTGGTAGAATACTTCTTTGATTTTGAATAGAATTTACTTATATATTTTTTAAAATTTTAATTTGACCATAAATAATACTTATTAATATGTCCAGAAAATCATAGAATTATAGAAATAATTTGTGATGCTAAATGGTCAACTAGAATTGGGGAAAGAGGAATGCGATTTTTTACATTTAAGTACAGTTAAAAATACTAAAGATTCCTTATTTCACATTTATTCAAAAAGAGAATGAAAAACCAAGGAAAAAAATTTAAAGCAAAAAAACTCTCAGATAATCATGGTCACCATTAATTTTTTTTGTAAACTTATTTACTTAACAGTTCTCTTTAAACAAGTGCAAGAACAAAGTGGTTTATTTGGAGCACCATGGTCCTCTTTTGTAATATGAGAGCTAAAATGACTGCAACCTACAGCTCAAAGTCAATTCTGAATGAAGAAAAAGATCCAAGCCATATGCGAGAGTCAAATCCACAGATTTTGGTTCTGAAGATCAATGTTTAAATCATTTAGCCAGTCTATCTTACAAACAAATAGAACAAGCCAGTTATTACAAAATGTACTATTCAATTTTATTTTAAGTAGGAATTAATTTAAATCTCTCACCAACATTATTATGGAAGCAGAAATAGTTTTGAACACACAGAAAATGAAGCAAGGGTGCTTCAGCAGATTGCTGTAATTTTACTTACGATAGTCAGAATTATTTATATGATACAAATTACAGTGAAGAATTTTCAGTAACAAGTGTACTTTGTGACACCCACATTTCAAAACATTCATAAACAATGTTTTGTACAAATTTCAAATTTTCTTTGAAAAGGATAAAAGGAATATGGGAAATATAACCACTAAATGTAGAGAAGATATTTATGTTCAGTATCTTTATATTATTTATGAAATACTATGCTAAAGATAATGTGTCAGATCCAGTTGATGTGATCAAATTTATAGCAGGTAAACCATAATCGACTTTTCTCCCAAATGGAACAATTTCATTTACTTTTTAACACTGTCATTATAACCACATTATGAACTACAACTTTGAGATGCTCAAGAATGTTTTAATAACAATAGAACATTTCAGCAATTCATTTGCCATTATGCATTCAAACAATTTGTATTTGTATTTAATGCTTATAGAAAATTATACCATACAAAGTTTAGATTATGGAGAGGTAAATAATAAATTTTCCACGCTCATATCAAGGAAAGAACTCCTATAGACTGCATTTCACAAATCTATAAATATTAAGTGTACAAATAAAATATTAAAAAAGGTGTAATATGCACTCTTCATTCCTTTTAAAAGACCTTAAAACTAATCATTTTAAGGTAATTAAAGTTAAATTTCAAAGCATTTTCAAATATTTACTACAAATGACTTTTTTTTCAAAATTTTAAACTATGTTAACAGACAAGTATGGCTGATCAATGACAAAGCACAGTAATTCTGTTGTTAGACAATTAGGCTGGGTTGCTGAAGATGGGTTTCATTCCAGCCTCACTATAGTTCATGTTTAATGAACGAAAATTATGAATGACAAAGATATTGAGATAGGTCTATAACAGGAGCACCAAACAGAGACTGAGTGGATTTGAACCAAAGTAAGTGGCTCCTCAATCTCTTTCCACAAGAGTATGAAAAGTTGATCCCCACATGGAATGACACTGGTTGGCTGGTGGTTTGAGGGCACAACAGTCATCTTTTATAGCACATGGGCTAAACTTACCAGGCCCTACAACTTAAAGTTGATAAAAATACCCATGCCTATGATGGGACTTTAGTCTCACAGTCTCTGATGGCTAGATCTCATACAATCTGGCCTCTTATCTACCTTGTAGAATAGTCCAATTTTTAGACACTGACCTGGGATGCCAAAGATAGAAGGTCTGAGCTAGGGGTCCAGCCCCAGCGAGAATGGATTTTAGATCAGATAAATATTATGAAAACTTAATTTTTAATTTTTTAAAATCTTTAGTTACTATATTTTTTGGAGGGGGGGGGGGATGAAGAAATTATCTGATATCTACTTGCAAGCATAAAACTACAAAATTTGGTCCTACAAGAAAGCAGGGGCCCCTAAAATTTCATTAATAGGTTTTTAAGGATGATTCATCTGCCTTTACCTACAGATACACATAATTTTTCTGGTTTATTAAACTAATATTCTATTAGCTATCCATCCATATGCACAGAAGAATCTCCATTCCACCTAATTTCCCTACAAATTGTCCTTCAAAATAAAAAATTCCAACTGTCATTAATATATTGATACTGTGTAAATTTTAACAAAATGAAGAAAAACAGAAAACTCATGAAGGTATTATATAATGTTTAAAAATGTCACCAATAAAAAGCAAAACTGTGATGCAATTTGAAGAATACCCCAATCATTACAGCATGCAAATGAATTCTGTAATTAGCATAGAAAATAATCTGAGTAATTTTTTCAAATGAAAGGCAAGTCTACAATTAGCATGGAACAAAAACTTTAATACAGCAGATATTCTGATAATCATTCATATAATACAACTGATTTGGACCATAAGTCTATATAATTTTAATGCCTAACACATCTATCATGTTTTATTGAAAAACAAACTAAAATTTTCTATTTAAAATATTTACATTTAGACTTTAAATTTTTTTTTTTTTTTAAGTGATACATATGCATCATAGACAGATGTATGAGTATCTTGGATTTAAAATCTGATAACTTATTAAATAATAGTAAAATGTTCTTCAGAGTGGAATACCTTGCGCAGTTTTGGGTTTTCTTTAGCTCTAGCAAGTTCATCTTCAGAATATGTACGAACACCAATTTTAATATCCATTACACAAGGATTCTCAAAACTAGCTAAAAGATCATCCAATTCAACATAAGCTGATTTTGTTAAGAAAAATATTAAACAAAATTTCTATAACTAAATATAACAGCAGTATCATATGTTCAATGAAAGTAATGTTTGATTGGAAAAATTTTAGACTATGAAATATATAAGAACATTTTCAAGTTATCTAAATATTTCATTCACATACACACAAAAAAAAAGTCAAAACAATCCCCAGTTTTTTCAAATATTAAGATACTTTATTTGAAATGGATTGCAAACACAGGAGTGGTATTATTTTCATGTGAAAGAAAAACCTTTAAGCATCTTAAAAATATTTAGGATAGGTACACCCCAGCACTTCTGATTTTAGTATATACATTTACAATTCAATCAGCTGAATACTAAGAGAATTAAGTTTATAAATTACAGAGCTGATACATAACAAGATGACACTCTTTATTAAAACAAATCTTTACACTGTTACAAGCAGTAAACTACCATGTTATCAGATTACTGATCATGGAGAGAAGAAATAAAAGAAAAAAAAATCAGTATTCTAGTATTTCAGAGACTACATTATAAAAAAATACATAAAGCTAGAAAAAGTTTCTTAAAAAAAAAAAAAAAAAAAAAAAAAAAAAAAAAAAAAAAAAAAAAAACGACATTTATGAAAGCATTTTATATTGTTTAGGTCTTTACTAGAATGAAGAATTTGTTAAAAAAAAAATCAAGATTTATAAATTCAGTTTGAAGTGTCTCCTAAAAAATGGGGAAATTTTTAATGATAAAATAAATATAAAATTTTTTTACCCACTATATAAGTGCCAGGGGAGGACTAAAGATTCATTTTATTAAAACTATAAAAATTATTGGTACTTTTCTGTTAGCCAAAAAATGGTTATCAAGTTGCACCTTTGAGGATACTTTTATTAACTATAATCTTCATGATTAATGTGCATGAATGAACAAAATATACAAGTTAACGTGAATTTTTTAAAAATCAGGTAATTATTTAGTTAGGAGGCTAAAAGTCTTTAATATCCTACAAAATCACTTCAAAAGGATCCCCTTTTTGTTGTTACCACAGAAATTCAGTTAGGTAGGATTGTAAATGGTGGGTGCTTTCTTGGCTGTGTATTATTTCCCCATTTGGAGCTTCCACACAATAACTCAATCTCTTGTGTATATGTGCCAGTTTCCAGATCCCCAAAACTGTACTTATGACTACCTTTAAAGAGATGGAACTCATCTACTTCTTATTGTGTTATGCAGTATGATTTCCAAGAATCTGAATGAATGACAGATGCTTTATTTATGTTATTCCTAATAGTTTCTGCCATTGAGCAATTAGGTAATTGTACAAGGAAGAATTTTCTTGTTTATCTGCAGTTTCCATCAAATATTCACTGTCGTGGAAGAACACATCTAGCTTGGTTTTCAAGTTTAGTGAACAAGCTTTTGTACCCTTTGACGATCATATTTGTACTACCTTTTTTTTCTTCTGTTGATGTTTCTCTACTGAGAAAATGCTCCCTTCTCATATGCAATTGTTCCAGTCTACAACTGTGGATTGTCACATTTGTAGCTGCTTTTTGTCCCACTTAATAGAATTTATTTTTCAATTCTAGAAAAAATAAACCTGAAAGCTGCAAGAAAAGGCAATAGAGATGTCAACTCATGATCCACAAAGAAAACTTCTTTGCTGTGACATGAAGATATGTTGCATTGCCATCTAATACCATCATTAAAATACAGTTTCAATTAGTGATTATTTACACAACTAATAGTAAATGACAAAAGCTCCCCTTTCTTGGAAAAACAGCTCCTTTTTTTCTGAAGCAGGAAAGTCTTTAATTTTCATGACTAAAATTTTGAATTTAACCATCATTGCATATGTAACAATGCTTCTTCAAAATTTAGCATATCAATTACCAATTCATTCATTTTCATAGGGTTGTTAGGATGTTGAGTTTTCATTTTCACCAATGAAGGTACTTGTCAGTGCAAACACCAGATGCACCCAGCTAATAGAAAAGTACCAAATATTTAGTTGCAAAACACATTTAAAGTTATACCTCATAAACATCTACCACAAAAAATATATATTTTTTTTTTCTAACAGTATAAAATGAATAATACATTTATGTTGACTTATTCAGTGAAGGCTATGAACACCCACTCTTTTTGCAACAAGAAAAACAAAATAAAAACAGAATTTTTACCTTAAATGTTACCTTCAATATTAATATTTGTTAAAAGTAACAATAGATATGAAATTATAATGAAACCATAATTTAATAATTTGTTTTTTTTAATAAAACTCAGACAAAATATTTAGCTTTAATATATCAGACACTGAACTCTATGTACCAAAGGATACTCTCCTCTTCTTTAACAACTTTTCCTTTGTACTCAGGTGCAAATGGCCTCAAATAATCTTTCATGATTAATTCAAAGCATGCAACTTCAGTGCTATTAAACTTCTTTAAGATAGTTCCATGATGTCCTGCTCTAAAATTCCCTTTGTAGAATAAAGAAAAATAATACACACGCTTTTACTATATGTATATAACTGCAGAAGAAGAATGATCATGCATCACTTCGTTCATTATACGAGTACTAAAAAAAATGTAAAAAGATAAAGATATTGTTAGATTTATGTATATTTGTACAAAAGATTTCAGCTTACTGCTATTTAGTCAAGAGGAAAACCAAATATTACCTAAAAGTTTTAATAAAATTTCAGTTATATTAATTTCTTCAAAATCGTAATAGGTTATGAAATCTTAAAGAATATTTTGAATAAACATGAATATATTTTAATGTAATATTGAATATTTGAATAATGTACATTAAATAAAATATATTTGTAATTAAATATACAACTCTACATAATTAAGTCAATCATCCAACAGAAGAATTAGTGATACAAGAAAATTTGATAGACGCAACTCAATAACTTTTCTGTATAAATATTTTATTTTTTCATTTAAATAAATTATTATGTGATGATTCTATTAAACACTCACTAGTTATATATCACCAACATCAAATAAAAAATAAAACTGTCAGAGACTGTCACTAACATAACATAGCAAACTTGCATCTTGTTTTGAGAAGATATTTGAGGAATCAATATTAAGGAATCAGCAAGGCAATAAGGGTTTTATCAATAAGGGTAATTCAAATATTGCAGAGAAAAAGCATAAACCATAACCTCTAGTTTATCAGCTTAATGCAGCAAGAAGAAATATGACAAGTGAGCAATATTAATGCAAATAAAGTAGGTGCACATGTGTATTCTTTTGATAAGTATTTTTCGCATTTTGACAACATTAAATATTAGAATTAAATGAGATAGATATATATTTATAAGTAAATGCTAATGCTTTTCTACATAATATGAATATTATAGTGTTATGTATAAATACTACAGTACAGAAGATATTTAAAAAATAACACTTATATTAGCCATATTATTATATCATACATTATATGTTTTAAAAATTACATTAATAAGATACTGAAATTTTTCAACAGTGTTGAGAAACACCAATAAATTAGAATAAACACTAGCAAGTCAGTAGTTATAAAGAAACTATCAATCCATTTGATAAAATTTTGATATAAATAGAAAGAGAACAGCAATCCAAATAATTTAAGCATATTAATATCTTAAAACTATAAATTCTAATAAATATACCTCATACTTTTATGTGTTCAAAAAATTTAAACTTTTAAATTTCATAAATTTAAATGACTTATAATTCATAACTGAACAGATTTTAAATTTGACACTATAATTCATTAAATACAAAATTTTTATTACATAAGTTTTTTACTACATAACATTACTTTGAAAACAATATATAATTACCTTGATGCCCTGCAAGCTGCACCCATGGATATTTTTGTTTCTTGTAAGTTTGTATAAAAGGAGTACATCTAACTAAATTTCTCACTCTCTTCCACTGAGATGGCTGAAACAAATTATTCTTGACATATTATACAAATGAAATACAGTAGTAGTAAATTGTAATTCATAATACAGAGCTAAATTTTTTAACATGCATAGCTTGGCAATGTAAACAATTTTTCAGTGAGGGGAAAAAAAAAATATATTTAACTTACAATAAAAATTAATAACAAAAAAAATTAAGACTTACAACAGAATATATAACAATATTTGCATTTTTAAAAACACTTTTAAACATCAATTACTATAGACAATTATCATATTTTTTAAGTTTGAAAAACTAAACATTGCTTAACCCAAAATGAAGTGTTTAAAGACCTTTGTATAAATCAAAATCTTTAGTGGGACAAAAGAATTAAAGTAAAATAAATGTTTCCATTTGGAAATCTATAGTTAAAGAAGAAAACCTGTGGCAGGATTTTAGAATTAGAAGTTTCTTACAAATGTTCTATGCAAAAAAATCTCTTTCTTTTAAAAGGGACATCTATACAACTTCCCAAATTAAATTATATCGCAATAAAAACAATCATTTGATTTAACTATGAAGGTTTACTGCTGTTCTGTAAAATGACATCACAGTCCCTCAAATAATAAATTATAATTTTATAATGTTACAGGAAAACACTCAATTATGGGTTAAGAATCTTGTCAATTTTAAATTTTGGTTCCTTAAAACACATCTATGAGTAACTTTTGTTTAAGATTTTCCTAATTAAACTGAGAGCAAATATCAGCAATGCAAGTTACTTTCAACTTGATAATATAAATTGTTTAAAACATTTGTTATACACAGTCTCTCTCACTGGGGTAAAAAATTGCTTGAAAGAAGTTGTATTCATACACATGTACACTGACATTTTGTGAATGTAAATAGAAATAAAAGATTAGCACCATTCAAGAGAACAATTTTTAAATAACTATGTGTATACCAGGATGACAAATACATGTTTTTCTATGCATAAATTGCTATGGAGAGCTGTACATGATATTCACTGAAGCATTACAAACATGAACACTGTGAAGATGGAAGTACTAAATTATTAGTTTACAAACAAACCTTCTGGGCCTGACGACCTTCTTCTGGTTCCCAGTCACTACTAAGGTCGTCGCTACTAGTACCACAACCATCATGAGGATGATTTAAGGGTGTCACCGTTAACCAATATCCAGCATAACCACCATAGCTTGCATTAGCCATAGGCTATAACTATTTTGATCACAAAAAACTTTTGACACACCACGCCAACTTCCACTTAGAAAAGTTGCTCATTTGCAGCTGCGTCTATGTTACTTCGATAGAAACTGATTCCTCATTTAACTCTCAAGGTTCAGGATAACACAATGATGCTTATGTATTCAAACACTGATCCCTTGTTTCTCAAATAGCATCTTAAGAGCATATGTGTGTATGACGTTCATTACTCCAACACTTAATGGAAAACAGTTACTGAAAGATGCAAGCACATGTAGGTGGAGAGCACAGAATACCGAACGGGATGCAAACATCATCCAGGCTCACACACATTTGCAACTGCGGGCTGAAGAAAGAGCACTTCCAACTAGAAATTGAGATTTGCTCGGAGCTTGATAACATTTCAGTGTCATTTCCGCTGTTTCCTAATCGCGCTTTGAAGGACATCTTAACTTCAGTCGACCTCATCTTCCAACCTATCGAGCTCTTTAACTGCCACCCTTCCTCCCAATTCGAAAGCAATCTAAACATAGGTTTAAATAGCTGTAAAAAGAGCTGCTCTCAAATTGCGGTTGACGTCATAACATTCCGAGATGAATGATTTCCCCGCCTACTGTCAGCAAAAAGTAACTTCACGATAAGAGGATTTCATGAAATGAAAAATATATAATTCTTCTCAAAAACCTCCATTTGTTCACAAACATCCAGATATAATTTTTCATTAAATTTTCATAAAAAGAGCAATAAATTTTATAGTAAAACTTATGAAAGAGTAATATCCCTGTCTTTTTTTAAAAATTCCCCCTACACCTTCGATCATCTGCCTTTGAATTTCCCTATATTTCCTTCCAATAAAATGAACTGCGGTTGCAGTTTGAAGTGTTAATGCCGAAATAACAACAACAAATTTTTTGTCTTGGTTCTTAACATATTACCTATCCTTCTGAACTTACTACTCAGATTCGTTATTATTTATAACATAAACTAGAATGATTTTTATTCGTTTTGATCTCTAACTGAGTAACTAACAGATCACATGGAGATAAATTTTCTCTGAGATGTTTTGCTTGATATCTCTTGTGTAAATGGCAGACGGTTTCCGAGTGACTACGGCACCATTTTACCGAAAGATGCTGGCAATTCGAAACCTGCGATTATCATGAATGTTTGAAGCCGTTCAGAATCAGCTTTCAGTAGTAGGTCCCTGCAAGTTCTGCAAAAGATGACCGCATCGCAGTATATCAACCTACCAACTCTTGCATGATGGGTTTACTTCCTCCGAAAACGCCAAGTTCGACTTTCTCTATAACTTAAAGTTATGTTTATGTTAAAGTTTTAGTAATTACAATAGGATAACAACAAAAATTTTATTCGCTAAAAATAACGAAACATTTTTAATTTTCACGTGTCAGAAAAAATCTCATTTCTTCAGTTTTCCCTAAAGGCTTTTTGAAATTTGAATGGAAATAGCTAAACGCAGCAGATATTACCCTCTCTATGAGCTTAAATGAATCCGAGAATTAAATCTTCAGCACAGTCAAAATTCAGAGACTGCATTGTATAATATATACTAATAAAATCAGTGTTTCTGAGCTCCCCCCTTTTTTTAATACCTGATACATTTTGATTTTCAGTGTGATACCGCTGATTCAAGGAATAAAATTGCAGCCCTTCTTTCTCCCGATTGATTTTTTTTTATATAGCTATACGCTTAAGTTAAAAAATACAGGTAGATGTACGAATTGTTGCTCATGATTAATAATACTGAAAGTCGTTCTGTATGATAAATATTTATGAAAATTCATCCAATGCTTGTGGTGTCCATACGCTGAAAGAATTTATTCCAATTTCATTTATAAATAACCAGATTTTAAAACAAACCTCTCACAAAACCGTGGACAACATTTTAAAATACTACAGGGTGGCTAATAAATACTGTAACACTCCAAAAAATAAGAGTTAATTTTAATCATTTGGAAAAACAATTTATATATCTATTTGTGTGATTGGCAACTTTTTGTAAACACAGACGATTTTTGTTTAAAGTAAAGCATGTAGAATATTTTTAAAGATGGAAGCCAAAAGGTTAATGGTTAAACAGCTTTTTGATCACGGATTTTCTGCAGGTAAAATATTTAAGCAATTAAAATGCCTTGGTTTTAATAGGACGTTTATATATAGGACTATAAATCGATTATTGGATACCAATAGCTGTAAAGATCGACCAAGGTCCGGTCGTTCACGCACTGTTTGTACAAAAGAACGTATCAAAAGAATTCGTGAAAAGATACGAAGAAATCCACAACGTTCTACAAATAAAATGGCTGCAGAAGAGAACATCAGTCGCAGAGCTATGCAACTTATCATAAATGAAGACCTGGGTTTTCACCCTTATCGCAAAAGAAAAGTTCAAGGTTTGACTACTGCACAAATAGTAAAAAGGTTACAAAGATGTAAGAAATTGCTGAACCGGCACGGTAGCAAAAGTGTTGAAAAAATAATTTTCTCTGATGAGAAGCTGTTTTGTACAGAACAAAGTTATAATGCTAAAAATGATGTTGTATATTCAGCAACCTTCGAGGATATACCTGAAAATCTTCGAACTGTTAAACGCTTTCAGAACAAGAATTCTGTTATGGTTTGGGCTGCAGTGTCACACAATGGAAAACTGCCTCTGAAATTCATCGATAAAGGGGTAAAAACCAATGCTGAATATTACAAACAGGAAGTATTGGCTACACGTTTATTACCACATGCTAACAGATTGTATCCCAAAAAGAATTGGATATTTCAGCAAGATTCTGCACCGTCCCACCGATCCAAAACAACACAGGAATGGCTCCTTGCCAATTGCCCGAAGTTTATCAAGCAAGAAGATTGGCCACCTTCTTCACCAGATCTAAATCCTTTAGACTATTGCATTTGGGGGATTTTAGAGTCTAAAGTAAATGCTAAGCAGCACAGAAGTTTGGACTCCCGCAAAGCTTCCATACGGAGTGAATGGGACAAATTACCTCATAAAATGATTCGTGCCGCAATAGGACAGTGGCGTAAGAGATTATCTTTAGTAATCGATAAAGATGGCTGTCGATTCGAGTAAAATTATTTCATGGTAAACTTTCATGTATAATGTTCATAATATTGTTGTATTTTCCATTTTCTATTTCATCTGTATGTAATTAAATGATTCGATATTTGTCACAGTATTTATTAGCCACCCTGTAGATACTAGAATAGTGGGTCCTAAGCGTCTTTCTCATGAGTAGCACTTAGCAGCAAGTTTCCATTACTAGTATCTTTCACATTTCAATGGAACCCGTTTTATACGTACCCACACAAACATTTTTCCGGATCATGCAAAAAATTTTTATCGTCCAGTTTGCAGAGTAAAAAATCCAGCGTAAAAGTTTTACACATCATGAGAACCCGATGAATACCTTTTCAATTTCGTATGATTTAAATTATGGAACCTTGCTAATTTTATTTTCAAGTTGATGTGTTTACCTTTTACCACAAAGCCAAAATTCTTCCATCATATTCTCAGCTTTTGTTGAAGGTATTAACTATTCATACTCTATGTGTAGTTTTGCAATGCAGTTGTAAGAATTATAAGAAAACACGTATATTTTCCTAGTTCCTTATTATTCGTCCTCATCCGGGCTCTCAGTCATCAGGGAAGTTTTCGGAAAAGAAAATATTACTGCTGAAATTAAGAAGTTTTTTCTAACAAAGCTGAATATTGACAAAAATATTTAACACTGATCATTAAGTTTGTAACAATTTTAAAGAAAGCAAAATTGTATCAAACAAAAGAATAGAGTTCGCTATATAAAAAAACTGAAGTTGCTTTGTCTACATTATTCAGGTAAACTCGAATAGCAGAATTAATAGTAAATGGCCTACTCTTGTGAATTAAAGCTTTATGAATTCTTAATTTAATTAACTGCAGTTTCTAGCGGATGGATTGATATATATATCGGTAACAGCATGATCCGATTTATCATTATATCCAATGTTTCATTTAAAGAATGCTCATCTGAGAACATATTTAGATTGAAGGAAATACTTTTATAGAACAACTTAATGCCATATAAAACATATTATGATTTCATGAAAGAAAACTGAAATTACGGTTACCAGTTTTGCTGAGCTGTAGTTCTGATAATACTGGAAAATTACTGATCTAAGCAAAACGTTACAGTGGAACGCGATTGTTCCAAAGAGGGAAAACGTACTATTTTACAAATCCTTGTACAGGACGTATTAAGAAATATGATTTTTTGATGGACAACAGATCAAAAAAGGAAAATTGAACAGTAATTTTGTTTTTGATGCAAGAACGGACGGGCATTGATAGGGAGCGTAAGGGGGGGGGGTACACCCTCGCTGAAAATGATGGATTTGCACTTAACTCAAAATAACAATAAAAAAAGATGGACAATTTTAGGTCTTATTTCTAAGGTTTTTGTCTCACTCAAAATAGAATCAGGATATTTTAGAGAAAATAAAATCAAGGGAAAAGTACAAAATTAATTTACTGATTAAAAACCTCTTTTAAAAGAGACTGACAGGAAGATTTCACAATTAAAAAAATAATAATAGCTCACCCAATTATTACATGTACGTCGAGTCACCCCTGCGGCCACCCTACGGCCACCCTACTCTCCGACGTCGGTAGGTCGGTCGAACGTCGGCATCGGAATCCGACTTGAAACCGACTGGAGACCGATTACATACCGAGTCTTTTTCCGATTACATACCGATGTCAGTTAGCGGCGTCGAATTTCGCTTCTCTTCTACCCAACTTAGTTTTCTGAAGTTTTTTAAAACGGTAAGTTTTATACATTCGTCTTTGTTTTCGTTGGAAATACTTTTGTATTTAGAAAGTCAGTGTGAACAATGAGATATGACATTATGGATATTATCCATTATTGAAACCTTATATAAGTTTACTATATTATATACGATAGATTCATATTTTATTGTGATTGATTTTGATAAGTTTTTTTAGCTATCCGGTTTTGTTTCGAAAAAAACAAACATAATTTGTGGCATTAAGAATCACCCAACGCTGCTGTCTTCTGTCATCGTCGGTCCAGTTACTCATAACAACGTCGGTCCGATGATAAATAATTTGGCGCGCTGTTGGAGAAGTGTTAGGTTTGCCGTCGTAACTGGCGTCCGCCAGACCAAAGGGTCTCGGACATGACGTCATCGGATAGCCAACGTAAACCGACGTTGGTCCGACGTAATTGTGTTACTAGGGGTATGGTTTTACACGAAAACTGACTTTGGTGCAAAATTTGGCGCTGATTACAAAACTTGCGACTTTATTAAAATGGGTAATTTCTAGCAATTTTTAAATTAAAAAGAGCATTCTATAAAGAGATTGTACTCATTTTTTCTCAGGAAGTCTCTTTAAAATTCCTAGTGCTTATTTCGAAATAAAATTTCAATTTTCCTAGATTTTCGACTTTGGAATTTTACAAGAAAACGAATTCTTGCCAACAAATGTTACTAAGATAGGAAAATTGAGATTTTAAATTAAAAGCGGGACATTGTATTACGAATACAGAACGAACGAATTTCATTGGAGGATCATTGATCGATACTCCGTATGCCAACATAGGCGTATATGGCCAAAAATCCGTGGCCGTGTTTATGTGACAAAATGCAGACTTATAGCTTAAGCTTTTAAATGTAATTGACCACACGCATTCATAATATCTTTAGTCATCCTACACATCAAGTACTTAAGCAGAGGGAATGAGGCTCAAGAACTAAGTATACCTTTATGAATGTTTTTTTATATATATATATACAGTGCAAGATTTCTAGAAATAGAGGTGCCGGAACGGTAACCTTCCGGGGTGTGTGAGGGGGTATTCCAAATTATTGATAAAGAGAGGTACCTAAAGAGAGGTAAAGGAACGCCGTTCCGGCGCGTTCCGAATCATTCTTCACAGTGTTCCTTTCAACAGGACATGCTTATGTCTGGAGAACACCTACACAAGCGTAAGATTCTGGATGTCTCATCTCAACTGTCAATCATGGATGCAAATCTATTAGGATTTTGGATCGCATCTCGTGGTTTTCTTCAAGTCCTATTGTAGCCCTAAAAGGGAGATTGAATGGGAAGGACTATGTCGAAATTTTAACTCACCAGTCCATCCTATGGTGCAAACATTGTTTCTTGCAGGAGATGGCGATCTCCAGGAGGATAATCCCCCTATACATACAGCTAAATCTATCAAGTATTGGTTTGAAGAGCATGAAAAGAAGCCAAACATCTTATCTTGCCCTGTACAATTCCCCCGACTATATATCACCCAACCGCTGTGATCTGTATAAGCGGATAGAGCCAGGTATCGATATCCACCACAGTATCTTTGCAGGAACTTTCATGATTTTTCTCTGATGAATGGTAAAATATATTCTTAACCACTATTCATGACTTGTATAATCCAATTCCAAGGTGAATCAGGTGGTATTACATGACAAAGGTGATCCTGCGCAGTATGAATAAAGGTTTTCATGATGTTTCTTAGTATTTCCATTATTTTGATAACCACCTGTACACATATATATACAGTGAAGCTTCTCTAGCCGGCCACCCAAAAAAACGGCTATTTTTATTCAGAACCATTACTGGCCGCCATAGAGAAGTTTCCCTGTATATATACATATATATATATATATATATTTATTTATATATTTATTTATACAGAAGGTCGTTCGCAGTGTATGGAAACGATTTTGTAATTTATTTTTGTCGTTTGGATTTTGAGATAAAAATTTGGCAAATGGTATGTAAAATAAAAGATTTATTTTGAAAATGGCTTCTAAAATTAATAGATGGCTCGAAAGTTACGTAGCTGCGCTTTCCGAGGAGAAATATTCGTATCAACAAATTATAAAGCGGCGTAAAAATCGCGGTTAGGGCATTTCAAAATAAAAAAAAAGGTATTTATAATATATTAAATATGAAAGGAAAAAAAAAGTCAAACTGAAAGTAAAAATGAAAACAGGACCGCGAAACCTCATCCTAAGACGGTTCGAACGCATGTAAATATCAAGAAAGCGAAGTCTCTGATCCTAAAAGAAAATTCGCAGACTCAAATATCCATTTTATCGAAACTAGGAATGTCTTCTGGCACTGTAAGTAAAACTATTCATAAAGATTTGAAGTTAAAAAAGATGTTTAAACCTAAAGCTCATCTGAGTTTGCCAAAACAATTGCTGAGAGAAAAACAATTCGTAGAAAATTATATGGAAAACACCTAGCTGCTGAAATATGGAAATTTGTCGTAACACTCGATGAGGCATGGGTGTATTTAAGTGACTGTAATAAAAAAAGATCAATTTTCTGTTGCTCAACTGACAGGAATGACAGTACGAAGTGGGTTCGTCAGTCTACAGAAAAGTTCCCATAGGGATTCATGATAATTGCAGGATTTTGTTACAACTTCAAATTAAAAATAAAAAAAGTCTCAACTAAAGCCAAAATTAATTCACTCTACTACCAGCAGAATATTTTAGAACCAATTTTTGAAGAAGAAATTCCAGCCCTATATGAAAAGGACATTGATAATGTTGAGTTTCATATGAACAAAGCCTCTAGTCACAAGTCAAAATCAACTACCGCTTATTTAGCAAAGAAAGAATCAGAAACAGGAATAATGTGTATCCCATTTAATGAAATATTTGTAAAATTCCCTGACGATTCTCCAGTGGACTTTTGCGCTTTCGGTTTATTAAAACGAGCCTTAGGAAAACGGCATCCAAGAACACTGGACGGACTTTGGAAAACAGTACAAGAGCAATGGTGTAAAATTGACATGACAGTACTAAGAAAAAGTTTACTTTCATGGAAAATTCGAGCTAGAGCTATTGTCAAGAACCATGGCTATCAGATAGAAGCAAATCGCCGCAAATAAATACGGCATTTATACATAAAACTTAACTATCAAAATCGTTTCCATAAAGTGAGAACGACCTTCTATACTTAGTACCCTATTTTATTCCGTACATCACATCTGATCCATAAATTACCCCTTTAATTAATATATTTCCGCTAAAGTTCTATATTTGGAACACAAATGTGAAGGAATTCTTTTTAAAAAGGAGTAATTGTATTCAACTGCGATACAGAGGCTGCAGAGCAGTCTATTTGATTCAGTCCATTTTGTGAAATCTATCGTACTGTCCTCATTAATTGGTATTTGCTGTGATGTGGCCTGAAATATTTGAGTGCAAGACAGACGCACGTTCGATAGTAAAGAAATGGCTAACATGTGAAAGGCTATTGAAGGATTATTGAAAATGGACTAGATTCACTGAAATCTTTTTGACTGTCACTACTACTATAAAGTTCTATTAACATAGTGGGACAATAAAGAAAACTACGACTGCAATGGGTAACACACACACACACACACGAATGCATGTATACTAATAATAGCATAATTTTAAAAATACCGTATTTTTCGGACCATAAGACGCACCTCAAATTTATAGGAGGATTTTTAGAAAAGAATAATTTGTATTTTGTTAGGTATATAAAGATATTTTCAATTTCTTACTTAATAAAAATAAAAAATTATGTAATAAATATAATAATTAATATATATATATATATATATATATATATATATATATATATATATATATATATATATATATATATATATATATATATATATATATATATATATATATATATATATATAATATTCATTTTATTTTAATGTTGCCTTCTGACAATAAGATGCCCCCCCCTCCCAATTTTGAGTCGATTATTTTATGTACAAAAGTGCGTCTTGTAGTCCGAAAAATACGGTAGTTTTTCTCTCAGAAAGTCAATAATGCCAGCTAAAAATAGCATTCGAACTTAAATTTTATGCCCCTATGAGAAATCAGATTTTGGTCTTTCTGCATAATAAACTTGTCGAAAATTGTATCGAGGGTGCCCTGTGACGCCAGTAGAGAGGGAGAAGTTTTCGCTCCTCGCCCTCGCAAAAAGGGGTCATGTAACTCCTCGTTGGAATTCCTATCTGGAGAAGCATTTCTTTATATTGTTATACTTCTGTTATGTTACAATAAAACCAGAAAGTTCAATCATCGTTGTCGTCCAGTTGTCGTAGTAAGTCAAAATTCGATAACACTCATTTAGATTAGGTATTTTTCACAGATTGTAACTATCATATTTAATAAGTCATATTATGACACTCCAGAAACTGAAACTTGCATTAAAAGTAATGAGAATGGAAATAACAGCTCCTAGAAGAAAGGTGTAGAGTATTGCATTTCAACCTCTCCGTTAATAATAAATTCTTCTATCTCGGCCTGAGAGTCATCAAGGAAACCAGACCACTCAGGTGGCAAAATGCTGACGGCCTTTTCCTTTATTCATCAGAGAGACTTGTTCCACAGAACGTTAGGAGGCCTCGGTCATTTTTCTTGATTAAGTCTGCCGTTACAAACCGGGTGAGTTGACAACCGGTTGACATCGCAATTATGAATGACAGGGGAACACCGGAGGAGACTCCAGGTGCTTTTCATTCGTGAACTATCAGCTGTTAAGCAGCATCCTGGAGGCGCCGCGTGCCTGCACAAAAGACTCGTGCGGTATCCCCTTCTCATTGTCCGAGGCCGGCAAGTGGCTTTGAGGACAAACTTAAAAGGCGGCCGTTTAGACCCGGGAAAATATTTCATTATCGCCTCGGGAAACCCAGTTCCATTGCTCACTTGTTTCTAGATCGTTCGAACTTTCCGGAGAGTGTTGCAATATCCGGTGGAGGCTCTCCTATAAAAGAGAGGGGACCCCTTGGCCGTGGCTTGCGTCTTTTTGTTCCTGACCCGTGGCGGATCCAGTGTGAGAGCAGCCGGGTGGCCGCCCTAAGAGGTACAGAGTCCCTTGTGACTGTTTGCAGCGACGATTAAGTTCCTGTAGGAGTAAATATACTCCTCTAATTTTGTTCGGAGACCAGTCTTCGTGGAAGTAGCCTTTGCTACCGAAATTTCCAGTGAGGAGTCCCTTCTCCTTATTTTCTGTTTTTCATCGCTACCGGGTGTGTGCAGTGGTCACCACCGTTGATATTGTTGGGGAGCCCCTTTTCCCATCAGGACGAAGTGCCGTTTCATCATCATTGAAGCAGAGTTAGTTTCTGCTAGCCTAGCGGACTGATTTGTTCTTACTCCGCCCCACGCCGATTAAATCGAGTGTGATATTTCTTAAGATTACCGAACTTTCATCTTGCATCTGTGCAGTGTACATATCTCATCATCATCATCAATTATCTCAATAAATTGCATTTGTTTTGTTTAAGTAACGATTGATGTATACCTAGTGTGTTTAGTTCATCTACTGGTTGCAACTACGAACCTCAGTTCGCTACAAAGGATATAAAACATTTGTAGTCCATTAAATGCTTTACCCGCAGTGCTCCATGTTTGAATTGTATTCCAACTTAATATTATGACTGTATAATGTCAGAGAGAAAATGCTCATACATGTGCGCCGATTAACCTTTCAGCGGCGGCGTCAATTTTTGGAACACCAGCAGGCGCGCGTGGCACAAAGTGCAACGTCTCTTTCAATCTTGATAATTCCTTTTGAAATGAACTTTTTCTATTGAAATTGAAAATAATGATTCTGTGTTTTATGAAAAGATATAAAATGGTGATAATATTGAGATGTATTTATAGCTAAAGGCCAAAGAATGTAGATACAATCGCCTTATTTCAAAACTGTCCGGTTTGTTGGATCTAAGGACAACTTTCGAATGGATCCATATTAGGTATGTCCAAAAACCTTAAAAACAATGACATTAACCATTTACGTGATATGCGGGATACGGCGTAATAGCTGCACATTGGATCGACTCCATCAAATCCTTTCTTTTGTCGTACTGTAATCCAGTATAATCGCTGGTTTACCACGGTTAAATCACGACTAACAAATGAATGGAAAGGAATACATGGCTCAGAAAATCAGACCTGCATTAGAAAGGGTGTAGCTATAAATAGAAACTGCTTAGAACATTCAGACCTTACATGTAAAAACAAACCATTCAAAATTACGAAAATGTTGCCCTTTGTACACGGGCGCGGCCGCTGATGGGTTAAAAAAAATACGATAAATAAATTAAAAAATTATCTCATATATATTTTAAAATGTTTACAGCATAGCAATTGATTAAATGTTTACTTTATTTTTTTTCTTCCAAATCGTAGTCGATTAATGAATTTCATAATCTAATCATACACAAAATGTAGAGAATGGAATTCTATTTAATGATTGGATTACGGAATTAAACTTAATAAATTTTGTCGGTTTTCTCCACGGAATATATTTCTATTGCAAATTACTTATTAAAAAATTTTACTCCTGTTATAGTTGAATAAATGTTTATAATTGCTATACGAAAGGTAATTCTCTAAAATGCGATATACTTGACATATCTCTCTGTTATGAGGGGTACCAGAGATACCCCTTTGCGTTGTGTAAATTTAGGGAGGTGAACTCCAAAGGTAACTATGCGTTTATATATAAAAATAACATTTATTATACAATATATTACAAGAAAAGGACGGGTTTACATATTATATTTAAGATCTTGGCTATACATATTTTTAACCGAATTAGGGCATACTTCATCCGCTTCCTGCGGCATAACCATTACGGGTCGAGTGAAATAAAAGTCTCGTAATCTCTCAGAAGGCATGAGCACTATTTAGAGGGGGAATTTATGACCAACCTGGGGAGTTTGATGAAAACAGCATAGCGTGGCATCGTTGAGGGCATTTCTACAGGAGGAGGCTTTAGGCATCGGGTAGAAATTCATGTGGCATTTCACTGGCGGATGCAACAGGATTCGGTGCTGGCGGTTGAAGACGGGTATCTCGCCATTTTACGGGGGCGTCTTTCCTTCCCAGGCTCTCTTGCCGCTCGCTACCTCCAATCGCTCCCTCGCTCTCTCTCCGAACGTCGTTTCTCCCACACTCGGGGCTCCCCCAATCTTTATCATAACCCCTCCCCAGGTTAGTTATTCACGTAAATTTATTGCCTCTTCGAGTTTTTTATTCGAGGGCAGGATGCTCGGACATTCCCATGGTTGACCCACGTGGTACGCTTATTTCCAAGAAAATTGGAAGTCCGTTGAATTTCCTGGAATTTCTTTCCCGCGTCCTGAGGAATTCAGGAGGGGTGATGTTTCTTGGAAAATTGGTGCAGTTCCAATATGGCCGTTTTATGCCCCGTAATCGTGTTGGAAGAACAAAATGGCTATAACGTTGGAAGGAGTTCAAAATGTTCAAATTGTGGATCCTTCACAACAATCACTCCCCCCCCTTTCTAGGCGTGCTGGCACGCCACAGTCTGTAGGGGTTGAAGAACGGATTGGCTCCATTCGCTTCAGCAAAATAGACTCCAATTGCACAAAAGTCACAATGGCAGTAAAATAAAATCATGAATGACATCAGTTGTAAAAGTTCAGGAGGTCAAAATCTCCCCTTATAGTGCTGCAAGTTTTACTGATTTAAAAAAAATTCAAAATTTATAAAGTTTTCTTTAAGCTTACATTAACTCTGACCAACATTAAGTAACATCATCGAAAATGGTATGCATACCCTGTAAAACAAATAATAACAAAATAGTGGCTCGATCAACACATGTGATCAGAGATTAAAATGTAAAGAAAGGGTTATCTTACAGAAATAGAAATCTCTCCGCTAAAATCGTACAGCGAAGATGAAATTTTCAAAAACGTTGGCAAATGTGCATAATCGCCATTATGTGTTTAACTCGCGGAAAGAGTAAAAATGTTCTCTTTTCCTTGCGCTGCCATTTGTGTGAAACATATAATGTGCTATCCATGCATTCAATAATAATAGTACTAATAATGATAATAATAATAATAAAACACAATGATAAAACATAATACACGCTAATCTTTTAATAATATATATATTTTTTTTTAATTTTTAAATTTTCCTTTTTTTTTTTTTTTTTTTTTTTTTTTTTTTTTTTTTTCCCCAACGAAATTGACCAAATTTTGCTCTATCATCAGATTTGTACACTGAAACATCGTCAAATTGCATTTAAACTATGCGCACAAATGAACCCACGACGAAAATTCTAAAGTCTGCTAAGTTTCCTAAAAAAAAATTATATAGATATCTCATAGCGATATAACAGAAGACGAAGAGTTAAGAGAGAGAAAAAAAAAACTTATTTTTGTCAAAATAAAACTTAACCGAAAGGAGAGAAAAAAAAAAATTACTTGTTACAACTCGGTTTTCAGAAGCCCATCGTTAATCCCATATAGTTGATCAGATTATATGTGAAAAACGAATGAGTTCGTCAAACTGAGCCTTCCCATGTACGCAGCCACTGGTCAGACAATTTTTTTTGAGAATGGCCAGTTCCCAAAACGGTCTTTCCGTGACTCTAACCCGCGAGGCGGAAGAAAAAAAATTTTGTAGTTTAGGTTTTTGGGGTTCGCTGTCGAAGAAAATATCTAGTTTGAATAAAAGGCGTTTTTGACTGATGGGTTGCCCCCCGAAGATTTGATGGCTGCGAGACCGTCTGCTCATTGTCCTGATTCTCCTTTGGCGGAATATTAGCGACCTGTTCCTGTGTCAACTGCGCTCCCCGCGACTGTTGGCAAGGTTCGAAATCTTCGTCATAGGGGAAAAAATTCTCTTCCTCATTTTGGGGGGTCATTTCCGAGAACGGGGAAAATGTATCCTGCGGGTCCTCGCGAATGTTACCGGTTATCGTGACCTTTGGGCGCAAGTGCTCTCGTCGCTCAGGCAATTCGTATATTCGATTGATATTACAATTTATTTCCGTAGCGTATGGGTCCGCGATTAGCCGTAATTTGTAAGTGTGGGGCGTAAGGCGATTCGTAATTCTATAAGGTCCCCTGAAGGTTTTCTTACCGATAGCCGATTGATGGTTACGCACAAAGACTTTTTGTCCGATAATTAGGGTTCGGGGTTTCGCTTTGAGTAATTGTCTCTCTTCTTGCTTTTCTTGTGCGGTTTTCATATTTCTCAGCGCGTTTTCATATGCCTTTGTCATAGCTCTAATTTTTTCTGCCGCGTAATCACCGAATAAAGGCGGTGGATCGATATTTAAATTGTCCGTGTCTAGAAATAAAGGAAGATCTCTTCCAAAAAAGAGGAAATTTGGCGTCTCCTTTGTGGCGGAATGCTGAGTGGCATTATAAATACATTTGTGCATGATCATCGCCTCTTCCCAAGAATTGTTACTTTTCGCCGCACACCGCATGGCGTGTTTAAGTTGAATGTTTATGCGCTCGGAGGCCCCATTACATTGTGGATTAAAAGCTGAAGATAACATGGCGGATACATTTAATTTTTGAGCTAGAATTTTAAAAAGTGTTGATGTAAACTGAGTTCCGCGGTCAGTAAGTATTCGCTTCGGTTTACCGTAAGCGGTGATATACCATATTAATTTTTGAGCGACCGTTTCCGCCGAAATATCACTAAGGGGGAAAAGTTCAATATGCTTACTGAAGTGGTCTAACACTGTGAGGATGTATTTATTTTGTTTTTTTGTAATCGGAAACGGCCCGACAATATCCAGCGAGATGAATTCACCGGGAATTGAAGGTAACGGGATTCTACCTAGGGGAACAGGAGGATGGACCCCTTTGAATGAACGGCATATTTCGCAGGAAGCTACGTAATTTTGAGTGTCAGCGTATGCGCCTATCCAAAAATAATGTTTTGACAGAATGTCATAAGTTTTCTGGACTCCCTGATGCGTGATGTGCGACAATTTAAGTGCCTCAGCCTGAAGTGAGCGGGGAATGACGATTCGATTTGGGATGCTACATTCCCTCGAGGAATAGGTGTGTTGGGCACGAAACATTAATAAATTTGTGTGCGGGTCAATGTAATAATTGTGCAAATTCTTGGAGATCGTGGGATCCCGCATTATTAAAGCTTTGCGTACTGCCCCTAATGTAGTATCTTTTAGTTGTTCTTGCAGAATTTGTTCTGTCGTAACGGCCGCTTGGGAAGAGGTGAGCGTATTGATCAGCGGGTGTTTTGGCTCTTCATCGTCATCAGGATCCGCTAACAGAGGATCTCTCGAGATATAATCCGCGAGCAGGTTTTCACTACCTGGGACATGTATGAACTCGAAGTTAAACTCGGCCAGTTCCAACAACCACCTTGAAATCATATTCGCTGGGTTAGTGAGACTAAGATGGTATTGTAAAGGTTTGTGGTCAGAGAGTATAAAAAATTTTGATCCGTAAAGGAAATTTTTGAAATGTTTAACGCCGTAGTAGATCGCCATTAACTCCGATTTTATTGCTGCGTATTTCTGTTCGGCGGAGTTCAGAATTTTACTATAGTAAAGTATGGGCTGTAGTGTATTTTCGCCTTTCTGCATAAGGACGGCGGAGATGCTTGTTTTGGACGCGTCTGTATTTAGATAAAATGGCTGATTAAAATCCGGCTGTAAAATAAAGGGTTTTTCAAAGAACCGTCGTTGGATGCTTTTGAAAGCTTCGTTGCACTCTACACTCCATTTAAATCTTACCCCTTTCTGAGTTAATTTATTTAATGTTGCTGACAGCTCGGCATAATCCGGTATGAGTGACCGATAGAAATTACAGAGTCCCAAAAACTTCTTTAGTTTTTTAAGGGTGCGAGGTCTTTGAAATGACAAAATTTTTTCTGTATTTTGAATCGAAGGGCTAAGGCCTTTGTTTGATATGGTGAATCCTAGGTATTCCATTTTCGTTAAAAAAAATTCGCACTTATCTGGGGACAAAGTGAGGTTGTATTTTCTCAACCGATCGAACACTAAAAGTAGTTTTCTTTTCATTTCGGAATAGGAATTGGCCGCCAGGACTATATCGTCTATATATGCGTAGATATCCTCACTATTTAAGCCATTCAAACATAAATCAATTGCTTGCTGGAAGTATGCGGCGCTATTCTTGTGCCCGAAAACTAATCTGTTGTAATGAAAATTTCCAAACTCTGACGTAAAAGCCATTTTTGGGCGTTCCGACTCGGGCAAAATAATTTGGTTGAATGCGCTATGAAAATCTAATTTCGAGAAATATTTGTATCCTGAAATTTTTGTGAGTATGTCTTGGATCTTTGGCAGCGGGTATTGGTATTGCTCTGAGATTTGGTTAATTAGCCTCAAGTCGCATACTAGGCGAAATTTGTTTGGTTGGTTCTTTTTTACAAGTAATATAGGTGAGGCGTACTGTGACGTGGTTCGAGAAATAATTCCTGCATTAAGTAGGGTATCTAATTCCTTTTCTGCTACGGACCTCAGTGCGTAAGGGATTTCGTATGGGCGCGCATTAATAGGATAAGGGTGGTTCAGGTGAATTTCGGGTTTGATAATTTGAGACGCTCCCAGTGTATTCATATTCTTTGAAAATACGTCCGCGTATTTCAGAAGAGTTTCCTGCAAATCCTCTTTTTGTTCGTGCGGCAAATGATTTAGATTAAAATCGGTGACTTGCAGTTCCTTTCGCCGAATCTCGGCTACCGTGGATATAGAGTTCATGTGTTTTACTTCCCGATTTTTTTGATTCGATGGGTTATCATACTGCGATTTGGGGTCAAATTCCCCGACGGTTGTTTTTTTGTTGAGTACTATCCTATTTTTTGTGTAATTAGAAATTAATACTAGGTTATTATCTTCGCCTCCACAGTTGATAAAATTTGGGTGAACATAAATTTCATGTTTAAACTCCCGAGGGCGAAAACTTAATGACTGGTCATTATAGTAGTTATTCGAGCAGTTACTGTGTACCAAAATGGAATTATTAGGTTCTATGATTGCCTTTTCGGATATTCGAATGGAATGAACTTGATTTGACGGCACCGAGGCTAAGGAATTATTTAGCGGTATTTGTATATCCCGTATCCTAAGTGCGTTATCATGAGTGTCCAAAATGGCCTGATTTTTCTTCAAGAAATCAAAACCCAAGATTCCAGAGAACTCCTGAGTGAAAGGCGCGGTCGTGACGTAAAACATTTGCCTAAAATGGTTGTTACCGATTTTAAATGGAATTTCCACGCAATTCGAGTACTTTAAATCGTTGCCAGTTAATGTTTTGATTGCGACTGATCGAGATATGAATTTACACTTAATTATATGTCGTATTTCATTGAACGTTTCGTATGCCACGACGCTGACCGAAGCCCCTGAATCAATGAGAAAGGTGGCCCCTGTCTGGGTATTAAAATTCACGAACACTGTAGGGAGTTGAAGGTTACCCCCTAAATTCGCGTTAGAGAAAATCCGTTCCGTTTTACCGCCAACATGGATGTTCGAGGTCCTTATTTCTTGTTCCTCCGTGAAGCTTTCAAATACCCGGGGAATAACATAGTGTTGACTTGAAATTCCCCTCCTTTCTATAAAAAATGACTTCTGTCCTGTCTGGGGTGATAATAACGCGGACCCCTCGTTCGTGTGTCCCGGTTTTGATGATAGGGATTCTTTCCCCCCCTTCTAACGTCCTGTGTTCGATCGTAACGGCGAGAGTCAGTCCTTTGTCCTGGGGAGTAAAAGGTTCTATTATGGGGTTGGTAATTTTGGCTGGTGTGTTCCCTACTATAGTGTATGCAATTACGTAGAAAGTGGCTCGTTTGACCACAATAGAGGCAAATTCGGACATCGTTTACGGGCTGTGGAGTTGAATAAGAGTCCTCACTAAATCGCGGTTCTTTATTTTGCGGACGGTGGTTTTCTAGGTGCAAAGTATTTATTTCTTGCGTTAGAGACTCGATAATTTTTGTATTTTGTTCCTGCTGTATTCTTTGCATCTCGAGCAAGGCGGCAGTGTTGGGGTCAATTTGAGAACTCGAATTATTGGGCTCGGGAGTCGTTTGCATAGCTATTTCAACGCTTTGCGCATATTTGACTGCGTCGGCAAACGTAGAAGGGTTTAATTTTAAAACTTCACGTTTCAAGTTATTATTTAGGGCGTCCAGAAATTTAGATAATTTTAATTTTTCGAGTATTTTAACCCCCTCGGCTGACGCGAAATCTACCTCTAGATAATTTTGGGTGGCAGTTGCAACCCTATACGCTAAAGTTTTAACTAGCTCGTTCTCCTGCTGACGTAGATTGTTAAACGCTGTGTGTAACGTCTGTGCATTCGGTTTCTCCGAAAAAAATTTATCAATTGATCTTTTATTATGTCGTACGATTGTTCTTCGCGTAGTTGGGGAGAACATGTTATGAATTTCAGCGCATTACCTCTTAACCGCGACTTAAGAATTGCGATCTTCTCTACGGGCGACCATTGTCCCAATGTTGCTAAAGCCTCGAATTGTATGAAAAACGCATTGCAGTCTGAATCAGGGGCACCATCGAACGTGGACACTAAATGCGTAAAGCCGGGAGTTTTCCCGCTAACGGCTGAATCGGTCGCCATAATACTATAAAGTAGGGAAAGGTAATCCGGGATACTGCTATTGTGCTTCAAGACAAACCCTTTTAAACAATTTTTGTTTTAACATATACATGCGAAACATATAATACTCAAAATAAAGTAAAAATCATTATCCTAGAATTATATATATACTAGCCGCGAACACATAAACTCTAACATTTCAATACAATTTGTTCACACAACATGTAGGCATGGCAGGTACAAGGGAAAGAAAAGAGAGAAATTTTAAAAAAAAATGTATGCATAACACTTTACAGATATATATATGAACCATAAGAACCTTGCGCGACATTAAAAGGCTTTTTGCCAAGATACACAAAAAAAATTTTTTTTTTTTTTTTTTTTTTTTTTTATTATGCCCAGGTTTTGGACTAAAGTAAAAATATTATAACATACCCAGGGAAATCCTCGTCACGAGGCACCAATATATGTTATGAGGGGTACCAGAGATACCCCTTTGCGTTGTGTAAATTTAGGGAGGTGAACTCCAAAGGTAACTATGCGTTTATATATAAAAATAACATTTATTATACAATATATTACAAGAAAAGGACGGGTTTACATATTATATTTAAGATCTTGGCTATACATATTTTTAACCGAATTAGGGCATACTTCATCCGCTTCCTGCGGCATAACCATTACGGGTCGAGTGAAATAAAAGTCTCGTAATCTCTCAGAAGGCATGAGCACTATTTAGAGGGGGAATTTATGACCAACCTGGGGAGTTTGATGAAAACAGCATAGCGTGGCATCGTTGAGGGCATTTCTACAGGAGGAGGCTTTAGGCATCGGGTAGAAATTCATGTGGCATTTCACTGGCGGATGCAACAGGATTCGGTGCTGGCGGTTGAAGACGGGTATCTCGCCATTTTACGGGGGCGTCTTTCCTTCCCAGGCTCTCTTGCCGCTCGCTACCTCCAATCGCTCCCTCGCTCTCTCTCCGAACGTCGTTTCTCCCACACTCGGGGCTCCCCCAATCTTTATCATAACCCCTCCCCAGGTTAGTTATTCACGTAAATTTATTGCCTCTTCGAGTTTTTTATTCGAGGGCAGGATGCTCGGACATTCCCATGGTTGACCCACGTGGTACGCTTATTTCCAAGAAAATTGGAAGTCCGTTGAATTTCCTGGAATTTCTTTCCCGCGTCCTGAGGAATTCAGGAGGGGTGATGTTTCTTGGAAAATTGGTGCAGTTCCAATATGGCCGTTTTATGCCCCGTAATCGTGTTGGAAGAACAAAATGGCTATAACGTTGGAAGGAGTTCAAAATGTTCAAATTGTGGATCCTTCACAACACTCTCTGTAATAACACTCTTAAAATTTTCAAATTTGTATTTGATAAAGCCACCGAGAATATTGGAAACGAGTATTTAACCTTGCAGTGCGATGTTACAGAGCTAAATATCTAAGCGATTACGATATAGTTTTATACTTATTTGTATTTTCTTTATTATTGACCTCGTCCAACGTTCGTTAATTACGAGTTCCTTTTCCCTTCAATTTTAGGACAGGAAGCGCGGAGTAGGAGAGGGGATGTACTAACTAACATAAACGTTACAACTTGGCGTCAACAGATGGCGTAGTTAGGGCGTGGGCAACGGTCAAGAGCAATGAACACCAGAATATTTTTATCATGAAGCCACCACATGTTATACACCGCGCAACACGGTCGTGCGAATATTTTACCCACACGCCATTTCTTGAAGTTAATAGATAAAATTAAATAAGCTGTCGTCTGTGGTTACCAAGCGCAATTGTCCCGATTTATTTTAAATAAGCAACAATTCTCCTAATCGGTATGTTTAAACCAATTTTATATTAATTAAAGTTCATATTTATTAGTTTCGCCCCATGAACTCAATTCTAGTAGATCTTAAAATATATTTGGATTTCTAGTGTGATGATTGTGGACGTCAGTTCGGTAACAAGAAAAATTCAATAAACAGCATTTAATCGAAACAGGGACAGATTGGATTCACACAGATTGTATAGAAATTTTTGATATGCTCAGTATGAACCATAATCGACGGACTCGATATTTGAATAGAAAATTCTCTTCTTGAGATAATTTTATAAATAAGGAAATTTTCTAACTCCTTCTAAACAAACTTTCTCCTATTATTCTCAAAATATGCCAATTATCTCCTTTCTCAGTCTTAAAAATCGTAGGCATCATACCGTAAAATCTTGACTATAATACGCAAAGGTGTATAATACGCATGCTTGATTTTGCGCGAAGTTTTCGGAAAAAATTAAAATTCGATTATAATACGCACCAGTAACTTTTCAATATTTTATTTAAAATTGTACAAATATTTATTAACATAAATAAAATTTGTAAAAAAATGAACAAAAATGTCAAATTCGGTAGATAAAAAAAACTTAAATTTTTAATTCAAAACAAACGATATTGTGAAATTATCAGTATTAATCACTTTTACTAGAATACAGATCATCTATTGTTTGTCGTTTATTCACTGTTTAAAACTACGTTTTTTTGTACACGAGTATAATACGCACCCTCATTTTTGCGGACTAAAATGTGAAAAAAAAGTTATACTCAAGATTTTACGGAAATTCTATTCAAAACTGTAAGTAAACTCTAATATTAAGTATTTATGATATTTTATTGTACTTTACCATGTATTTGAAATATCTTGATTACATTTTTAAGTCTCTCTGGGCAAGTTATGAAAAAAAATGAACTATAACTTATTGTTCTAAGGAGATAAGAAAAAAAATTAACGCACAGGAATATATTATTTGGGTGACCTGTCAAAGGGCTTTAATGCTGTCTCGGATGTATGCAAATTGTATTTCATGAGAATATGGTAAAATTTTAGAGGACCTCCACCATAATTGTAAACAAAGTAATACGAATAAAAAAAATAATGTAAGGAGGAGTACTCAGGACCAGTTAGATTTTATCCGTGTTATATACAGGGTGTCCATAATTAAAGTCCCACTTTCAAAAGGCTGCAAAAAAGAACCACTGGTCAGAATGACTTCAAATTTGAACTAAATATACTGGAAGAAGGGAGAAACGATTTGGCATAATAATAAAAAAGTTCCAAAATATGTAACATTTTGGAACTTTTTTTTATTATGCCAAATCGTTTCCCCCTTCTTCCAGTATATTCAGTTCAAATTTGAAGTCATTCTGACCAGTGGTTCTTTTTTTGCAGCCTTTTGAAAGTGGGACTTTAATTATGGACACCCTGTATATACATTATATCTATATTATATACACTGCTGGCCACCCAAATTGCAACACGAAGAAAGACAAGAGATATCACAACAAAATTTATTTTGTCACAACAAAATTTATTTTGTAAACATGTTGACCAAGTATCAAATGATTAAATTTATAGACTTCTGTGAAGTGTGGTTCCTGCCAAAATCAGTAGCCAGAGAAGCCGCCATTGTTGGAGATCACCGCTGCCACACGCCACGGCATTGATTCAAAGAGACTTTGGATGAGTTCTTGGGGTACAGCAGACCAAGCAGCTTCCACACGATGCCAAAAGTGATCTGCTGTGGCAGCTTGGGATGGAATCTGGGTCAATCGTAGAGCAACCATGGACCACATGTTTTCTATCGGCGAAAGATCCGGAGAGCGAGGCGGCCAGGGAAGCAATTCAATCTGGCGATTGACGAAGAACCGTTGGAAAATGCGTGCCACGTGTGGTCGCGCATTATCCTGTTGAAATATGGCTGTGGGCAAGCCCTGAAGGTAAGGAAGGACAACTGGCTCCAACACCTCGGAGATGTAGCGCTGGCTGTTTAAAGTACCGGCAATGCGTACTAGAGGTGTGCGAGAGTGATATCCAATACCGCCCCATACCATAATACCTGGTGCAGGACCAGTGTGGCGGTGCATAACGCAGCTGTTCAGCATCCTCTCTTCACGGTGTCTCCAGACTCGAATGCGACCATCGTGGTGTTGCAGACAGAAGCGTGACTCGTCAGTAAAGACAATTTCATTCCATTCTGCCGTCCACATCCTTCTGTCATCGAACCATTGGCGGCGGAGACGTCTGTGGTTCTGCGTCAAGGGTAGACAAAGCAATGGACGTCTTGCGGACAGACCACTCTGCTGTAAAGGGTGTCGAATGGTACGCGCATACACTGGATGATGCGTTACAGACTGCATGTGCTGTGCTATGGTTCGTGATGTGACTGAGCGATCCGTCACTGCCATGCGCACAATTTGCCTGTCATCACGTGAAGTGGTGCGCTGAGGTGGGTGCGATCGAACACGCCGGTCCGTCGTACACTCCTGCATCCAACGATCACATATCCGCATTACAGTTGTTTGGTTTCGTCCAACACGACTACCGATTTCCCTGAAAGATAATCCACAATCTCGGTAGGCCACTATCCTTCCTCTGTCGAACTCGTATACTTGATCAAAAGACGAAATAGTGAGACGAAATCAAGAGACGAATAGTGACATTTCTGATGCCGTTCCAGTGCAAGTTCAGCCCCCATTAGCATTGGGGGGGAGGGAAGAAGGGGTGGATATAAAATGTCCAAAATGACCGAGCGTAGTGTTAAAACTATAGTTTTCGGGGTCGTTGAGACGAATAGTGACATTTCTGATGCCGTTTAAGTGCAAGTTCATCCCCACATTAGTATAGGGGGGAGGGGGGAGGGAAGAAGGGGTGAATATAAAATGTCCTAAATGACCGACAGTAGTGTCAAAATCACAGTTTTCGGGGTCGCTGAGACGAATAGTGACATTTCTGATGCCGTTTAAGTGCAAGTTCATCCCCCAAATTAGCATTGGGTGGAGGGGGGGGGGAGGAAAGAAGTGGTTAATAAAAAATGTCCAAAATGACCGAGCGTAGTGTTAAAACTATAGTTTTCGATGTCGTTGAGATGAATAGTGACATTTCTGATGCCGTTCCAGTGCAAGTTCAGCCCCCCCATTAGCATTGGGAGGCAGGGGGAGGGAAGAAGAGGTGGTTGGTTGGTTGCATGGGGTTTAATGGCGCAAGGTCCAGAGAAGACATGATGCGCCAAACACATGGTAAAACCCGAAAAATCTTACTTAAGTTAGCATTTCAAGACCATAACCCGGTGTAAACATGATAAAAAAATTATGTATAAAAATATATGAAGTATAAAGATGACATAAACGATAATATGTAAAGGTTAATGATAAAAGTGACAAAATGATAATAAAAAAGTGATGAAATGAATCAATGGTTTGAACGGTGACAGTGATATATATAATTGTTAAAACTCTGACATATCAAGAAATAATAAGTGCAAAGACATAGGAGCGATAAAACACTGAAAAAGGAAAAGATAAAACAAAGACAGAGAATAGGATAAATTAAAGATAACAGTGCGATAAAAACAGTGAATAGAATAACAAGCAGACACAATGACAAAAGCGGTAAAAAAGGTAACAAGAACAAGGAAAGGAAAAACAGCGATGTGTAGAAGTTGGTAAAATCAGTCCAAATTATCAGGCGATAAAACCAGTCACATATATTTGGTGACAAAAGCGGCGATATATAGCAGGTAATAAAATAGTCATATAAAACAGGTATTAAAAATAGTCATATAAAAATGAACACAGGAGTGATAAAGCAGTGATGTGAAATGGAATCCATAAAAACAGTGATAAAAAGGTTTAAAGATACACACGAGGGTGAAAAATGTTGCAATGGATTAAACCAAAGGAAAGGAGCCAGTCCACTTTAACAACCAGGGAAAATGCAAAATGATGTTTTCCACCCAGAAGAACGTTAAAATTAAACAAAGTGCAGTTTTTAAAAGAAATAAGATAAAAGTTACTGAAGCTGACAAAGAAAATTGACGCTAAAAAATAAAAAACAAAAATAACTGAAAAGTTTTGTTTTCAAAACAAAAAATGAAGGAAGTTACGTGACGCCCGCTCTTGCGCCACGACGTGAAGGACTCACACGACAAAAGGGAGGAGACATAGGCTATTCAAAGACAACATCATTGTCCGAGTCCCCAGACACATGAAAATATACAGTATTGTCCGCGAGCCTGCGGACATACTGGTTTCCTTTTAAAATATAATTCGGGTCCCTAGCTTTCATAGAAACTTCAAAATTCGTTCTAGGAATAGCGACTTTCTTACTATTAGGATTAGGAGGAATACGCAAATTTGCACTTACATGGTAGGAGCACGACTGATTTGTGTCTTTAGCATTTTGTGAAGCAGAAACTTTGGAGGGTAGTCTGACATTTTTTGATTCGGAATCGGATACTTTTTTACAGGTAATGGATAGCGGTGGGGACGGAGTATTTCTATTTTCATTTCGAGATTTATTTTTGTTAGTGTTTTTTGCAGGTTCATTTTCTGTTTGCGTATCAGTTGATTTCATAATTTTACTAACAGCTGCAACATAGTACAACCCAACCTTTGGTGACTTAGCATCCACAATTTTCCTCGCCTGATGATATATCTTTTGTGTGACATTTAAGGAATGCACCTCTTTCGCAAAAAACCACTTCGGACATGATCGGGAGTAGGCTACGGGGTCGCCTTGACAGTTCACACATCGGGGTGTGGCCGTACAATTATCGCTGACGTGGCCAACTTTTGCGCAACGGGCGCAGGTAATGGTACCACGACAGGAGAGCTTAGAGCGACCGAAACGTTGGCACTAAAAACATCTAAATGGATTCGGAATGTATGGGCGCACGGGGTTTCTAACATAGGCCATATATACATGAGTCAAAAGATTCGGAGTCCCAAAACTCAAAATGAGGTGCTTCGTAGTAAGCGTCTTCTCACCTCGACGAATAGTTATGCGACGTACCGCAAACACATGCTAGTCGAGCAGGTTCTCCAATATTTCGTCCTCTAGCGTATGCAGAAATTCGGGTCCGATACAACACCGTGAGACGAGTTCAAATATCCATGTGCAGAAACAGTAACCGGGTACTGACAGAAGGTGGTAGTTTTTAAAAGCTGTTCAGCATGTTGGCTGGTAGACACCTCAACAAGAAGGTCACCAGATCGAAGTTTTTTTACCGATTTCACTTCTCCGTTAATTGATATTAATGTCTTATGTATCAGGAATGGCGACACTTCAGCTAAAGAGCCATCGTTGCATTTTATTGCAAAAAATTTGGCTGATAAACACTTGTCAACTTGTTGCGATGAATTATCCCTCATCGTAGGGGAAAAGGTTGAATTAAATACCATAATAAGGGGAAGAAAATTCAGTTCCCGGCCGCACCACCCACCATGGAGCCCAACAAGGGGATGCACATACGTCCACCAGTGCTAACCGAGAACTATACGCGAACGAAACGACCCTGAAACGACCTCCACCCTTAACGAGATGTCCAGAAATAGGAACGATTGTTTAGTTCCTAGCCGAAAACAAAAGTCAACGACCAGCCGATTGATACTATAGGGAACCACTATGCTCTTCCCGTTTACCTGAAGCGGGGACCAAAGCAGTGAATTGGGATACCAAAAATGTCCCTCAACTGCCAGGGTTCCCTTTTCCAGGGACACGGGTCTCCACGCACGGCAAACATGTGGGTGATAAAAACCTCAATACAAGCAAGAAGCAACAGAGTGGCAACAGCTTCTAATGAGGTGCCCTCGCCTGAAAGAGGAACCACACCGAGGGAGAAAATAAAGAAAAAAGTAAAGGAAGAGAGGAGAGGAAAAAGGAAGGGAGAGATCTGGGGTACCTCGGGATTGTGACACCCGTGTTTACCTAAAGAAGGTAAACCCCCTGAGGGGGGAAGAAGAGGTGAATATAAAATGTCCATAATACCGAGAATAGTGTCAAAACCATAGTTTTTGGGGTCGCTGAGACTAATAGTGACATTTCTGATGCCGTTTAAGTGCAAGTTCATCCCCCATCAGCATTAGGGGAGGGGGGAGGGAAGGAGGGGTGAATATAAAATGTCCATAATACCGAGAGTAGTGTCAAAACCATAGTTCTCGGGGTCGCTGAGACGAATAGTGACATTTCTGATGCCGTTTAAGTGCAAGTTCATCCCCCATTAGCATTGGGAGGGAGGGGGGGAGGGAAGAAGAGGTGAATATAAAATGTCCATAATACCGAGAGAAGTGACAAAACCATAGTCTTCGGGGTCGTTGAGACGAATACTGACATTTCTGATGACAACTGCAAGTTCAGCCCCCCTATTAGCATAGGGGTAGGGGGAAGGGGGAGGGAAGAAGGGGTGAATATAAATATCACAAATGAGCGTAGCGGGAATAGTTTCGAATCCGTAGTTTTCAGGTTCTCTGCGACGAATAGGGACACTCCCGATGACGTTTAAATGCAAGTTCAATCTCCTACTACCATTAGGGGGAGGAGGGAGAAGGGGTAAAAATAAAATGTCCCAAATGACCGAGAGTAATGTCGAATCAATAGCTTTCGAGGTCACAGAGAGGAATAGTGATACTCCTGTATGCTGTTTAAGTACAAATTCATCCCCCATCAGCATGGGGAAGGGGACAAGGGGGAATATAAAATGTCCATAATGACCGAGAGTAGTGTCGAATCCATAATTTTTGATGTCGCTGAGATGAATAGGGACACTACCGATGCCATTTAATTAAGAGTGCCGCCCCCCATTAGCATTGTTGGGTGAGGTGGGGGTCAGAAAGTGTGAATATAAAATGTCCAAAATGAGCCTGCATAGTGTCGAATCCATAGTTTTCGTGTTCGATGCGACGAATAGGGTTAGTCCCGATACCGTTTAAATGCAAGTTCAGCCTCCCAACACCTTTGGAGGGGAGAAGGGGTAGAAACAAAATGTCGAAAACTACCGAGAGTAGGGTCGAATCCGTAGTTTTTGTGTCGCTGAGATGCACAGGATCCTCCCGATTCCGTTTAAGGGCAAGTACAGCCTCCCATCACCATTGATGGGGCAGTGGGGGGGGGGGAGGGGTAAAAAAAGCCCAAATGACCGAGATTAGTGTCGAATCCTTAGTTTTCGGAGTCACTGAGAGGAATATAGGAATCTAAAAATGTTGTTTATAATGAAGTTTTGAGTCAAATTAATAATAGAGTGAATTTGCAATTTTTTTATCATTTGCATACTGTACTTACTTTGAAATATCTGTAAATTAAATTGCTTAGATTTTACACTATAGGTAGAATCCATTCCTTTTCTTGTGTAATAAAAAAATTGGGATAAATAAATACCCGGTCAACGCCGGGCAAATAGCTAGTATGTACACACACACACACACACACACACACATATATATATGACACGCTCGCTACTTACACCCTTCCCATTACGCCGTCTTACATCCAACTTTACAACATCTTAAACTATTCATACCTAATTATCAACGTTATGACAGTCAATGAGTTAAAGGCCGGTGGCAAAGAACTACAATTAATTACATTTAACATCGTTTATTTCCAAATATTAACCTACCGGATTCAATCTCATAATTTAAATCCAAGAATTCATCAAGCTCCCGCGCGAGGCGTGACTGTCTTAATCAAGAATTTCCCGCCGTCTGACCAAAATGCTATTGTTTTGTACCATCTACAGCTATCGCGCATGCGTGTGACACTTGCACCGAAGATGAGGCCGAGGCGATCCTAGTTTGTTACTATTTATAGATTCCCTTCGTGGTTCTTCAATTTACATGAATCAAGTTCACCCCGTAAAATACTTTCTCTGCGATGTCCCTATCCCGATATCTCGCAATTTCACCGTTTTAAATTGTTAATTTCTTATTTCTTTCTAAACAAAATCCCCCCCCCCCATATTTTAGCCTTACGTTTTGGCCTTACACACACATATATATATATATACTCTGTCACAAAGAAATAATATGCACCCCGAAGGAAACGAGCTACTATCCCGAAACTTAACATGTATGTAGTGTATTAGTCCAGTCAATGAATGCACTGTAGAGTGCATGGAATATGCGAGAATTTTTGACTTCAGGACTTTGTTAGGAGTAGTTAGTAGGTAAACATACTAAAAGTCCCCGCCCCTGGGGGGTGAGCTAAAGGGGGGAGGGGTGAAAAGGTCCCATTTTTTGGTTTTTCACTTATATCTCGGAAACGGTGGACTGTAGAAAAAAATGTTAAAAAATAAATTTGAAAGCTAATTCAATTTTCTATAAAATTGTCAATATACATATTTGTCGAATTCTCAACGGTTTTCGAGATATACGTTATTGAAAGTCGATAATTTTCGAAAAAATCATTTTTGCCTCACTCTTTTTGTCAAACATTTGCTTCTAGTGCCTCCCACGATCGTTTCTCAGAAAAATTGTCAAAGGCGAGGTTGTAGAGCATTAAATTTCGTTCAATTCGATATAGACTTTTGCCACTTTATCTTCAACCAATCAAAAGTTATAGTATTTCTAACATGTACGCTCAATTTCGATGTTCCTCTAGAAATGAGTATGTTGAGAGTCTGTTGCGTTTTAACTGCTGTAACTTGCTATCATGATGAATAACAACACAAAGAACAACACAATGGAAAAAAGGTAATTGCAATTGAAACACAACACATTTTTATAATTATATCTTTTATTATATTATTACGAATCATATAATGAAAGTATTTACACGGACTGATAGTAATTCTAAAATGAAAAAAAATGTGCATTCAAGGCAACATCTTGGTTTTTTTGAGGCGGAAGTGTCGAGGCGCATTCATATTCGTCAGCAGTGGAGACGTTGTCCAAAGAGATTGGAAGAGTATCGATGTCATCGTCGTCACCTTCTTCCTGAATTAATATTGCGACTCCGTTGTTGCAATTGCCCTTGCAATTCAGGCATGTGACAGAGCAGTTTAATGATACTTTTCTACAACCACACCTGCCACTGCCACATCCTTTCGTGCATCGACAAAAAATCATCTTCAAGATTTCGTCAGGGGCAGCATCCAACTCTGAGAGTTTCGGAACTAGTTGGTCATTCCTCCTCTCCCAGCCCCAATTCGGCGCTCCACCATTAGGTTCCTCCCCTAACAACAGGTGTACTTGGTGGTACGTCCGAAATGCATGCTGCTTAACAGCTCCTTCAGTTGGAGGGAGAATTGAGAGATCAAGCTTCATGTTTGTAGCTGCTTTGATAAATGATTTGTAGCGGAACTCGTTGAGCGCCATACCATGAGAGAGTACTCATTATCTTAGATGTCACAATGGAGTCAGGGGAAGAACCTATGGCAAATACCTCAGTTGCACGTTGTATGATTTTGGATTTCTGGTAGATTTTGACAAAACCCACTTTACTCTTGCGATACGCTGCGGATGTGTCACAACCTGTGAATGCATGTAGGAATAACAAATGGGCATTGTCCTCCATTTTCAACTCCTGCTGCAGCTGTTGTGAGGAATATACACTCGTCTTGATCTTTCCTCTTCCAGGTTTTACCAGCAGAATGTTGCGATCAGTTGGGGTTTTGGCTACCAAGAAAACAGCCAAGTCGACGTCCACTCCAATAACAGCAATCGAGGAATTTTGCGATTTGTTGATAGCTGTCTTCACAATATCAACTTGAGCATCACCTGAAGCTTAGAGCGTATTTAAGAAAGAATATCGTATGAACGGTTCGGAAGTTGTGGTCGATCATCCGATTTCCGTTGAAATCGGATGGACGTTGCCCAGAATTTTGACCGGATATTCCCCTGGGGTCGCCCTACGAGACGATATTAAGTTTCTGGAATTATCCCTGACGGAAGTAACAATTTCTTGCGAACGAACGTCCGTTTTTCGCAACGGAAATCGGATGATCGACCACAATATATTTATCCTTTCAACGGAAAATTTTATTCCGTTGAAATTATTGAAATTGATTTATTCCGTTGAAATATCCTTTATTTTTATGCAGCTGCATCATTAGCAGGTTTATCAGCTGACTCGTATTATGAAAGTTGGAAAGGAAATCCTATTGTTCGACTTTAATTTCACGTTCCAAACTGAGATTGATGTCCACACATCTCCTGAGTCGATATCGTCGACTCTGTTCAGCTGCATTTGTGCTCTCTGATGTGTCAGTGTACCCATCAAAAACCACTGTACAACCTCTCCCATGATAATAGGTCTTCAGAAATCTAACATAACCATCACAAATGGTTGATACAGTTGTCTCTCTTTGCCATACAACTTTGTGGACTAGGAAATCCCCCATCAACAACCAATTCAAAGGTAGTTATATAAACATCCTTATCAATTTGTTTAAACAGTGTGTATAGTGCTGACTTTCTGCCCTTCCTCATTCCACTTTAGGTGAAGAATGCCAGGGGGTAGGGAGTTAGTTCATATTGCATATAATTCTTCAAATCCTCGTCCGATTTTTTGGTAATGGAGATTCGCTGAAAAAGCAAGAATGGATCCAAAACAACTTTTTCATTGTCAGTCTTGATTGTCGAATTCATTGAGGAAAGAGGAAGTGCGCGATCTTTTTCTGACAGTTTGATATTTGTGAATGGCAAGTTTTCTATTTTTGCCATTGCTCGTTTGCCAATTGTAACTGCATCAAGACATGAGCTTGTATCATCTTCCACGACTCCTGTCACTATTGACATGATTTTCTCGGTCCTCAGAAAAGGAGGGTAATTATCAAACCATTGTGTAAGCTTGACAATGTCACTTGCGTCTCGACTTTGGAGATTTAAAATTATTATTTTAAAACAATTAATAAAAATTTAATTTGATATTATCAAAAATATAATTCTTTAAAATGAATGAATGAGTACGCCTTTGCCAGAGTAGTGCGGGGTGATTTTCTTGTTGAAAATACTTTGTCAAACATGATATTAGATGAAGTCGAACTCTCGGAGGAAGAGCAGACATGCATCAGCACCCTTACGACAGATTTCCTCTCCGAGCCTCCCTCAATTCTTTGAACCAAAACAAATTACTCGAATCAGTGGCTATCAAATTTGGAGAAGCGATGGATAGGATCAGTAACAATGGACCCACTGAAATGCTATGGATCCAGTACTTCAAAATGGTGAATTTGATAAAGGAGTACATCCATGCAGAGAGGTCTGGCGATTTCCTTGCGAACCTGAACTGCTGTAAGCGAATGATACCCTATTTTTCATTCATCGAATTTCAAGAATTGTATTTTTAAAATTAATTTAGATGTATTAATTTTATAATTTATATGTTGTAAAATCGAAATAGTGAAAATAATTGTCAAGAAATAACTGGAAATAAACGGGTGGAAGGGTCTGGAACGGGTGGCTTGCGCCTTCAAAGAAGATAAGAACGTAACAGAAGAAGGGTGGAACATTGTAGCCTGTTGGCGCCCTTTTGATATCGAGGGGGAAGCCTGGAATATTCTCGAACTTTCTACCCCTACCACCATTAGTTTTTATTAATAAACTTACCTAATAAAAACATTACAATAATAAAAGCTGTAATTATAAAAATGTGTTGTGTTTCAATTGCAATTACTTTATTTCCATTGCTAAAGTGTTGTTATTCATCATGATAGCAAGTTACAGCAGTTAAAATGCAACAGACTCTCAACTCATTTCTAAAGGAACATCAAAATTGAGCTTACATGTTAGAAATACTATAGCTTTTGATTGGTTGAAGATAAAGTGGCAAAAGTCTATATCAAATTGAAGGAAATTTAATGCTCTACAACCCTGCCTCTGAAAATTTTTCTGAGAAACGATCGTGGGAGGTACAAGAAGCAAATGTTTGACAAAAAGAGTGAGGTAAAAATGATTTTTTCGAAAATTATCGATTTTCAATAATGTATATCTCGAAAGCCGTTGAGAATTCGTCAAATATGTATATTGACAATTTTATAGGAAATTTTATTAGCTTTCATTTTTATGCTTAACGTTTTTTTATACAGTGCACCGTTTCCGAGATATAAGTGAAAAACCAAAAAATGGGACCTTTCCACCCCCTACCTATTTAGTTCACCCCCAGGGGCGGGGACTTTTAGTATGTTTTCCTACTAACTACTCCTAACAAAGTCCTGAAGTAAAAACTCTCGCATATTCAATGCACTCTACACCCCTCTTTTGAGCACTCGTTGACTGGACTGTATGAGGAGATAAGCAAATGATTACAAATTCAGAAGAACAGACCGTTTTATTAAGAAGATATGGCATGAAAATGGTTACAAATCAGTAAGTAGTAAATCCATCTCTGGCAGATGTACAAGCCGAAACAGCGTGGCATCGAATCAATGAGGTCACCTATGACCTCCTGCAAAAGATCATGACATAATCTTTGCAACTGGACAGTTAATTCACCAGTATTCCGGGACGGCTGCATTTACCTTCCAAGCACGTCCCAGATGTTCTCTATTGGAGAAAGGTCTGGGGACCTGGCAGGCCATGGGAGTACGTCATATCCTTGAAGACATTTTTGGGAGGGTCGTGCAGTATGTGGACGAGCGTTGTCTTGCTGATAAATGGCATCTGGGCGACTTGATAGCATAGGCAGTACAACTGGCGTTAAAATCTCGTCCACGTAACTGCGTGCTGTCAAAGTGCGTTGAAGGACGACTAGAGGTGATCGTGTGTCCCAACAAATCGCTCCCCACACTGTCACACCTTGTGTAATCGCCGTATGCCTCTCGACAACAAATGCCGGATCGGACCGGTGGCCTGGCTACCTCCACATGCGTATGCGCTGGTCATCAGCATTGAGTCTGAATCGGGATTCATCGCTGAAGATCACATGCCTCCAGTCGGTCACACTCCAGCTTGCTCGAGGTAGGCAAAAATCCAATCGACACTGCTTACGATATGGGGTCAGTGGTACGCGTCTTAATGGACGTCAGCTCCTTATAGTCGTCTCCTTCCAGTCGTCTCCGAATGGTTTTCCTTCATACCACCGGATGTTTGGAAGGTGGTAAAAAGCGTCGAACCGATTCTAGCGACGCTGTTAGTGCGAACGTGGCCGCTCTTATGATTGCTCGATCCTCGCGTGCATTTGTGTTCCTGGGACGCCCTGACCCTCCGCTGCTGTAGACTTTCCCTTCCATGATCCATTGTTGCCAACACCGAGCAACTACCATATCGCTCCGATCGAGGTGGCGGCCGATACGCCTGTTCGACCAACCTGCTTCTCTGAGGCCTACTATACGCCCCCTCTCATAGTCCGACAATTGTTCGTACTGTCGTCGGTTACGTTTCAGAGGCATCTCTAGTCACAATACCGTCCATCCATGGCGACAGATTTGTTTGAATAACCCTATGGTACGAGCAATCATGCTTAAAAATCTTCCAGCTGCGCATCTCGTATGCGTATAGCGCGCTCACCGTTGTCTCATTGGCGTCGAAATTTTAATAATTTGCATATCTCTTACCAGACTACATTCCTGCCAAGTTTCGTGATAGTAGCTCGATTTCTTCTGGGTGCATACATTTTTTTTGTGTCAGAATATATATATATATATATACACTGCTGGCCACTGTAAATGCAACACCCTGGAGGGAACATGCAAATAACATGAAATTTACAACATGCATTAGCGGAGGTGAGATATGCAAATGATTAGAATTTCAGCGCAGACGCACATCACGCGCGCCTGTGGCGCCACTTCAAAGCGCTATTTAAGGCTTGGAGATTTCGACGATTTCAAGTTCGGCAATTGTGTTTTTCTTGTGGTTTTTTCAAAAAAACGATCAATGATGCCTCGTCGAAAACAGCGATCATCTTTTGATCAAGTATCCGAGTTCGACAGAGGAAGGATAGTGGCCTACCGAGATTGTGGATTATCTTTCAGGGAAATCGGTAGTCGTGTTGGACGAAACCAAACAACTGTAATGCGGATATGTGATCGTTGGATGCAGGAGTGTACGACGGACCGGCGTGTTCGATCGCACCCACCTCAGCGCACCACTTCACGTGATGACAGGCAAATTGTGCGCATGGCAGTGACGGATCGCTCAGTCACATCACGAACCATAGCACAGCACATGCAGTCTGTAACGCATCAATCAGTGTCTGCGCGTACCATTCGACGCCGTTTTCAGCAGAGTGGTCTGTCCGCAAGACGTCCATTGCTTTGTCTACCCTTGACGCAGAACCACAGACGTCTCCGCCGCCAATGGTGCGATGACAGAAGGATGTGGACGGCAGAATGGAATGAAATTGTCTTTACTGACGAGTCACGCTTCTATCTGCAACACCACGATGGTCGCATTCGAGTCTGGAGACACCGTGAAGAGAGGATGCTGAACAGCTGCGTTATACACCGCCACACTGGTCCTGCACCGGGTATTATGGTATGGGACGGTATTGGATATCACTCTCGCACACCTCTAGTACGCATTGCCGGTACTTTAAACAGCCCACGCTACATCTCCGAGGTGTTGGAGCCAGTTGTCCTTCCTTACCTTCAGGGCTTGCACACAGCCATATTTCAACAGGATAATGCGTATTCACACGTGGCACGCATTGTCCAACGGTTCTTCGTCAATCGCCAGATTGAATTGCTTCCCTGGCCGCCTCGCTCTCCGGATCTTTCGCCGATAGATAACATGTGGTCCATGGTTGCTCTACGATTGACCAAGATTCCATCCCCAGCTGCCACAGCAGATCAACTTTGGCAACGTGTGGAAGCTGCTTGGTCTGCTGTACCCCAAGAACTCATCCAAAGTCTCTTTGAATCAATGCCGAGGCGTGTGGCAGCGGTGATCTCCAACAATGGCGGCTACTCTGGCTACTGATTTTGGCAGGAACCACACTTCACAGAAGTCTATAAATTTAATCATTTGATACTTGGTCAACATGTTATCTACAAAATAAAATTTGTTGTGATATCTCTTGTCGTTCTTGGTGTTGCAATTTGGGTGGCCAGCAGTGTATATATATATATATATATATATATATATATATATAAAGTGAACGCACAGATACTCAAATGTACCCATATACTGTATGATTTTTAAAGTAAATTTAAATTGTTAAATGAAGTCTTCTCACATTTGTGAAAAGTGTTCGCAAATGTGTTAAAACTGTCAGAACTGTTGATACCTCGTTATTATTCCATAGAAAATTAATTTTTTATACGTATATTTAAAATTATATGACCCATAGTTGATTGTGAGCAATTTTTAGCTTTAAAAGAATTTTTATACCACAAAATATCCAGGGCATACTTGCATGAATCTAGGAAGTTGTTTATTATCATAAAAGGTTTTGGTTTTTAAACATGAGCTTGCATTCTAAAGCTTGAATACATTGGATTATGAACTGAAATTTTAGACTCGCTACAGAGAAAAAATCATGCCTATTACCTATAAGGTAGTTGGACTTTTCACTGAAACACCTATGACGATTTAACTTCTGCTACGTAACAGGATGCTATCGACCAAACTACCACAATACTGATAATTTTACAATAACCTAGGAGGCATTTACAAAAAATTTACGCTTATTTTCTGTAATCTTTAGAACTTAATAAATATAAATAAAACGTAAAAGATTGTTCATGTTGCAGCACGAATAAAGTGTATTCAAAAGTTTAGAATATGAATTATTTAATATATGAGTTTCAAACAAAATTTTAAAATTTTTTATCCTTATGTGTGTGTGTGCTAGCTACAAAACACGCTGATAGTGATACTCATTTGACAAATATTTAAATAAAGTAAAATTATTTTAAATATTTAAGCATTCTTTTTAATATAAATATCCTAATTTTAGTCATTTTAATTTGAATAATTATTTTATAAAAACAAACAAACAAACAAACGAGCAAGCAAGCAAGCATGCACGCACGCACACACATACATACGTATGTATGCATGTATCTTAACTTCAATATCTTTTATATCTGATCTAGCTCAGGAAAATGCATTATAGAGGCAATAGTAGTTTTTGCAATCTTATTATTCATACTGAATATAGGTTTGTAGAGGTTTTGTATCACCACGAAGGAATGTGAGATAAATGTGGCTAAGGGGGTATACCTTCAGCGTAGACATAGGATAAAGTTATGGATATGTTATGGATAAGAATACCTATCATATCCATCTGAACAGCAGGATTTGCAATGATATTGCTTTCAACAGAACAGTATTCATAAAACTATTGAGTTAACTAAAAATGTGTATCATTAGGTTGAAGATTCATTATCTAGGTCTAAGATTAGAAATTATCATATTTAACTATAAACTCTTTATTTTTTAAAAAATATTTTAAAGTAAGGGGAAATATATACATATACAGTGTTAAAATTTTGCTACATATTTCTTTTTATTCACAGATAGGATAAGCATGATTTTTTAAAACAAATATTCTTTTTTTAAAAAATTTATTTTAAAATTTTAATAATTCAGAAACTTTCAAATTATCAGAATTCTTACGTTGATTTTCTTATAACATTGAATAGCTGGCTTAATACTGGAAATCAAAATATCCGTTATACATACACTGCTGTACATTAAAATTGCAACACCATGAAGGAGGGATGATACTAAAGTCAAATTCGCTTGAAACGAAGAAGATGCTGGGATATGCAGATTAGCATTAGTAATTGAACGACGAAGGAGGAAGAAACGGCATCTTAAACTCTGTATTAAAGGAAAGTTACGCAGAGGGATTCTCATTCGGAAATCGCATTTGAATGTTGGTTGTTTGTGAGAAGATCGTGTTATGCCACGTATGAGAAGGAGAAATGGTTACCAGCACGCGTTGGAATTCGATAGAGGCAGGATCGTGGCCTATCGAGAGTACAGTTTATCGTTCCGCGATATTGCTACTCGCATTGGTCGGATTCCAACGACTGTCATGCAAATATGGAATAGATGGGTTCAGGAGAGTCATACTGAACGTCATGCAGGATCTCAGCGGCCTCCTGCCACTAATGCCTGAGAGGATAGGCATGTTGTCAGGTCAGCCTTGCAGGATGGTACAGCCACATTACGGAATTTGAATCAGGAAATGGGCATGTTTGCAGTACGACAAGTATCCGCACGGACAGTGCGACAACGTCTGGAGCAGCACGGACTGTCTGAACGGCGACCATTATCGCAGCTTTCCTTGACACTGCAGCATAGAGACGCGCGGCGACAGTGGTGCGCCCAATGACAAAACTGGATACAGGAGTGGCACTACGTCGTCTTTTCAGACGAGTCCCGATTCTGCGTGCAGCATCATGCTGGACGTATCCGTGTCTGGAGGCACCGAGGAGAACACACGTGGCCTGCTTGCATTCGATATCGTAATACGGGCCCTGCAACTGGTGTGTTGGTATGGGCAGCCATTGGATACACTACACGATCCCCTCTTGTTCGCGTCGTTGGTAATTTGAACAGCCAGCGTTACATTTCTCAGATCTTAAGGCTGGTGGTTGTGCCCTATCTTCGAGGCTTCGAAGTCGTCATCTTTCACGAAGATAACGCAACACCGCAAGTTACCCGACGTGCCCTGACCTACCTCGACACAGAGGGTGCTCGGCTGCTTCCCTGGCCAGCACTTTCTCCAGATCTCTCATCCATTGAAAATATCTGGTCTTGGGTTGCTAAGAGACTGGGCCGGCACCGCTCTATTCAGACACTACGATTGATGAAGTGTGACATAGACTTGAAGCAGCATGGAATGACTTGCCCGTATCTGTCATCCAAGCCCAGTTCGACTCGATACCTAACCGGGTTCGAGACGATTTAGCTGCCACAGGCGGTAGCTGTGTGTGCTAATTTCGGGCCCTGTATACCCCCAGATTGCCTACAAATTTAATCATGTTTTCTTCCTACTAAGCAGTATACGTACAATAAGTAAAGTTTTGTTATTTGCTTAACTTCCTGGTGTTGCAATTTTAATGGCCAGCAGTGTATTTAAGTGATTATTTTTTCATGTGTATTGCAGAACAACATTTCAAAGTCCTAGTAATAGGTTTTATTATTATAGCATTAATTCTTGTTCAAATTAAGTTAAACAGTTCTATCAGACGGCAACAATAACAACAACAATAATAGTAAAAACAAACAACATCAATTAATTTCTCTTCTCCAAGTCAATATCTACAGTCATATTTAGCAAAAGTTTTTATTGAAATATACGTGCAACTTTATATAGCATACTTTTATTTATGATATAAATATCTCTTAATTGTAACAAAACATTGTTTCTACAGAAAATGGTAGAATTTCACACTGCCGGATTAGTATGGTTTATCCCATCGTATATCATTCTAAACTGCTATTGATTAAAACAAACATATCGTGATAGTAATTACTACAATTTTATCCAGAACAATTTAAATTGCTATCTTCATCTTTCTTAAAATCACTGCTAGTTTCATAAGGTATTAATATATTTCTTCCAAAAGACCGAAAATTTGTTGTACGTTCCGATGATCCCAGTGACTCCATTGTATAAAACATAACACTTTAGTTACGGATCAGGTATTTATATCTGTTATACTCTTGTAGCATAGGTCCTATGCTAGGAGAGTGTTACATTTCAAAATAGCCATATTTGCAGGAAGAGCTAAAGAAGAAATGAAATAGCTCTTCCTGAAAATATGGCTATTTTGAGATGCAACCCTCTTCTAGCAGAGGTGCGAAATACTCTCAGCGAGTAAGCTGAGCTTCATCTGTGTGCAAAGATTGTGATTTATATTTTCGTGTTTGTATGTCGTGTGTCAAGTTAAATAAACGTCTTTCGTGTGACATCTGCATCTTCATCTTCATCTGAGTGAAAGAACGGAAAAGACCACTCGGCACTCCGATTGCATTTCTGTTATATGACAGATGCACGAAACAACCAAAATAGTTTCTCAGGAGTTTTAAAGATGTGAAATTTTTTGTTTCATTCACATGAAAAGTACAAGAGCGTATTTGGTATCGATGCTAATTTTCTTTTACTTTTTAAAACGACATATTCTGTCTACATTTATTTATTTCGATGATAAAATACTTTGTACACTTTGGTCATCGAAATATCAATAAATAGTACCGACTGAATAATCGTTACTGTACGGAGCAGGGGCGTAGCTATCGTGGAGCAGTTGGAGCGAACTGCTCCAGGCGCACCAATCATGAGGGGCGCACAATTTGAAAGAGTGAAATAAAAATTTGTAAAAACTTTTGTATAAATAATTTCGATGTCAGGTTTTCTATAAAATATGCAAAAAATAAATGAAATATTTTTAAGTAAATAAAACTAGGCCTGGCCGAGCTTTGAAATTTTGCCCGGTGTTGGGCTTAGATATTCTCAAACGTTACCAGTAGAGTGTCTTATCAGGAAAAGGGAGATGGCCGGAGCATCTTCACCCCCTATGGCGAGAGTCATTACAATCCTTCAAATGTCATTCTAAACGATCGGGGGTAGAATTCTCTAGGATCAACTTACTGTGTCCTCCCACTACAAGAGTCAAAAACATACAAGGGTCCAAACAAAGATTTTTTTCTTAGTACATAGCAGCCTTAACATCGGCGCAGAATAGAGGCAAATATTCGGGGATTTTTTGAATGCAAGTTGAGTGTTTAGTGCTTTATATTCCCATTGTTTACTTTGTGCAGTGTAAGAATTTCAAGATGATTCTTGAATGAATGTGTTATACAATTTTTAAAACTTATTGAGACTGTGGATTGTAATTTATTGTTCTGTTTAAGTGACTTCGTACAATTTATGACTATTATTTAACTAAATTACTTATCTACAGCATGTTGTTGGATTCCCCGACGTATAATTTTAAAAGTAAGTGATTTGTTTATGAAGTATCTTAATTGATGTTGCAACATAAATAATAACAGGTACTACCTAACAGTTACGTATTATAGCTGAAAGTTGGCGGCAAACATTTTCAGCAGCAGCATGTAATAGAAATATAAATACGTATTTTTATAACATGCATGAGGTAATTTTCAAAAAGTCGGCAGAGGAAGAATGAAATTTCCATTAAAAATAATTTTAGATCTATTTAAAAATTGCGTGCTAATGTCAAAACAGAAATACACAAAAAATATTTAAAATGACTGTGAAAAGAAACTCAAATAATTAGAACCATAAGTCTTAGGATGCTAAAATTTTGCATGGAGGTTGTTATTATGCCCTAGGTGCTCATTAAGAAATCTTTTTAATAAATTAGAATTTTAAGGGGGCTGGCCTAATCTTTCCCCCTAAAACAAACACACACACACACTGTATCTCTAGATCCATGAGACCTAGAAAGCTAAATTTTTATATGATAGTTTCTCTTAGACCCTAGGTGCGCACAAAGAAATATTTTTTTAAATACAAAATTAAAGGGGTTAAAAGAAGCTTAGTTCTCCCAAAACAACAACAAAAACCTACCTCTGATACATGTTTTCTATAAAATTAAAATTGTGTATGGTGTTGCTCTTAGGCCCTAGATGCTCCCTAAGAAATATTTTTAAAAAATCTTTAAGGGGGTAGCGTATTTTACCTGTGACTTTAGAGTTGTATTCAATACCCCAGGTAGCGCGTGTCACAGGATACGTGAAATAAAATTAACAGCCAGACTAGCGATTAATTAAATTAAAATACACTTTTTATTAAGTGCTCTTGATTAGATACGGCTAATTAACAGTGAATTGACAGCATCACCAATGTACAGGAAGTCAGACAATTTTATGAACGGCTAGAAAAAATTTACGTTTTTTCAGTTCTGTTAGGCGTTGAGAAACGAATCAAATCGACTTAGCAAAAACATTAAAAAGAGTTTTCCAACACGATTATCTTCCCGTGTTCAGGAGCTTGATGCCCCACATTCTCGTTATTTTGATGTAATTAAAATATTGACATACACAGTTAGACAAAAAAAAAACACGACGCACTAAGAAGGACTTATCCGAATGAGACAACAATCGGTAGATGTGATGCACATGTACAGAAAAACAAATGATTACATTTTGAAAAAAATTGCATGATTTATTCAAGAGAAAGAGCTTCACAAAGTGAAAAAGTCAATAACGCGTTGGTCCACCTCCGGCCCTTATGCAAGCAGTTATTCGGTTTGGCATTGATTGATATAGGTGGCGGATGTCTTCTTGTGGGATATCGTGCCAAATTCTGTTCAATTGGCACGTTAGATCGTCAAAATCCCGAGCTGGTTGGAGGGCCCTGGCCATAATGCTCCAAACGTGTTCAATGGGGGAGAGATCCAGCGACCTTGCTGGCCAAGGTAGCGTTGGGCAAGCACGAAGACAAGCAGTAGAAACTCTCGCCGTGTGAGAGCGGGCCTTATCTTGTTGAAATGTAAGCCCAGGATGGCGTGATATGAAGGGCAACAAAACGGGGCGTAGAATATCGTCGACGTACCGATGTGCCGTAAGGGTGCCGCGGATGACAACCAAAGGGGCCCTGCCATGAAATGCAATGGCACCCCAGACCATCACTATTGATTATCGGCTCGTATGGCGGAAGTCAGTCAAGTTGGTATACACCGCTATCCGGGGCATCTCCAGACACGTATTCGCTGGTCATCGGGGCTCAGTTCGAAGCGGGACTCATCACTGAAGACAATTCTACTCCGGTCAGTGACATTCCAGGTCGAATGCGTCCGACACCACTGCAAACGGGCTTGTCGGTGTACAAAGGTCAATGTTAGTCGGCGCAAGGGGCACCGTGAGCTAAGCCCCTTTTCTCTGATCCGCCTATGAATGGTCCTTGCGGCCACTGAAGTACTAGTTGCACGTACGACCGATGATTATGAGGAAACTGGGGCTGTGAGTGCTGCTCTGATGATTGCTTGGTCCTCAAGTTCTGTCGTTTCTCTAGGCCTAGGCTTCTTTCTTGACGCTGTGTTCGGCCATGGTTCACCCATTCCTGCCAACATCGTCTAATAGTGGCATCGCTCCTATCAAAATGTCGAGCTATTTGCCGATTAGATCAACCGGCTTCTTTGAGCCCAACTATACGTACTCTCTCAAATTCTGACATCTGCGCATATTGTTCGCTCACCTGTATGCGAGGCATAGTTACTGTCTTCCTGAGTACACGGAATGAAATTCGCAAAGAATTTATGACCTGGAATCGAAATTTCTCCTCTTTAATATCCTGCCAGTTGGCCGTGGTGGCCTTGTGGTACAGCGCGCTGGTTTTCGGTGCTGAGGGTGCTCTTATCGAATCGTGGCGAAGCGCCACTAAAATGTCTCCGTTTGTGTCGTCCCTTCATAAGGAGTAAAACAGATCTGCCTATATGGCTCCCCAATAATAAAATGGCCAGCAAAAACTGCGGTGTTGTAGGTAAATGTCTTCGCGACAAGTGCCTCCGTATTGGGAAAAAAATATCCTGCCAGTTGCGCAGTTAAGATGCGTTGCAGCGTCACATATTCATTCATTGGCCGCCAAACTTCAAAATTTTGCATTTTCTGTCGAAACCTGTATGTATGCATATAAATTTGTGTACAATTTGCATTACCCTTCCTTGGTACGCCGTTTTTTTTTCGGGGGGGGGGGGTCCTAAGAGTGTATTTATCATTGAATGGAAAAAAAATTATGACGAGCAACGTGGAACTAAAAATTTGATATTTTACGTTTGAACAATTTTCAACAATATTTTTGATAATTGTACAAAGTAAAATACTGGAACCTATTAATACAGTCTCGAAAATGCTGCAAGGTATTCATGAAAATATAGAGAAATCCGTTGAGATGCTTTAATCACTCCTAACCCAATTCCAGAACTAAAGGAATAATTGGGAGTTTGTTAAAAACGATGCCCTTGAGTTATCAGTTCTATGGAATACTAAACCTTGTTTTCCCAAAAAAAGACTGCGTCGTGTGAAAAAATTCTTTGATGAATTGCAAGTAGACGAACGCGTTGAAAATAGTGAATAATGTGTTCAATGTCGAGGGGTTTTATAGAGTAATGGATTTAATAATTAATCAATTAATTAGTAGATTTAAATCCGTTCGACAATTATGTACACTTTTTAAATGTCTATCACCTGCATATCTCGCCGCGTCACCTGATATCCTGGAAGTATCCTGGAAGGATCAGAATTGTTACGATCGGCATATCTTTCCGATATTTCACCTAATTTGGGACCTCAACAGCATCGATTTAAAATGTGCTTTTATATTAAATTAAAACAAATTGCTTCTATACGCGAAGTTGCTGAACTACTTTTAGTTCACACAAGGGCCTTTTTATAGCATGGGCAAATCGGGACTTTGCCCAGGGCCCCCTGATGTTAGGAGGCCCCAAAACCCCCTTGGTGTATGCACCTAGTACTTCTAATAGTATGTATTTTTATAAATGTCCGTAAGGGGGGCCCCCAAATAGCATCTGCCCAGGGGCCCCCAGCGTTCATAATCGGGCCCTGGTTCACACCGCAGCCTCAAGTAGCTTCTCTGACATTATTACAGCATACATAATTTTTTTAACTTTACCGGTGACGACAGCGAAATCAGAACGAAATTTTTTAAAGCTGAAATTAATCGAAACATATTTAAGAAACAACATGTCACAACACCGTCCAAGCCCTTTGGCCACGATATCAATTGAAAGAACAATAGCTTGTCAACTTGATCGGGAGAAAACGATTGACCGACTTGTAAACGAGAAAGCGAGAAAACAACAATTTTGAAGGTTTTTTATGTGTAAACTAAAAATATTCAAATAAATTTTGTCAATAAGTTTACAAAATATGTAGTAAATATTAGTGGGTGCTCCGTACTTAAAGAATTATAATTTGTTTTAAAATTATATTCATATTTATTAAATTGAATTTCTTACTGTTGAAATGTCTTGAATTTCAAATAAATTGTAGACAGTAATTAAGTAAGACATTAAGTAGGGTTTTAAATCGAAATAAGAGTAGATAGAAAACAAATTTCGCCTGAACTCTTCCAAGAAACAAGTGGGCGCACCGATTCTAGTTGCTCCAGGGCGTTGAATATGTAGCTACGCCACTGGTACGGAGAGTTGAAGATGCAAAGAGGCTCGTGCAGTGAGACAAATAATAAAGCATTGTTTACATTGCTTCAGGAAGGCATCGTTGCGTTCCTCCGTTAGCACCGAGATTCTTGACATGACCTGTGATTGGTTTGACATATCACGTGGTCATTGAGTTGAGTTCTGTGATAGGTTAATTTTTTTTTATCGCTGACGCTCCGTTCCGCTCTTCTCCAGAAACAATGTGAACAAGGCCTAATTCTCTCAACGTTTGGTTGTTTAGACACACTTTGATGGGGACCATTTGTAATGGAACCAACCATAAGTAAATAACCAATATTTCGGATAGACCACAAGAGGGCGTTTCCAGCACTTCGTACGGCCAGTAAAAAAGTTTTTTTGAAAACTACCAGAACCACTGATTACTGTCTAGCTGGAATGTGTGTGAAAAGAGAATATGTCCCCATGCTTTTCATGCCTAATCACTGCAATCGCAGATTGTACACAGTTCCAGAAACATAGGTAAGAGATAATAAATTTGTATTGATCAAGTATTTGGTTTCCAGTTTTTCATCGGTAGCACCATGGTGATCATGAATGCTGATTTTAGCGTTACCACTTTTCTCTTTGTCCTGCAAGAGCTAAGATGATCGCACATCACTGATTGATTTATCGTTATTTGTTCTGTGTATTCGTACTGTTTCGAAGGGTAAATCTTGTAAGCAGTAGCCACTGGTTACTTAAGGTTTTTTTGTACTTAAAATATTTTTATCATCGTAAGTGGTTTTTAATATTAAAGACAGCATGTGTATTACGGAAGACCCCACCCCATCCTTTTACATACAAACTTTAAATGAAAATTTCCACTATCTAAATAACAGCCAAGCATTAAATAAAAAAATGACTACATGTTAATTTTATGGGTAAGAGGTTGGGAAAAATTTAATAAGTTGTCGCACTGGTTCCGTGCATTATTGTCAAAGGAAATACACGAATAATGAAATACATAAACAAAAATTTGTTTTTCTGACAATAGACACGTATAGTTTCAGTCTAACTCCTATCAAAAAAGAAATGTTGGGTGTATTACGATAGAAAATCTCTTTGTATGATTACGTATTTGAGAAGTTCTTGGAGAAAGCACATACTCTACTAAGAAAAGGAAAAAAAGTTCTTTACACATTAAATAAAAAAAAGGTGTATTCACTCATGCGAATAAAAAAAAAGCCGCTTAAAAATTATAATACTTTTTTCTCAGTTCCTTAATCAGTTTGACTTACAGCCAGTTTTACTTATTTTTTGCTTGGTTGTTTTATTAAAATTTTTCAAATACAATAATTATGATTTTTTAGATTAGAAATAATTAGTAATAATGTAATTAATTTTTTTCAGAGCTATTATGCTCAAAGTATTTGCTGCAATCATTGTGTTTATAAATCATTATTATATGCAACCTTCTTACTATCTAGGCTCTCGACAGCATTAGTCGAAAGCATACCTTTTGCCTGCAATTATTATACGCCTGTGTCTTTAGAGATTATACGTGAAATGATCTTCTGTTTGAGGGTTAAAGATTCTTTCGAAGCTAAATCTTAATAATTATACATTTTATATTACAGTGCAGGAAATTTTATAATTAGAAATCGAACGATTTTCGTTGCATCAAATAATCTGCTGTTATGTAAGTTTTATAACATAAACAATATTATAAAATTTTAAAACATAAATTACCCTATCTTTATCCGATTTTAAGCTTTTGTGTTCTGATATCGGATAGAGACCAAATTGAAATGTTCATTCGATTCAGTTAAAAGATCCGGCAAATACGTTTAGTAGATTACTGGTGCGCTTTGTTGTTTTTTTACGTTCCAGATTATAATTCGTTATATTATTTTGAATAAAAATGTAAAGGAATATCTTTGTTATGCTTAATTTTATTAGATGAGTAGTAATTTTGTACATGAAGAACTGTCCTCTTGAACTAGTTAGATTTGTAATGGATAAATGAGTAATTAGAACGGGTTACGAAAATTATATCCATGTTGGTAAAGAAACTGCAACAGCCAGTAAAGAGAGAAAAAAATAGCATTCTCTGATCTCTTTTCTTTAAACTTTTGCTAGTCAAGAAAACAGTTTCAAGAGTTGCATTTTGGCCAGAATAGAAAAAGAAAAGAAAAATCTTTTATCTGCTCTGTAATTTCGAGAGTTCTGCTTCGACTTCTCGGAGCTTACAGAGGTAAGATGGTTGTTTCGTGGTACGGTATTGCAAAGCCTTTTTCATATAAGAAGTTTTGTTGTTTTTATCTGATAAAATCCTCAATCTTTCTCAATTGTTTGTAAATGAAAAATGGCTCGAAAAACTTAGTTATCTTGTTGATATATTTGGAAAACTTAATGATTTGGAATTAAGCTCTCAAGGACCGGAAACTTAATGATAAAATAGAGGCTCTTAAAAATGAGCTTATTTTTTGGAAAAGTGTAACTGAAGTTTATAATACTGAAACATTGTCAAGTCCATTTATACAAATAATATCGAATTTCAACAAACAAAGAGTATAATTATCCCTCATCTCACAAATCTAATTACAATCTTTTCTAAAGATTTGAGGTTTGACGAAAGATTTGACGAAAAAAGAGTTTGGGTGGGTTCGATATACGTTTTCATTAGCTATTTCTTCAAGTTTAGAAATTACTATTCAGGAAAAAGAACAACTTATCGACTTATCAACTGATGAAACGTTACGTATCCAAACTTCGTCGTGCCAGGTTTTATATGTCTCTTCGATTCGAGTATTCACAGTTATTGGAAAAGGCTATACTAATATTGCTTCCATTTGCTTCCACCTGTCTGTGTGATACTGGGTTTCCAAAATTAGTTGCTAGAAAAAACAAACAACGATCAAGACATAACCCGGAAGATGATATGAGAGTAGCACTCTCAGATATTTCTCCAAATACTGAACGATTACACTAATATGCAAGGTTTTTTTGTTTTGAAATGAATAGGTGTATCTGAATGGATTTTTTGTGCAGATTCCAAAAATGACCTTCAAAATTCCGTATCACGTCACGTGTTTTTCACAAATAACAGAAATGTGAAAATAAAAAAAACCGGTATTTTGTAATGACATTGTTATAGGGCTACGTTTGTAACGCGTGCAAATGTTCTCTTTAGGGGCGGAATGATTGATTAAGGAATAGATAAACATCAATATCTAGCTGATAATGGAAATGCAACTGTTTCATCTGTATGACGTCACGATTTACGCCACTCACAAAGGCGAAACATGAGAGAATTTATCTTGGCACGGCAGTATGACTCATACCTCACGCCAGCGCTCCCTTCTTGCTATTGGTCACATGTGGCGCCATTCGAGGCAGATCATGGTACACTGGTATAGTGTACATGTGATACGTGGTACACTAAAAAATCATAGTGACGACTGCTACTTCTGAACAGTGAATATCGGGTGCCATACCAGAACCAGTAAGCATAACATTGTGTATCCCAATATCCCATCTGCCATAAGACCAGTGCCCCATAGTGTGCCATCCCCGTCCAATACCAAGCCCCCAACAGACACCGTTTCAGACGATGTTACAAGTGAAGAAGTGTACAAACCGGGCATCATGGAGGATGAAACCCCAGTGCCATTTACACTGCATGAACTGAATAATTTGGTTCGCGATCTGAATTTACTTAAAGACGCGGCAGACCTTTTAGGATCAAGACTTCATGAAAATAATTTACTGTGCCCTATTACGAGATTCTCCTGGTACAGACACCGAGAAGCAGAATTGGTTCCGTTTTTTGCTGAGGAAGGTGATTTGGTATATTGTCGAGACATTCCGGCAGTCATGAAATACTTCAACATCAATTACAATCCAGGACAGTGGAGGTTGTTCATAGATGCCAGTAAATAAAGGTGTTTTATTACACAATACTAACATCCATCCATCCATTCCAGTAGCACATTCTGTGACTTTGAAAGAGACATAAGGGAACCTTAAATTACTGCTGTAAAGTGTGCAGTACAAATTTCATAAATGGTCTTTGTGCAGGGATTGTCAAGGTGATTGGAATATTGCTCGGCAAACAAGGAGGCTACACAAAATTTCCTTGCTTTTTGTGTGAATGGGAATCCAGAGCAAGGACGGAACATTGGGTTCGGCAGCAGTGGCCAGTCAGAAGTGCATTCACACCTGACGAAAAAATCATTGTTTCAGTTCCACTGGTTGATCCCTCGAAAATACTGTTACCTCTTTTACACATCAAGCTTGGCTTAATGAAGCAATTCGTGACAGCTTTAAACTGGGACAGTAAATGCTTTCAGTATCTGTGTGGTAAGTTTGCATCAATCACGACTGAAAAAAATTAAAGCTGGCATTTCTGTAGACCCTCAAATACGACAATTAATGGCAGACAACAAATTCGAGAAAATCATGAATGAGTACGAATTGCGAGCATAGACTGCATTCAGAAATGTGGTACACAAATTTTTGGGGAACACGAAAGCTTCAAATTACACTACTTTAGTTGAGGAGTTGCTGGAATCTTATAAACTGCTTGGTTGCAAAATGAGCGTCAAAGTTCACTTTCTTCATGCTCATCTCAATTACTTTCTTAACAATCTTAGTTATTTTTCGGAAGAACATGGCGAGCGCTTCCATCAGGATATTAAAGTGATGGAAAAGAGATACCAAGGAAAGTGGACTGTACATATGATGGCCGACTATTGTTGGATTTTTAACAGAGACTGTACGGATACACACCGAAGACAATGCAAAAAAAGGAAGTTTGAAGGGGAGCCCAGTGGTCAATGTTAGGAATGTTTGCTTTTGAATATGTATTGATGTTTATATGTTCCTTAAACAATCATTCCGCCCCTTCATAGAGCATTTTCACAAGTTACAAACGTCGCCATATAGCAATGTCATTAAAAAATAACTTTTTTTAAAATTTTCACATTTCCATCATTTATGACAAAACTTGACGTGATACGGAATTTTGAAGGTCATTTTCGGAATCTCAAAAAATCTATTCAAATACACATACATATTCATTTTAAAACAACAGAAAAAAGTTGAAAAAAATGCAGATCAGTGTTATCTAAGATCCAGGCTCACCCTACTCATACATTTTTTTTCCATTTTAATTTTATACAAATATATGAAGTTTATAATTTTTAATGCTTTAACATGAAGCTAATAATTCTAAAATCATTCACTTTTTAAATTTTTATTTTAGTTAATTTTTATCTAAATGAAATACAAATACATATTAATACATTTAACACTAGAAAGACGGGAATTTTTTTTTTACTAAAAAGACTGAACGCCGTCATTTTGACGGTAAAAAATAAAATCAAGAATATAAAATATTTAATGTTTTTCAAAAAAATATGGTTAAATACTTTAAAATTTGAACTATTTCATACCAATATATAAAAAATTAGTATATATTTAGATATATTTTAATGCAGGTATGCCGAGCTGACAACCTGGTATGGTTTATCCGTAAAAATATATGCATGGTGTGTTCAGTCCTTATTTTTCAACACCAATAATTCAGAAGAGCCAATATTTCCGTTATTTGCAAAAGGGGGAAGAGACGAAAAGTAACTAACATTTTCCCGGTATTATTTTAAATATTCCTGCCTGTTTTCTATATTGCCGTAAAATTGACAGCTCTCAGTCTTAGTAGGTATACAGCACATTTTCTCCCCCTCTTTACTATCGAATAAAATTTTGTAAAAGTGTGTGCATATTTCACTTAAAATTAGAAAAAGTCATAAAATTTCAGAAGCCTGAGGACATAAATACAGACATAGCACTCAATAGTATGTCCGAAACCGTCAAAATGACGGCAACCGTCTTTTTGGTGTTAAATACGAAATTTCAGTCACACGTGATTTGCCAAAAACAAGTGCAAAAGGTAAGCAAGACATTTTTTTATTGTTACTCTGCAAAGTAAATATGTACCCAAAAACTATTGTAATTTATTTTAAAAATAGTTTGTCAAAATTTGCTTATTGCATTTTTCTATGTTTTTTTTTGGTTAATATCTTCCTAATTTTTAAGAAAAATTTGCTACTACCAAAAATTTTTCTCAGGGGTTCGAATTTTATTTAAAGAAAGCGGGCCGCGGTCTAAAAAAGTTTGCGAACTATTGGCCTAGAGCAGGGGTGGGCATTAAGTCGATCGCGATCGACCGGTAGACCACCAAGACATTTTGGGGTGACCGCCTTTACTAAGAAACATTTCACTCTTAACATTTAAAATTTATTTATAATGAAATAAATAATAAATGAATAACAAAAGGGGGACGTCGACCAGATGGAGCCAGGAACTGCTTGTTTTCTTTTCGCTTTTGCTTTTGTTTCCTAAATTCTAAATTTGCATGCTTGCACAATTTGTTTGGGGGATTTGCTTTATCGTTGAATTGACTTGATGGGATGCCCTTGGGGTTCTGCGGAGGTACGGCAGGATTGTGGTCGCGAGGGCAGTTATCAGTAAATTTTGGCCAACAAACGGCCAAAATTTACTTGTAACTGCCCTCACCTTTCGGTTTCCTTATAACCGAAAGGTGAGGGAGGCGGTGGTTTCATAATTTCTAAGACCTAAGACGCGCATACTAAAAGAAACATATTTATGGAACACCGACGCGATTTGCTTTAAACACGGTTTTAAAAGAGTAAGTTTTTTCTTTCTTTCTTGTAGTTATGTAGGTAAGTACATATTCCGTATTTATTATTAAGTTATAATAAATATTGTAGACCGCTTTTTTTGGCTCACCACACCTACGTCACTGGGTGAACCGCAACATATTGAAAAAATTAGATGTAGCCCGTGCCCTGGAAAAGTCTGCCCGCCCCTGGCCTAGAAGATAGTTTAGAAATCTCCGTATATTCATTGACTCCTGCAAACTGTTCGCGCGTTAAATGTACAAATGCAAACTACGGGTCGAGAGAGCCTTCTGAGATAATTATGGAAAAATCTTTTTTGTTTTATAATTTTTTTGCCC